>VXAC01006243.1:163363-232807 GCA_013399225.1 Rhipidura dahli
GGGGAAGTGGATTTTAAATAAAATATTTTTATTACCTGAAGAGTTAGAGAAATTACATTACACAAAATGAAGCCCAGCCATACATATAGGCCCTGCTGAAAGCCTGGCTGCTCTCAGGGAAGAGCCAATCTGAGCAAAGGTTGACCTTAGGGACCAGAATTTGGGGAGAGAAGGGAGGGGTCCCTCATCTTCCCGATGAGATCCCAGCAGGAGCAGAGGCTCCAGACAAAAAGCCCAGCTTTGGCAAACAAGGGATACACATGCAGAGAAAAGCCCAAGCTGACAAACAGGCTGACTCTTCATTATGCATGGAGCCATCTGCTTTACTCTATCCTTCAAGGGCTGTGGCAGCAAGGAGGGAAACAGCCTGTTTGCCACACTCCTGCTGAGGAGCACAGGAATAGCAGGCTGCTCTGTGCAGAGAAGAGGCTTCCCCTTCCCCAAAAGCACCTGTGTGGAAGGGGCCAGGGTGGAGGGCAGGTGAGGGGGACAGAACTGAGGGAACAAGACTAGAAAATAGCTGAGGAAAGCAGCCAGGTGACTTGGTGATCCATCACAGGCTTGGCACTGATGCTGCCAGTAAAAGGGAGCAAGGAGACTGCAGAGTCAGGACTGAAGTGGGATTTCACCATGGTCAGAAGACCACCCAGTGTAGTGGTCAGTGATCTGCTTGATGTTGGGGTGATCGGAGAGGGTCTCTCCCCCAGGTTGTATGATCCTGTTATTATCAATCTCCCCATCTGGCTTCCCCGACTGGTTGTTAGCCTCTGCCTTTCACCACTCCCCCAGAGCTTCCCTTCCCCTAGAGGAGTCCCTGTTCCCTTAATCCCACCTCCTCCTGAGCCCGGAAAAACCTTTGTGATTATCTTGGCAGGGGGTATTTGCTTGGAAGACTTCGGGGAGAAGAAATGGTTGAATAAACCCATGCTTGCCAGGATGAAAGAGCAGTACCCTTCTTGATTCTTTATCACTGACATATTACTTACCCTGCCTGTGCTCTGCAGGGGCACACGGGACCCCACGGAGCCAGGCAAAATGGACAAAAGTAATAACCAGTAATTATCCCAGTTGTAACCAGAGTGCTGCCTGAGCTGGATGGTGCTTACTGGCATGCAGCCTTCAGCACCATGACTGCTTCAGCAATCTTGGCAAGAGGAGGGAACCCACAATCGCACAACTTTGCAGGATGCACAACCTTTGCTTTTAGGGACAATTCTCCCTCTTCTTAAAGTTATTCCCAGACTGAAACTACCCTGATATTGAAGTACTAAGTAAGTTTGCGATCCAGATTCCTGAAAAAATTTGTTTACTGATTTCAGAGCTGTGTGGCTTCAAATAAAAAGACATGACAACCTTTGAAAGAGTGTCTTGAGGTTGTCACCAAATGCAACACAGCCACAAGCTATGGGACTACTCACTGAACGCGTGCACATCTCATGTGGTTTTGGGGATCCCAATATTAGATTAATCACTCATCACATCCCACCACTGATGTTATCCTCTCACCCATACACACTCAACATGTGTGGCTGGTAAAGCTTCAGCATAGCCCCATGCTAGAGAATTTCATATATATATATGTATGTGTATATATATATTCACACACAGAGCACATAACTGTGAAACACCCCATCTGCTCACACATTACAACATTTTAAACACATGCAATTAACTGAACTGAAATGGCATAAGGATCAGTCAGTGTCTTTTTCTCCAACTCCCACTATTTCCACCTTCCTCTCACCCTAACATATGGGAATGCCATATGAATTACTGAATGGATCATGCTAAAACCAGAGCCTGTAAAATCTATTTTTAACACAGATTATGGGGGGATATCATCAGTCTGTGGTGCAGCATTGTTTGTCTTACAAGTTTGGTCTGTTACTACTTCTGGCAAGCCCCACTTCCAGCACTGACATTTCCGTATTTTTCCTTGGTGTTCTGAAATAAAATACAGTATTCTTGGGACTTCCTTGGTGGGAACTTGGCAGGAATAGCAGGTCAGGCAAGAGTTAGCACACTACACTTCCAGCCTGATGCTGCCCTTCTGAAGTAGCCGTGACATGCCCAGTTTTCCTTGTCAAAGCCACCAATGTATTTATTAATCAACCATCTAGGGCTGTTACCCTCAGCTTCCAAGAAATGTCATGGAGACACACAAATCATGTGCTGCCCCAGGAAATTGGCAGAGAAGGGTCTATATGGTTTTTTTGTCCTCTAGTACAAACTGGAAAGGTATACAGCTTTTTCACCCACTCTTGAAACCCCCTCCACCCTAAGGAGCCAAAACAACAAGGTTGAAGTCTTAGCAGGAGAAATAATTGGAGCAACCTGATTTTTGAGTAAATCCTGATGCAAAGCTAGGGAGAGGTACACTAGAGATCCATCAGCAGACAGACATGAAAACACAAAATCTCTTTACAAGGCCACAGCAAGCTCCACTAGGCATTTCAAAGCCAAGTCAGGTCACGTCAGCCAGTTATTATTAGCTCTGAGCAGCTCACAAATCAGTGTTAGCATACACTACCTGAAATTGCAATGCTTATCAAGAACACCATTTTCTCCTACCCTTGAAAATCAATTAAACCTCATCTTTACAGCCAAATGCACCGTCAGCAGTGCCGACTCAATCCAAAACCAATGTCAGATCTAAACATTCAGGTGAGATAACAAAGGGCTAGAGGGAACACATGCCAAAAGAAAGTGATTTCTGGACAATAACTACTTCTTTCCTTTTAACCCATACAGGCTCATCAGAATCAAGCTCCACTGGAAGCTTTTTCTTCTGTAATGAATTTAACAAGCCAAAGAAAAACAATTCACACATACACAGAGGATCATGTGGATGCACAGTTTCTAAATGATTCCAGAAATTATGGTCATATGTGTATATTCGATTTTACCTCAGAAAACACAGGTGCTGCCTAGGCAAAATGGGATGCTGGGACCTATCCAGAATTTCCAGCTGTGGCTGGAGACAAACAAGCCAGGGGTTCATGGAGTTCCCACTGGTTAAGGAAGGGGAGCTGGGTGCACTGAAGCAGCTTTAAAAATGTTTAACAAAGCAGAAACTGGAACTGATGTGTCATAACCCACTATCAACTACCATGAAATTGTTACTTCATTTTAATGTGGCACAAATCTAAGCCTGTCTCTTCAGGGTACCACCATTTCACAAGCAGAGGCAGCTCACACTCTCACACTTAAAATACTTTCACCTCTTTTTTCCCCCTCAATGAAAAAGAAATCCCCACTCATTCCTTCCTGACTAGTCTCTGCAGGACTGAAATTTCAGAAATGTTCTCATGGTTTTCCCTGTGACACCGAAATTTGTTGGCAATGCTGTGCTTTCTTGTAGTGTATCTACAATAAGAATAGATACACTGCATGTCAGGTTTTCACTCTTTACAGGCAAACTCCCTTTCTTCTTCACCACTCAGTACCAGAGATTTTATTTCATTTTTCCTGATGTAACCATAGATCAAGGGGCCTGAAACATTTTAGAGCACAACTAGAATCTGTCACGGGTTAGGCTCGTGTAAAGGAATAGAGATCCTGTCCTCCACAAAAAAACAGGTTTCTACTCTTCCTTCTTCAGAGGAGATCAGGAAGAAGAAGTGGGCACCTATTTCTTACGGTCAGTGTGGCCAAACTTAATTGGGAGGGAAGCCCAAGCTGAGACATAACCACCACAAAAAAGCCAGTAAGAAATTAAACCTTCAAGAAGTAGTAGTGCTGTGGAGAGGCAACATGCCTGAGATGGAGCCCAAGGGGAGAGAGACAGCCTAGTCTCAGTGGCCACGGCACTGCCCTCACATGACAGCCAAGTCCTTGAACTGGTCAGCTGGAGCTCCCCATCCCATATGTTCCTCTGGCTCAGAGTGTGATACACTATGCCTTTCCTTCAGCAGGGGGAAGACAGGGAGTGAGAAGGGGGCAAATTAATTCAGAAGCTCTTAGCAGGCATGTAAATAAAAAAATAAAGATAGACGTTATGTAGAGGAAGCCTCCTGCTGCCAAATGAAGTCATACATTACTTAGTTCTGATTTGAGTATATTTTTTAAGACTTTATTGTTGTTTTTATTAGTAGTAGCATTTGGCAAAAGGAGACAGGAAATACCTTTCTGGTGATGTCTGTTTCCAGCACAAGCCAGTTTGGAATGCTGAATAGCTTACCCTGAAAAAAAGGGAAAACCAACTATTTTCAAGCCCCAGCTTAGACTGTTATTTACTTAAGCAGCATTGCAACAATTTTAGTTTTGTTTCTATTTTATAAGAGGCTATTATATTATGAGAAAAAACCTTCCCAAGAATGTTCACTTTTCTCCTCCTCTTAACCGGGCATGGTCTCAGGGGTAAAGGGACATTTCCACACATATGTGCTTGTGAAAGTTGAGTTCAATTTAACAGGAAAGAGCCTCTGTTCAGTTAAAAGCCTTATAAAGAAATGAATCCTGCAAGAATCCTGCTTTTCAGATATATAAACACAAAACCAGAATACACTGGTTCATCTTTAAAGTGAAATACATGGCTCCCCTGGAGGATATAAGTAACTCCCAGTTAAGCCAATATGAATGACTTGCTCCTTGCAACAGCAGAACGCATAGTCTAACAGGGCAACGAATTTGGAAGGAACCTGTTTTTAACTCCCGAGTGAAGAAGTAGTTTAAGCATAAGGAGGCTGTAAAATTATGTTGCTTACAAAAGATAGACTCTGTTTAGCAATACATAGAGCATCAAATTCATAGAACACTAAGCAAGCCACCTACAAATCTCTTGCTTGAAGTGAAAGCCAAAAATACAGCTCTCTTCTCTGACAGAATACATCCCTCCATCTGTTTGCTGCTTCAGGTCAGATTAAATACTGCAGTTTCCTGGAAAGCTAAATAAACTTTACCTAAAGGGACCCTCAAGACACCGACATGTGACTCTGGCTGGTCTTATTCCTTCTCTCCAGAGTTTGTAGCCACAGAGAGTCCTCTGTCACTGCTGAGAGACTTACCACACTCCCTGAGGCATTATCTCCTCACACCAGGCTGTTATGCCAAATACTCTTATCTTCATCATGTTATTGAAAAGCAATTGGATGCTTCTTGTGGGCAGATCCCAGGACCAGATTCCTTCATTTCTGCAAGTTAAGTTTTTTTCAGAAGTCTGACTGCCGGTAGAAATAACCTCTACACTTACGTTTCACCCAGACACATCAGGGTCCCATTTGCGCAATCATATACAAAGCAGCACCTCTGTACTCTTCGGAGTACAGAGTGTGTCTAGAGTCAAGCAACTTTTAATCCAACAGCTAGATGCCAATGTTGTGAATCAACAATATTCAGATAAAATTACGGTAGATGTTTCATTCTCATGCTGGTGGAAAATCAGGACCTCCAAGTCCTTTACTTCAAAGCACAGGACTTCTGTCATCTCAAATGACAGAAAGTCTCTACAGCTGCTTGTACCAGTATATCTTCAACCCAGTCTGCATGGGACACCAGCACTCTCCACTCATCATTTTATATAAGCCCACATTCAATTTAATTCACTCGTCTGTGCCTACCCTAAAAAAGATGTGTGTTACCTCTCTTATAACTACTACTGAAAGCTAATGGCTGTTTACATCACTGCCTGAAAGTCAGTTTCATAACATATTGGATTACTAAAAAAAAACAACCTTCTTCTTCAAGAAGAGTATCAACATACCCATAACTTTGAATGCAAAACTAATCTTACTGAAAACTGCTCTTACTTAAGACTTTAGCAGATGAGAGCACTATAACTTGGGGGTAAGGAACATGAACTAAACTTGTTGAGGAAGATACCCAAAGTGGTTCTTAAACACCCTGTACAAATAGCTGCTTCAGAAGCATCTGTTATGCACATGTGTTTAAGAAATCAGCATTATTTCAGAGATGGCATTATGTGCTTTACAAGGCTACATGTCCAAATTGGCTCTATTCTAATGTTTTACGGACCAAACAAAATTCATCATTCACTCTTAAGCCAGCATAAATTCATGACAGAAACACAACTCTGAAAACCAGCCATTTATCAATTGCTCTTTGACATCTTGGCCTCACCTACCTGTTTTCTTATAGCTATGGATGACAAAAAACACAGGTGTATGCTCTGTGTGGAAGCAGGAATTGATAGATTTATAGCCATTATTAAAACAAAGGGGAAGCCAGTGAATTGACCAAGGGAATCTGATGTGTCGTAATATCAACCATATCACACTTATCTCCCACAGTTAGGATAAAGCTAAAACTTAAAATCACTACAGCTACACAGTTCTTCAAGAAGAAATAGGGCAAGAGAAGCCACAGCAGAGCAACAGCCAAGCACAAGCTGACTGAAGAGACCCGTAACCCTTCAATGTGTATTGCCATAATCTGGTGTCAGCCCACCAGATTACTCAGGATCACTTGCTAAATAGATGTGAATCACTTCGTTGCAGCAGCCTTTCTCACTTTACACTCAGGTGTGACAGCTGTGCAGCTGCACCAGCATGCAACAGCCCCCACAACTTGTTCACACACGCTTCCTTTCACTTACAGAAGATAAGATTTGCTCTCAAAGCCCAGTCTGTCACAAGCTCACAGTGATGCTGCCACAGCCATATAGACCATGCACCAGCAGCCTTCAACCTGTAAGAGTCACCACCGTAAGAAGCACAGGGAGGTGGCCCTGTGATTCCCTCTGCTGTCATCCCAGAGCCCTGCACAGGACCATGAGCACTCTGTGTGAAATTCACATGCAAAAGGTAAACTACTACAGAGTGCAAAGTAACTTTGCTTTCGTAGTTGCTACATTGTCACACAGCCTACTTTCTGTTAAATTGCTACTCCTGTACCTCTCTAGTATAGAGTGAGGTATGTCCATCTGTATAAACAAACCATAAATATCTAAAAGATTGCAGCCTGGTGCTATATTGTAGAAAGGCTGTACTCATATTAGAGAAGAACAAACTTCTCAATGGTAAACATGTGCTTGCTCATTTCCGTGCCCACCAAAGCCTGTGCCAGGCTGCAGGACAAGCAGCAAGATCATCACTGCTCACAGCACTGGGATGGTGCAAAGTACCACATTTCTTCCTGAAATTAATACAGTTCTTCCCTTTTTCAACTCTTCCATCTCTCATTGTCTCTCTAAGCTGAAAAATAAAAACTTCCATTTGACAGAACCACAGGGAAATACAAGGACACAAACATGTTATTCACAATCCAGAAAATCCATTTTCTGAATTAGAAGCACTCAAAGGCTGAATTCTCCAAGGCAACTTGTTCAGAGTACTTGATATGGCCAAGAATAAAGCTGACAGGGCAGAAAACCCCCTCTGATTTAAGAAATCAGTTGCTGAGCCACCGAACCAAATACAATTAAGACGTGACTAGTAACTTCAGACTGCTACTAGACACATCTTGATTTCATTTGCACTTCAGCAGCATTCCCCTCCTCACCTGTGCCACACAGCTGCAGCTCTGCTCAGCACAGCTGTCAAGGCCAGTGCAGCCCTTCCATGACTACTACAGACCAAAAGCCTTTCTCTAGGACGATTACTTGCTGTTCCTTCCCCTTGGCTATCCAGCTTGCAGCAGCAATAAAAATAACTCAAATAAAGCAAGATGTATGCAGAAAGACTAAATTAACAGAAGTTCAGACAATAGCAGAGATTGAAGTATCATACTCTAAGCAGAGATTAAAGTATCATATTCTAATATTCACAAGATTACTGTGCACAACAGAGAACACGTGCAGTGGACATGAAAAACTGGTCATTAAAGCATTAAAAATCTCAGCAGTATTGGAGGAACTTTCTGTGAGTAAGGACAATGAATCAAAAGTTAAGCAGCAGTAGCATCACTCTATGCACTGCATCTCTGAACTACAGCAAAGAGACTGGGGAACCAGCTCCAACTTCTGGCTAACCAACTTCCTTAACCCACCCAAACAATTTTATTTGCAATTTTGGCAGGTCCCAGCACAGCTGCTTCTCCCCTCCATTGCAGTGATTTTCAGTTTAATACACTTTCATTTTGTCCTGCTACATTCCCTCCAAGCTAATATCCTGCTGCCAGGGATAGCAGAGAGCATGTCTGCTGGATGGTAGCCTTCCACCTTCCAAGATGTGCAATGCACACTGCAGGAAATTTTAATTCAGAACCAATTCCATGAGTATCTTCTAGGCACTAGCTGGGTTGTTTGGTGAGAAAAAGCAGTTAGGAGAACATCAGAAAAACACTATATATGCCATTTCTTCAAGAAGCAGGATGCTATTAGATAACAAAGTCTTGTCTCCCTTGCATTGCCTGTCTGTAGTAAAAGGGCTGGAAGGCAGCTCTGTGCCAGTGTCACCCCAACAGGCAGCAGGAAGGCCATGCCAACACGTAGCTCCAAACTGGTAGAGCACAGATGCACTTTGGACAGTGGGGAAGAACCACCACTTTGTTTTCCCATGGCTACCACAGTCGCTGCAAGATCTCCATAAGGGATTCCAGCTACGGTCACATTCAAAGGCACCGTCTGTCCCCATTACCTCAGCTCTGCTGCGGTGCAACAGCTCCTTACATAAGGCATTTCCCAAGCCAGACAGAGAAGCCCTTCAATACACTGGCATCCTATCCAACTCTTTCCCCACCACAGAATTTAATGAGAGCTGTTTTCAAGTAAGGTTAGGAGGAAAACAATTACCTTTTTTATTTGTATGAACACAGAAAATAATTGAGCGGAGTACGGAGGGGTAGGCAGGAGGGAGAGGGAATGCATGGCTTTTCTCCTCCACTTGCATATAACTTTGAGCCTTAGAAGTACTGGGGTAAATACTTAAGATCAAGGGATACACAGTATCAGAACTGGAAAAATATGAAAAGAAAGTGCAAGCATAAAAATATCCACAAACATTCAGGTCTTTTTCTTGACTGTTGAGGGGGTTTACTTGGGTTTTGCCACTCCTGCCCCCCAGTTCAAAGAGAAACTGCAATGAAGCTGAAACTTTTTGTTCATTCACGATTTTTTTTTCCCTGAAATGCCTCACATTGAACCAGTCAGACCAATGTGAAAAACATTCTTGTAGGGCGCGCGGAGTTCTGATTTGCTCAATGAGGAATGACTTGATTTGCCTTCTACACATCAAGGCTTGGCACAGCTTACATGTCTTACCAGCAGTACTAAAAACCCAGCAATACAACCACAAACAAACTCATACTGGTGCTCAATTGCTCTGCAGAAGTGATTGCATCTTAGAATTTTACATTTTTGGTAATTCCTGTACAATTACAGCTTCTCCCATTCTTGCCAGGACCAGGCTTCTCCCCAATACCCCTTTGTGAAAGATTACACCTTTTAAGCCAAACCTCATTACTGCTTATTTTGATTGCAATAGTATTTAGGAAACTGCTGAGAATGGGTCTGCCTTGTACCAGGTACTGTACAAACACACAGCAAGATTATTTATATAGATACGTAGGTGTTATACAGGATTGATGTTTTTGTGGAAAATGAGCAGTAAAAGCATATCGCAAACAGATTTTCTAGCAACTCCAGGACCTCTTTCATGGTGGGGGGTAAAAATGCTGTTTTGCCTGGAGCTATATGCAACTATTTTCATTCAGTGGGAACTTGTGTAGCAAAAAAAATTCAGATTCTGAAAATGCTAGTGTTACTGAAAGACCAAGAAGATCTCTGTCCTAACGAGTCTGCTATGTCAGTCATCATTAAATATCAAAGGGGGGGAAAAAAAAGTTCTTCATTTACATGGTGTAAATATACAGTTTCTCTAGACAGAGACTACTGCTTTAAATACTGCAACTTCTGATGAAAGCAGCAGATTTTTTTACTATTTTAAACAACCTGGGCTAGAGAGCAAAACCCTAGATGTGGTGGACAGTCAACATTTTATACCAGGACTGTTTTGTTTGTTGTAAAGTATCTCTCATGTTTAAAAGACAAGTAAAACACAAGCACAATTCCATTAACATTTGTAAGTAATGTTGGAAGACAAGGTGGTTAATAGTACAAGTGTGTTTAACATCAGTTTGAAAATTGTTGTAAGGGATGGATCATAAACATGATCTTGAATGAAAAGACCTTCTTCCTATTTTAATGTTTTTCATAAAACTCTCTGGAAATGAAAAGGGCTATTCATGACCTCAAAAGGACGGATTGTCTGTGAAATCCCATTCCAGTTCCCACCTATACCGGTTTTATAATTGAAATAGGTTTTAATGCTGATTAAATTATCCAAATAGTTATCATACAATACACCCCCATTCCACCTCACACCCCCTCACTCCCCAAAACCAAAACCAAACCCAGAATTAATTTTGATTTTTTTTCTATGGTGAAGTATGCAAGAATGTAATAGCAATAACATGCTTTCTTGCTTTCATACAATTCTTGTAGCTGTTGACACTGCACAAAGACTCCTTCATCCTCACTTATTTCAGTGGAAATCCAGCATCCTTTGGGATAAAGTCCTTAAACACTGAGTTTACAGAGCATTTAAGCATCTGTATAACTTTAGGCACTTGGGCTATCCATCCTCACTTAGAGCACTTAGAGTAAATCATGCGCTTGGTGGCATCTCTGACTCCACACTTTAGTGTTATGTCTTTACAGGACCATCCAGCTTCCATAGTGCAACTGAAATACAGAACCAGCAGTTCCAAAAGTTACAGACCAAAATTTGCTTTGCTTTTACAGTACGGTTACCAGATGCAGCATGTATACCTTATTTGTGCAATACATAGAAACCCCTGATTGGGATCAGGTGTTGGCAGAGGTCAACAACTTGCTGTTAAATGAAACAAATGTATGTGTTTCAAGTGACAAGGAGCCTTTGAAAACCAGCAGTAGGTAAACTGTAAGTACTCTTCAGAATGAGGACAGGACTAAGCACAATGAATGTAGTGTTAGGTTCCCCATTATGTATCTGAATCTCTGCAAACAGCAATGCCACTTTGCCTCTCCTATACTTATCAATTATAGATTACTCCCAGGCTTGCTCTAGTTTATTGGCTCATGTCACCATGGCAACACATCTAAAGTTATAAAGATACTCGCCCCTCTCCCTTCCGTTCCCTTCCGCCAATTTGGAAGACATTTGGCATTTATTTAGAAGCCTCCACACATACTCCATATGCTGAGCTACTACAGGTGCTCCAACTAGTAAGGCTCTGTATTTTACCCTCTGCAGGTCCCAAGGTTAATAGTCTGTATGATTTACTTTGGCACTGAGCACTGTACGCAATTTGAGCTGTGTATCAATTACTAGACAGTTTTTATTACAAACCTACCAGAGTCACTGACAGGTTTTCTGGCTGATTTAGTTACTTCTGGTCCCATTCATCTAATCATCAAACAAAATAATCCTTAATTAAAAAAAAAAAAAAAAACAACANTACAAACCTACCAGAGTCACTGAACAGGTTTTCTGGCTGATTTAGTTACTTCTGGTCCCATTCATCTAATCATCAAACAAAATAATCCTTAATTAAAAAAAAAAAACAAACAACAACAACAAAAAAACTCCAAAACAAAACAAAAATAGCTAACAAAAAAACCCCAAACAACATCAACAAAAAACAACAAACAAACAAGGAAACAAAAAAAAAAAGGCTCTGAATTCCTTGGCCTAAACCTTTGATATATTGACCCTTTATTGCCTAAGTCTGGAAGTTTAATTACAGTCCTAAACAATAATTTCATCAGTTTTAGTGCTACTTCTTCCCCTAGATGAGCAATGGCAACATCTCTGTTTATTAACTTAAAAATGCTGTACACAGGAGAGCAAGATGTTTCTCCTTCAGAGCCACACAGCTTTTGGCACAGCTTTTTTGTGTGCACAGAAGAAAAAGCTAACTGGGACACAACAGAGCATTGGCTGAAGAGAAAACTGAGGCAGAAAGACATGGAAGTAGGACCAAGCTGTCCTTGGAGTCCCAGAGGAACAGGAGACGCTGAGCACATGGCTACACCACCATTGAAGAGCCTGCTATCAAGACTGGATTTTCCCATTAACCATATTCTAAGTCCCTGGCTGACACTGAGAGGATGCTTCACTCCAAGCTCTCTGGATAAAGGGATTTAGTAGTGTTCGGCATCTTAGCCACAGGCCCAGACTGTTAATGGGATCTAGACAGTTTTGGCATGGGAAAGGTAAGGCAAGAAGCTACTGACAGCCCACCAGTAGATTGGAGAAGATGGCTCCACCTAAGCACACTTCAGATGCTTTGATCCAGATATAAAGCCAAGCTCTGGCCTGCCACAGTGAGGCCAGATATGCTAGAGCCTGCATCTTAATTCGCACTACAAAATCAATCAGAGCTAAGAGAAGTGCAAGAAGTACCATAAAAAGGCAACAGTTTCCTACACCACAGTGATGAAATGTCAACATCTCAGGTAAGGGCCCAGTAGAGGGAATGAGAAGGCAAGGAGAAATTTGAGATGAGGTAACTTCCCAGTCTGGAAATGTCCCAAATGAAACATACAGTCAGAAAACAAAGACAGCATGAAGCAAGCTACTTCAACAAAAGCATATGTCCTTGTGCATTGCCAGAACAGAATCACCAACTAGTTCAAGTTGACAGGGGCCTCTGGAGATTTGTCTTGTTCATCCCCTGTGCACAAGCAGGGTTGCATGTGTTCATTGCAGCAACTCTTTGTCCAGAAGATATCTAAAACAACCCTTTGGTTCAGTTTAATCAGAAATGTAATTTAAAAACCCACAGTCCTGCATGTTAATTGGTCAGGTCAGTGGATGTTAGTCCTTTCCCACATGAAAACATCGATTTTCATCTTCATTACAAATCATATGATAATCCCTGGCTTTGCACAGCCCTCAGCTAAACTCACGCCTCAACTTAGCTCTACTTGGATACATTCCTCAGGGGAACCCTAAAAGCATTTTCTGCTACACAGAAGACAATGAGCAAATGAGTCAACCCTCACTGGGTGTGAACTTGTCTTGCTCTTCACTGCCTATTCATTTCTCTGAGTTTAAGTCAGGAACAACCCCACTACTGTCAACTGAATTACATCAAAGAAAGAAAGTGCACACAGCCTTCTAAATGAAAGAGGCAGTATCAGGTTTCATAGCTTGTATAACACACGGCATGTCATTAAGGCTGAGCAAAACATGGGTGTTTCATGTCCTATTTGTTAAACTATACTTGCTGTCCTACTACAAGAACAACACAAAAAGGGGATATAAGTCTCCCATACAAATGCAAATCTACCTGTTTTCTGAAGTACTTCTAAAACTTACACTAATACACATACCCCTTCCATTAAAGGGACCAGGAAAAAAAGAAACTGGAAAAAAATAGAAAAAAATGTAAAAGTATACAAGACAAAGTCTAAGATGCATAGCAGATAAGGAAATAAAAAGGACACAGGATCATGGTTATTAGAAATCCAGTGTTAAGTTCTCAATAGAGCACCTCCTTTAGCAGAAAAGTCTCCTGCAAATAAATGGCCAGCAAAGGCACCCCTTTGCCAAGCGCCCCACACATGCTAGGTAAGCAGGGATGTGACTCACATTGCTGCTGAGAAACTCAGCGCCTCACACAGGTCTCATCACTGCATTCATTGCTCTGAGACTGAGCACCAGCTGGAGTGGGGCCCCCTTGCTGCTGAAACTTTCCCTGCTCTCCTGTCTGGAATGCATATCGAATCTTTTCTTGCTTTGCATGACTAGAGGACAAGAGAGATACCTTGGTGACTTGAAGCGTAGAAGCAAAAGGTATGACTCAGTATTATTAAACTGGAAGGACAGCTGTGTAAATGCCAAAAACTGTGCAGATAAAACCACCCATTTGGGTGCGCCTGTGTGGCATCGCTTCCATAATGGTTTTCTGCTTTTGAAAGGAGCTCTGGAGAATGCAATTACTCATGGCCTTTGATGTTTTCTCATGAGCTAAACCACCACTAGGATAGACCTGGAAGTACTGGCACAAACTGGTTTCCATCCACAGAAGCACAAAACTACTTCATATCCTCTGCTAATTCTCAAGTTTCTAAAGAATCTTCTTTTACTGCCTGGTCCACACCTGCATCGATAGACATCTCCAGGACTGATCTGTTATGCTTCATCTTGAGCATTCATCCCTCCACCTCATCAAAAGCATTTAAAATCAGAGTGGGGAGCAGGGCAGAATTCTACAGCTCAAATCAGTCTAAAGTCAAACAAGGAATCAGTGTGTTTCCAAATATGAGGACAATAGTGTACAGTTCAACTTTGCAAGGAAAAACAAGGTTGCACAGATCAATGTGTACACACACTAAGCATGTTCCACCTAAAGTGTCAAGTGTTTCAGATGCAACTGGAAAGGAACTGTCTCTTTTGTCTGATGGGTTGCTAAACAGCTGTAAACTCCCTTTTCTTGTAGTATAAAAACACTCTTTCTCCAGAGAGATGCAATCTGGGTTACATGAGAGAGACTTTTTCTTAAAAGCAGCATACTCCTATGCTCTCAATGCACCAGGTATGGTATTTGGGATGCAACCATTACCATACTGGAATGACCAATGCTTCCTCCAATCTTGTACCCCATCCTCGGACATAGTGGACTACAGACAATGTAATAGATCATCTCAATTTTAAATTTTTTTTGCACATTTTGTTCCATTTACTCAGCAGTTTCACTGACCATGAGGCTCATCTTCTTAGGACAGGAGCTGAGTTCACTAACATCTCTTCTGCACAACGAGGAGCCAAAAGAAGAAGGCTGTTTAAGCAGACAGACAACAGCCACATTCATATCTCAGACTTCAGGCCACAGCCTAGGAAAAAGCTCTTATGTAAGAGAATAACTTTAATCATACACATAATCCTCTAGAATCTATTTATGGGCTTGAAAATTAAGACTGTATTTCATTATTTTTCTGGAGGGAAGAAGTCTATTGTTTCCTAAAGTGATGGGAAATAGCAGTATTCCAAGACAACTGTATCAACTTTATCATTTAATGACCATGTTCCTCAATTTGGCACTTCAAAAATACCATTAAACAGTCTACCTGCAGCACTTCCAATATCACTGATTCAAGGTTTTCCATTCATTCATGATTATTTAAATGTAAAATGAAAACAGAATAAAAACACAACAGAAGCAAACACCTTTGGAACGCAAAAATAACAAAAAGCCCCTCCTGTTATTAAAGGTATTTTCTACTCACACCAACATATTTGTTTTTACAATCAAGAGAATGAGGCCCTTCAGCCCAATGGTAACTCACAAAACAGTTCACAGAAGACAATAAAGATAAAAAGGCATAGGGATTCAGAACAGAAATGTCATCTCACTAAAAGCTATTGTTTCTCTATCAAAGAGGTTCATTAGTGAGGATGATTCACAGCAAACATCACTGCCAGTCTACCCAACAGTATTTAGCTGAAGTAATGCTGCAACTCCCAGGAATACTATGTAATAACCAGATGATTTCCTGCAACAAAATGTCAGTCCAATGCCATTGCTGTGAAGGCTGCAGCTGTGTCCAGTGAAGACCAGAAACACTCTTCCCACCCCCAGCAATGTTTTAAAGCAATAGAAGCAACTTGTCAAGAGGACATAAGTCACACCTCCTCTCAAATCTGCCAATGATGATTTGTTGTCATTGTAACACAAAAAATTTGCCAACATCTCATTTTACAAAATAGTCATTTCAGCACATTTTCTGAATATAATCTATTTCTTAAAAATACACGAAAGCATTTGATCACTGAAAATGAATAAGTGTCACAGTGGCTCCAAGGATCAGTATCCAGAAACCACAGGAAAAACCTAAAGGCAATTTTTTAAATGCTTCCCATTTTCAAGATCAGGGGACCAGATGCGTTCATCCTAGAATAACCAGGTTAACATTTAAAAAATAAGCAGCAACCATTCAGCACACGAATGTAATGGGAGGAAAATCCAACTATTGCTAGATCTGACTTGTACAACCTGTGTTTCAAATTCCAAATGACTCCTTGTCTAAGTTCTCCATGTCTTTTGTCAACTGTTACTACCTCTGGGAAAGCAGGTATATTCATCTTCCTAATTAAATATCTAATTACCTTACTGAGGGTACTAACCAGGGCATCTGTTTGCAAGCACCAAAACACACATTCACTGTCCCTTTTTTAGGAAATCCACCCTTTGCCTTGTGTGTACATTGCATGCTTCTGGCTTTTTGCTTGCAGAATGCACAGCTTTCTTGATCCAGTCCAGAAATGTGATTTGCAAAGTTGAGGGGGAAAAAGCACTCCAAAGCTGACACTGATCTGTGAAACAGTAATTGTCACAGCATTGCCCTGCCTTTCTTCTTTGTCACTCATAAGAACCTAGCTATCATAATGACTTTCAAGCCCAATTTCTATCATCATAGACTCATATCTCCAACTCACTCTCCTGCATGATGTTAACTGTTTTTTCACAGATTCCTAAGTCTTGGGAAGAAAGTTCAAACAGACTGAGATTGGTTTTAAATACATATATGACTTGCAGCATGACATTTCTACAGTTGCAGCCAGGATTTCCATTTACATCAGTGGAAAATGACTGTTCTAAATGACTCCCCTCTCACATATCCACCCTCCTGCACTTTTACTTGGATCCCATTTAATTTGCTCACTCTGCCTATACATTCAGATCTTCTTCACTAACCAGCACAGGCAAATGTTCACTCTCTTCTGCTCTCATGCACTGATGCTGACTTTATGATGTGGCTCAAAAGCTTTAATTCAAGGTGATCAGAATACACATTACCTTCAGGTCTTTGTTGGTGTCTTTTGGAACTGTAGCCTGTCTGAATGTAAGTATCATGGCAGTAACACTGCCAAACAGGCACTTTTTTTCTTTTCAAGAAAAAATAAATTAGGGGGGAGGGAAAAGAAAAAAAAAAAGAAGAAAAAGGCAGTAAAAATAGATCTGGCCGGAGACCAGAGACCACAAGAACGGGCTTACAGGAAATTGTCCTCATCGGTTACTAGAGAGAAAATTTTTTCCCAAGTATTACATAGATCATGCAGGGACTGGATGGTTTTACAGTCACTCCAAAAGATGTTATCACAGGACAACCTAACTTGCAATCTTGTCTGGTTGAGAAGAAAGGGAACAGAGAGGCTGTCTCTTTCCAATCCATACCAGCAAAGCATAAAGGATTCCAGAAGATGCTTTGTCCACTTTGTTCATCTGCGGTAGCAAGTTTCAGTTACTGGGTTTTAAAATAAACAAATTTAAATGTTTCAGTCAACATAAGGCATCAAAACAAAGTCAAAAAAACAATAAAGACACACCATGAAGCTGAGGCGCAGAGGCCCTGACTTCAGTGGCTCTACTCACATAAGGGAGCATTATTCATAACACCTCATTTATTCAGGCCTTTACTTGCTCTTTCCTTGCACAGGTATTACATCTGTTTTCACTATACCACTCTAATTGAACTTAATAGCATATTACTTAACCAGGTCTACAGCCACAGGCAAAGCCTTTTAATACCATAATTTCCTAACTTGCCAATGTGAATGCTTTCGTCACAGAATGAGGAAACGTTTGCACAAATGTGGCTGCTATTGCAGGGTGTTGTTGTTGGTCTAAGACATGAATGAACAA
Source organism: Rhipidura dahli (assembly GCA_013399225.1). Classification (NCBI taxonomy): domain Eukaryota; kingdom Metazoa; phylum Chordata; class Aves; order Passeriformes; family Rhipiduridae; genus Rhipidura; species Rhipidura dahli. Next base: position 180,953 of record VXAC01006243.1, read on the forward strand.
ACAGCTAAATCTCCTCCCAAACAGTTTTTGTGCTGTGCAATGACAATGACAATTTGGCTGTATCATCTGGCTAGGACTTCAAGCAGCTTTTACTAGTTACTCCTCGGTGCTCTGCAGGCAGTAAACCATAGGCTTCTCTCAAATTACGCCAACTCTTCTCTGAAAGCTTGTTTTTGTTTATGAAACAGCAACATTGCATGGTTCTGCAGCATACTAAGCGCATCACTACCCCTGTTGTTATATTTCTTGAGGTCACCCAGGAAATCAATAGCAGAACTGGGCTTGGAGCACAGTCTGCCTGAAACCCACTTGCCCTTTCTGCTGGTCACGGGACCAAGATTCTCAGAGATACTACACTGTGCTCTGACATCACAGTGTTCAAAGTCAGTCATGGTCACACATACACACATACATGCACACCAAACTTTGGATCAGTCCTGATACCACACTAATAAAAAACAAGAAAACCTAGGACTTTTTTCTACCACTTGCTGAGCTTGCACGACCTTGCTGAGCCAATTTTTTCAGGCTGGTTCTACTGTTTCCATTACATGGCTCCAAACTATCATTTCTAGAAAAGCCATTCACCAGCTTTTCTAGGAACTCATTAACTCCTCCATCCTCAGAACCTTTTTTCTGTACTTGTTAAGGACCATATTCTGCTCCCCACACACATACTAACTAGCACCTTCTTCTCCTAACACTCCCACTGCTGTCCTGCAAATCCAATGCTGCAGCAGATTTTGGCTCTCATGCAGCCAGCACAACAGTGAGGGACCTGCAGCCGTACTAAATTACAAAAGTTTGCTGGGCTGCCAACATGGGTATGAAGGCCAAAATCTAGACCATAAGAAAGGACTGGTCGGGAGAAGAAGTGATATGAAACTGCACATTTAAATATGTAAACTCAGAACATCTGGTCTAGAAAGTGTAGGTAAGTTGGTCGGACTCCCTGCCTGAATGTACAGGTATGTGGCAGTGCTGTCACCTCCTGGTGCTTACTCTCAGAATTATGTAATGGTCAAAAATTACAGTAATTCAAAATTTAGGCTTTAAAGTCATTTTTATGCCTAGTTTAGACCCTTCATAATACAGTCATGCAACAACTGTTCCTATAGTACTCTAACAAGTATCTTGTACCATTTGTTATTTTAAAAGAAAAACATTTCAAAGAAGTATCCCATAACATGTAGAACTGTGTATTTCCCAAGTACTTGTCATTAAATCGATATTGAAAGCTCAGGAAAAAACTCAGGTCATAATAACGTTTGATAATGGAAATCCATCTTCCAACAGCCAGCAAACAGAAATGGGAATCTGGAAGTTATGTTTACTAGAAGACAAACTGAAGTTCAAGATACTTAAGACACTGTCTCTCCCTTTATTCACCTGCAGCATTTAATACCTGAAACCAGTGCTGTTCCCACTACACGAAGACATGCTCTTATAAAATGTGGGGCTGAACACTGTGCCTCTCTCCACTGAAGAGTCTTTAAATCAATTCTGCACCCTGCTCATCAAGAGGCAGGTCAGGGCCTCCTCCAGACCCCCACAAGGCTTGTGTATGCTAGACTCCCCCTCACCTGGGGAGACAAGTTGTCTCCTGTATCATACACAGCTACAGAGTACTGCAAAGTATGAAAACTGTAAAAAACAATGGTCATGAGAGAACCCTGAAGTTTTTCACCAACTCTTTACGTGCAGACCATAGTGTACTAACTTCATCACAGCAAATTCCTGTGAGTTCAAACTAGCACAGGAGGCACAGCCAGTCATTGTCAGCCCTGTTCTCCTTGTCGAGGACACCAGAATACATCACCTCTGGAATCGCATCTCCAAGGAGCTCTGGCACTGCATCCCTGCCCTGTCCTACAGCATGGCTCATTTACCTGGCTCTGAGCATTGACCTTTCGGCCATTTTTATTTCCTAGCTGCTGCAATCCCTGAAGCTTACACCATTCCCAGTCTAACGTCATCATAGTTACGGCCTGTTCTCTGGACTCAGGCAAAATTTTCATCTGTACTGCTTCATTTGGCCTAACTTTCCTAGATTTTGTTATTCCTGCCTGAATAAGCTATTTCTGCATCTCTGCATGAATTTTCTTTCCAAGTTCTCATCTCTATGAAATGTCTTTTCCACTCCATCTCCTTCAGCACCTAGGAAGCCTACAAAGACCTCAGCAGCTAACCTGTTATAGATCAAAACATCCCTGCTATTTACCAATTTTTTTCAAAACAGAACACTACAAGGATATCTGCTCCACCCTGAGGAGCAGAAGAAAGGTCATGTCTTCTACTGTTTTCCTGCTGAAAATCCAAGAAGTCTTTCCTTTTCAATTTGCAAACAGCACTCAGAAGTACTGTGGTTTAAAAGCACAACCTAGCACAACACAGCACAACCACATTACACAAGACCAAGACGAGATACACAATCACAGGGGCTCTGTGGACAGACACAATGCCCCATAAAATATACAGGCTGTGTGTCTCTGAAACACAAAATGTGTATGGGGGTAAGAGCAGTGCCCATCTCCCAAAAACTCTCCAATACACCCTGGTCCACTGCTCACTACTGGAGAAGAGGGTCTGCAGCAATACTTGTAATCAAGGGGAAATCTGAAAACATCTCCAGAGGAGGGCAAGATTTAAACAGGAAAATTAAAGACAGCTTTAAGTCAAAGTGGTGAATGTGACAGTTCCCATGCAAAGAGTCTACTGGCACATGTATTGAGACACACACTGAATTCACATAAACCTTCAAAACTAAGTAGCATACTTGCAGAGAAAAACAATCTGCTGCTTCCCACTCTGCCTTTGAACAAATTAAAGGCAAATAATGTAAAAAACACAGGCTGAAGAAAGTAGCCTTTCTAGAAATGCAAGCACTGACACTTTACAGGCTGTTTCTCAGGATTTCACAGTGAAAATAATTTGTTCAATCTGCTGGAAAACAGACCCAGAGCAATGTGACCAGACCAGGTCTCAAATGCTTTCATTAACACAGCATCATTTTTGCTTATCCCCTGTGCCAAAGAGTCTATTTTCAGACTCATAGGGCAGATAACAGCCTTCTGAGATCTGCTGCCCTTGTGAAAGTTTGTATGAAAAACACTCCGTGGGCCTACATCCCCTTCATTATGTCTGCACCTGCAAATGCAAAACTCAGACTTCCACCTCATTTCTCTATGTCTTTCTGATTCCACACATGCCATTACTGAACTTATACCCAAATTCCAACTTCCAACTGCTGTATATAGCTAATTAGGGAGCAGAAACTGTCTCTTGATGAAAGCAGACACAGTCTAATAGAGGCAGGGCAGTGCCTACTCTGCACCATTACAGAGAAGAACACACTGACCACCCCCCTAATCTGGCTGGGGGCAAGAGTTCAGCCTGCACCCCTGAGCAAGGGTTCAGCCTGTGCTGACCTGGCTGCGGGGCTGGATCATGCTGCCCACTGATAGAAGTTTCTGCAAAATGCCATCCCCTGCTACCAGCTACAAAGAGCTCTGTGCAAGAGGGAAACACAGGATTTGCAGACAGGTCAGCAGTATTTCCAGACCTGTAAAGCTAGTCTTAGGCTTTCCTGTTCAAAGACTCTAAACTGATGTTTAATACAGAAAAATACCCCACTGCTTTTTTAAAACTTCTAGACCAAGTCTCAATCATTCCACTAAATCTAAATGTCCTTCTCTTTTTTTTTTCACACTTGAAAGAGCAAGCTTTATCCACAAAGACATGCACTTTAAAAATGCCCTGAAACCACAAATTACAGTTGCTGTGCCCAGACACGATTAATAACCACAATAAAGTTGTTTGAGACTTGCCTACTCTCTTCTGCATTGACACTAATTCTAAAGATTAAAAATGAAATGCAGGTTGCTTCTCCTGAAAATATACTCTGTAACCTTGAAGAGACCTGGGTTACCTTCAGCCTCAGCTTCATTTCTTAGCTGCCTAAAGAGATTACAGTTTAAAAAAGACTAAATCAACTACATCAGTGGCCAGCATCCGTGATCCATCCTATGAATACTGCTCCCAAAGAAGAGTGCTTCCATCTTCAAAACTCATCTTCTCAATGAGAAATGCAGGAAATGGTTTCATATACAAAGCAGCCCCCTTGTGCCAGTCAGGCTTTTCCACTGCCATGAGGACTCACAGAGGAAGGGCGGGTGAAGTCAGCATAAAGGAAACTGACATCCTGCTCCTGACTTCTGGCTAAAAAAAATTCTGGCTAAAAAAAATCAGACTTTGACCCTACCTCAAAAGAAATTACCTACCACACTGTTTGTCCAGGTAACCTGAAGGGTCTAAATGGCATGTTCTCCAGGAAACCCACAGGTCTGCTCCAACTAGGAAGCTTCTCTTTGTATGGGTCAGCTGAATTTGAACCTTCTTGCCTCAGCAAACAGGCTGCAAGGCCCACCCACCTTTACACCTGCTGCCCTCATTGCAGCCACATGATACAGAAGAGTTTGATTTTGGGGGTCCCAGAGTGGTGCCCTCCCACCAGAGGAGCTGGGTCTGGGCATCTCCCATTTCTCTTTTGACTGCTCTCTGGCCTTTCCAGCCAGGAGTAACACAAGCACTCAGGCAGTTTGAGTTCATCCATCAGGTCCTAGCACGGAACTGGGTAGGATGACTGGCAAGCTGCTTCTTTTGGCATATTTGGTTTTATCATCTTCCTGAATGGACAGTTTTGCATCAGTACAGTAGCCAAGAAAACACAGAGCTGCTTCAGCTGACATGCAGCAGAACACACTTTCCTAACCTCTTTTCTTTGAAATGATTACAGTTGCCCCAAAGAACACAGTGAAATCAATATTTTCCCACAGGTATGAATAGATTACAGCATTTCTCTGAACTGCAAATTATTCTATTCTTAGTTAGTGATTAGCAATGCTATAGGAACAGACCAAACACTTCAAACTCAGCTCTAGATTTTGTTCTGAAATACCCTTTACATGTAAGGTGCTCTCCCCAGTACTTCAAAGAATCACTTTTATCTATTCACTGAGACACCAGAAAATCATTTTTAAAAAAGGGAGGAAATTGCCCATGATGAGCAGAAACAAAAAAGCCAGGTTTTTGCGCTATAAGACTTTTGCGAGACTTGATTCTTCCATCTCACATGGTAACAAATGAACACTAAAAGCAATTTCCCATCTTGTTCTGTCAGCATATGGACACCTAATAAATCCCAGGATGTAGAAGACATCCAGAAGGCTTTTTTCTATTTATTTTGGTTGTGTAATTACAGGACATAGTTATGACATTCATGCTGCTTCCCACTCTGCCTTTGAACAAATTAAAGACAAATAATGTAAAAAACAGATACTGGGGAAAACACAATTGCTACATTTGTGTAAATATAAGACATCTTTCAGGTGGCTGCCTGGCTGGTACAGAATCCAGCGATATTCTTTCCAGCATGGCTTGATTTAAGTAATTCATTTTCTTACATAGTTTATTTGCATAAAACTGTGAGACAACTGACAGCAGGAAAAAAGCAGCCGCATCAGCAGGTGCCATACTGATCTCAGGCCTCAATGCCGATTATCACAAGCAGAGATGCTGATCCCGAGGAATACTTAATTGCCTGCTCACTGCCCTCAACTATTTTCCCAGCTCCAGCACCTCCTTCTCTGCACAAAAGGCACTTTTTTTCATTCCCAGAAAGGGCCTGCCATGGGATGGCAGCCTGGGCCTTCTGCTGCCCACACAGTATGCAACAGCGTTGCCTGGGAGAAAACATGCCAGACCCTGTTGGCATAGTTTCTAATGGAATCAGGAAGGCCAAACTTGACACAAGGAGATTTTCCTGGTTAATGCCATGGAAAGCAAATAAAAATCATGGAGTTATGCCACTTGTGATGTCTTCCCAAACCTTAGCACTGAACCAAAGATGAGGTTCCTCAAACCTGAGTCCTTGCACTATTACCACATCTGGTTTTTTTAAACTTGGTCAGCATTACACTCCAAGACAATTTGACTGGCCTGACCAAAAAGAAAGCAAATGCTCCACCATATGCTCACTATTACTGCCAGGGTCTGAGACCAGTCGTAAATGAGAAAGGCATAAAGGCTTTCCTGTTGCTATGCTACAGATGTTGTTCAGTATCTTCATGGTGTATTTCTGAGACTCAAGAGCCTGTTTTTGCTGTCTGTAATTGTGTGTGGGTGCAAGTCTATTGAAATCAATGGACCTAAGCAATTTCAGAGATAAAAAAGCATCTGGCCCTGATGCTTCAAGCCTTCTAGAACAAATACAACTTTCACAATTGCATTTTAACATGAAGAGCTTGAGTACAGCAATCTTTAGCTTCAGCTCCTGCTTATTATGAAAATGCATAATTGTCAATACAAAACAGTGGCAGAATCAGTCAGAATTGTATTTAAAAGTCCAAGCTTTCTATCTCAGCTCTCACATATGAAACTTGCCTTTGTATTTAACTGAAAAAAGCATCAGTTTTTCATCCAAAGCAATAGTTTCCTAGCTGATGGGTTGGAGTCCACATTTTCTTCTTCTGAGCACATTGTAAAGTGTCTCAGATGCATGCACCCCTGCTCTAATCAGAAACAAAATACAATTTTATACACATATCTGCCCATACTGTTATTATTTGCACTATGAAGCTCTTTCTTAGTTGTTAGATCAGGATAAGCTGATAATTAAGATGTGCAGCAGAAAAAGGTACTTCTATGGAAGAGACAACAAAGCACTGCGTAAGGCTCAGGAGATTGGAATCTGATCCCAGCTGGGTCTCAGATTTGCCTACTTACTGCCCATAGATTACATTATTATCTTAACGTTCCTCATTTCCTCACATGCAAACTGGAAACACTGACAGAGGCTTCTAATAGAGACACTTTATACTTCTGGACGAGATCCCCAAGAAGGCTCCTACTTCACTGCCCCAACTCAAGAACAATATAGCTGTACAAAAGAGTAACATGGCATTTTTCCGGCTTTTAAACTTGGCACCCTTGTCACAAGGTGGGCAAAGACACAGAGCTGTACACTGTACATTGCTGGAGAACAGGTCAGGGGCTTCCCTCTACCCATGGTCTTGGATGAGTTCAAACTCATTTGTGACTCCTGCACCTTTACATTCACCTCCCATCCCACCTCCATAGCAAGAATTTTTGTGCAGGTACTACTCCTGCACAACTGACTGGTGTTTTTCCAAACCAGGTCCAAAAGCCTTTCTGAGACATAAACTTTCAACCACACAGAGTCTCACCACCTGCCTGGCTCCTAACTATTCTACACATACTTCCATAATCTTTTCTATAGAAAGATCATTACTTAGTTCAGCAGGAGCCTCAAGGAAAAGAATAATTAATAGAAGCTTGTAAGGCTCTGGATTGCAAATGCAGCACCACTGTGGTGCACTGAATTTCCCCTATATCTGAGATTTTCATTAAAGTAGTTGGAAAGAGCAGTCAGTGAGACAGCCCTGTCAAGAGCATGTGAATCGTTTGAATTCTTGTCTACAGTTCTATACCACAACTGAATCTCTCCTAGAAACACACTTAGGAACTAAGGATTGAGGTTTTCACATTTTCAGCCATACCATTTCCATTGACTCTTATTCAGAAATGGGCCTTTGGAAGCTCAGCTCAAAGCAACCGCAACACTGAAGTGTGAGTAAAGTGCATTTATATCAATGTCTGGTAATGTAAAGCACCACATTTTACTGCATTTGGATTACAAACCTATGTGATAGAGAAACAAAGCAAAGCATAAGCAGCCCCGTGTGCCAGCAGTGGGTAAATATGGACAAGAGCGACATGGAAGTCTAAAGAAGTATTTTTCCCTTTTTTGGTCAGAATCAAAACATTACCCAGTCCCTTAGAAGCACAGAGTTGACTTGATTTTATCAGGATTTGAGACACTAGTCTTAACAGCCTAAATAATTATAAACTTGAGAAAGTTATTTCAGCTACACAAAAATATCCAGAGGTGTATTACAGGACGTATGATTTCTCTGTTCTTAAAAGTGCTACATGTTTCATTCATACAACAAAATAAACAGATATTATATTATTTATTTATATATATTTTACATATATACATACTGTATTCTAACAGTAAAAAGGAAAATCAGTTCCAAGCAAACCCAGTTGGGTTTCACATGAAAGTTTAAAAGTCAGTAACTCCTCCCTTTATACATTGCTCAGACAAATGAAGTGAATTCTACAGTCCACCTTTCAAAGCCTGAAAATCAAGAATCTGGTGAATGGCTTCCCATTAATACCATATGCTTCCAAGGTGAGAAGCAACACAAAAGGATTATCTTTATTATCTGTATTACCTTTAGATGATGAGGCATGTTTATGCCTGGAGCATTTAAGAACTGGAAGAAAAATAACTGATTCTTCCTATGACTGTAATCTTTTTTTCTCAGGATGTCAACCTTTTTCTCTTCCAGACCTGGCCACACTGGAAAATCTGACATTGCCTTTAGGCAGAGCTTCAGTGAGACACTTCGTATGGCCCTATGAGATCAAATAGCTCTAACTCTGGTTCTGTTGCTACTGGCACCAGTAGAAAAACAAACTATGAGCAGCTTTATGGAAGAAAGACTTTTGATATATCACTTGCTAAGTGGTTATATGTCCAAAAACCTGTGAAGACATAAGAAATAGAGACAAAAATCTGTGAACAGAATATGAGTTGGGGCTCTAAGCTACAGAAAAGCTTCTACCTCTGAGTGCTACACACACTGAAATGCTCTCTCCCCACCAATAATAAAAGACACTGGAGATGTAAAGGCATTACAGCCATTATTTTCAAAGGTTGTAAGCGAAGCAAATCTTGTAGATAAAGATAGTATCTCCTACCCCTGGGAGGCAGGGATTAAAAAACACACACACAAAGCTTTCAGGAATATAAACTTTTATCCAGGTCTTCACCATTCACCTGCAAACTTTTCTATTTTTCCTGCTGTATCAAATAATCTCATAGAAGATGTTTTCTATCTCCAAAGAGATTTGTCTTGCATTATTTAAACCTTTCAGGTTAGAATTAAAGGGCATAACATCTCTTCATCAAGACTGTCTCAAATGATGTCACTGCCGCCCATCACAAAAAAAATGTCTGGCTCCTAATCCCACGGAAGTTAAAACTCCTATTTTTGCTCTGGAGAAGGATCTAATCAAAACTATTTATCCTACTGCCTTCCAGCCTCCTGGTATGGTATGCTGGAAGTAATAAGGAATGTGGTTTTGCCCCACTGAATAAAATAAGGTTAAAAAGTATTTTAAGGGCCTTCTAGCTGGTATAGTAATTTATTCCACATAAATGAATGGCATCTCTGACTGTCTGAAGACTAAGCATTAAGTAGAAGCAAACACTTGCAGTTCTACAATAAGCTGTTTCCTTTAAAAAAAAAAAGTTGTGTGTCACCTGTTCCTTCCATTTTTCCTTTTTTATTTTTTTTCTGAAGACACTGCTGGCAATGGAATTAGTAATTAAAAAACAACCCACAAACACTTACTTGACTACCTAACTAGCACTCAGGAGCTTCTGGCATCAATAGAACAGCTTCCCCAGATACTCCCTCAATAAATACTTTGTCAATCCCTGGGTTTCACATCTGGTGTTCAGTAGAATGTTAACCCAGGCATTTGTTATTACTCAGAAAACTGCATCTTTATACATAATCTCAGAGAATGAAAAGTAAAGTGGGCCTTAAAAGAACACCTATTTCTGTATATTCATAATCTCAGGCTTCAGATTATTTGAACAAATGGAATTTAGACATGTAACCCAAATTCCCAGATGCACCTGAAAGAGAATTAAACCAACAACCCAGTTCTGCTGCTATGCAATACCAACGTACTTGTGATGACTTCAGTAGAGCCATGCCAATGAGAAATCTGGTCTTTTAGACTTTCATACTACAAGCACACCTGGTTCAGAGTCATATGGGTGCCAGCTGGTTTGTCTGCAAAAATTCTACGGCCACCACCTTCATTCAGCACTTCTCACTTTTTTTCCCTCCCTGATAGACCACTTAGAGCTTCCTTGGTCCCTATCTTACCCACAAGCTTCTGGGGAAGCAGACATCACACCAACATCTTTCCTGCTTTTCCACCTGTGAACACAGGGAGCATCACACAGTTCTGCAAGGCCACAAGCTGGAGCTGGTTAATGTCACAGCTCGACGGCCTCCATCCTGAACTGCTGGGTGCAGCCCAGGTCATGTGTTTTTCTAACTCAGCAGCATAGCGGCTGGATCACAGCCCTCCCACTCACCAGGGCTAACAGGATTGTCCACTAAGAGGGCAAGACAACGTGCTGCACATCCCAGCAAAGCACTGCTGGGGGCAAACACCAGAGGAGAATGCTACATGGAGAAACTCTCTCTCCCTCTGCCCCACACCCTGCTGGAGGGCTCCTTCTTACAAGAGGAGAGCTTGGGACAACAGGATAAGGAGCACTTCCAATCAACTGGAATGCTGTTGGATCTTTTTAGGGCAAGCTCAAGTTGCTTACAACTTCAACATAAATAGTGAAGGCTTAGTCTAAATAGCTTCTGCCTCACATGACTCTCTCTCTAAGGTGTCTAGCAGCCATCAAACCAAAGGGTGTTGGATGTAATGTCAATGCCTTCAACAGGTAAGTCTGCCTTTCTCTTTTTTTTTTTTAACACATGTAGAATATAATACAGAAAATGTGTCACAGAGAAAGAAGTAGGGCCCAAGGATAACACCCTAATATTTGACCATGTGGACTGTTCTCACTTCTCTGTACCACGCATGACACTGCTCTCCTCAGGAACCCTCTGCTGTGGGAGCAATTTGAACTGCTGAATCCCTTTACGCTTTCTGTTTCTAACAGTAGAGTAGGAGAAAATGGTAATGGTGTGTACATGTGAGCACATCTGCAAAACAACTTGAGGTGCATAATCTTACACTGGGAACTAGAGAACCAGTATACCCTGGTAGAATGGAACTTAGATTTCTCCAAGAGATCAGGTGCCTTATTAGAATTGTTTATTTGCCGGGCTACAGCAGATCACTTGTCCAAGAGAAACAGCCCAAAAAACCAGCAGTTTAAAGATGGAATTACAAAAGACTCCACAGTGTAAGTGGTGATGCCAGTTCTTGTATCTTTTAAAAACAAAGGCAAATGTTCAGCTAGCTCTGTCTGTTTACAGGGCTTCTAAGAACACCAGCTTACTCAGTTCTTTCATTCTATATATTCTGTATTCTTTTTCATGATTCAGTGGAAAGAGAGAGGTTCTTCACAAAATGGCTCAATCATATGAGACCTTCTCAGCTTCCTGAGATGCTCATCTACAATCTCTGCTTGCTGCAGGAGGAGAGAAGGGTATAAGCACACTACCTGCAAGCTGTATTGACATACTAGGGCCTACTGTTAGGCTAGGCAATGTAGGTCTTCCGTCTTTTGATAAAATTATCTTCTGTTTTTTGTTCATACCACATGGAAATTCACCATGAATTAGTACAGGCTTTGGTACCATTACATACACTTAGGCTGTTCCTGTGAAATATTCTGATAAAAAATAAAACCATCTTTTTGTTGCCTTTTTTTTCCAGGTTCTCAGTAAAACACAACAGTTGTGCTTACATTTAATATTTTCTTTTGAGGATCTCGGTTGCCCTTCAAGTGTGAAAAATTAGGTAGTATTTACGTTAAATACATGCCTAAGCTTGCAGAGACAAGCCTGAGACAAAGTCTTTCTTTCATTCCTTTGTGCAAGATACACTGCTGTCTGATGAGCAAGAAGGTGTTTTGGAGCAGTTCAGAAAGTGATGCAACAGAGTGAGACCAATAAATGGGTGAAGAGCTTCTCTGTGCCATTACATACAGGTTGTGTGCAAGCCTAAGAGAAGGTTATAAGGAAGACAATCAAGACAAAAAAAGAGAGCTGAGCATGACCTGCATGTGCCTTAGATTCATATGGAGAAGACAGAAAGATAAGAACATAATCTAATCAAATTTTTAAGTTTGATGTGTTTAAACAGCCTTTGTGCAGGACCACTTCTCTAGACTGTACCATGTGTTCAGCTAAATAAAATGAGATTTAGACAACTGATTATTTAATTACAAGGAGGTCTTTTGCTCTCTCTTTATGCAAGAACACAGCTTCTATTGATAAATTGTGAGCAGCTCAAATACAGCTGAAAGATGGCACTGGAAGATTGGATTACTACTCACTTCTAAGAGCAGACAGGAGTTTACCTACCCCTTTCGGCTGACAGTTCACTAGCCTGCTCTGAATTTCCTGGTTAGGCGCACAACTGTGATAAAAACTTTGGTAAGAACTGACAGCGCATTCAAACCCTGCCACAAAGCCTACTGAAGCTCAGACTAGCATAAGTGAAGTGAAATGCAGATTGAACTCTCCTGAACTTCCCTGTTGCTCTTCGCAAAGAGAACCCACCAAACAGCTTTGTCTACACTTATAGCTCAGATCCTCAATCACTCCTTCCTATTAAAGATTTTGGATTTAGTCTTATTACAGGTTTGAAAGACCTGTCTCTTCCTGACCATTTAACTTTTTGCCTAATGATTCAAGTTCAACGACATACAGAGGCTGACAAGGAGCAGATAAAAGAAACATCTTGTACTCACTGAAATCAAAGCTAGCCCTCTTCTCACAGGATAAGGATTAATACCATGAGCAGGGCACCTGGCAGTTTCCATTCAAGAATGATGACAACAGGAGCCTTGCCAATAAATTCTCGCATCTCACCTGTTTCTCACTGCAAGAGAGGAGGCTTACCTGACTGGCAATTTTTTAAAACATCTTGAGAAATACAAGTGGTACATCTGCACTGCAGCCCATCACAGCTATAATGCAGTATTTCAGAGCTAGTGACAAGCAACATACTCTGAAATACCCAGCAGAGAGACTGCTGCTCTGCACTGAAATACTGCCACTCACTCTTCGGCTGTGGATACAGATACTCCAGAAAGACTCATGCCTTCACACAAAGGAAAAAACTATGACCTCTAAGAGAGAAATGTGAGGCTGCAGTAAGAGCAGCAATGCTGTGACCAGGAACTGCCCCCAGCACACAGACGCAGGCAACACATGTCCCAGTTTTTACTCCACTCTCCCCCCTAGAAAGAAGACAGACAAGAACCAACTACAGAAAAGGAAAAAACCAAACCGCAGAACAAAATCCAACTTCATTGTCACTGTGCAGTGTCACCAGATAAACCTGGTGCTTGAGAAGGCACCCTTCTTGGAACCCTTCTTGGAAGAGGAATGACCAAGTAATTCTTCTTCCAATAACCACTGGATAAAGGGAAAATTATATTTACCAGCTCTCTTTGTGCTTGAGTTGTTCAAATAACTAAAAGGCATCTGCACCCATTACACAAACTCCCCTCTGAACAGATAATACCAGGGGTGCAAGTGGGAAATCCTGGGATCAGCATCTCTTTGCATCTGGGCTGTGTTGCAAATCTGCATATCCCATAAACAACCTCGATAACACAATTTAACAAAACAGAGCAATGAGTCCTCAGACAAGGTGAGCATGTGATGACTGACTCAAGTAATCAAGCATGTTGCAGGGAACTTTTTTCTAACTGCGAACCCTAAATTTGAAGTGTGAGAAGAAAAAAATGCCATGTCACAGATTTAACTTGCAGTGCTTCTGCTCAGCAGCAGCAGCTTTTGGATAGCTCAACTCTCATTGACAAGAGGACATTTCCTACACAAAACAGACATCCACACAAAAAAGTTGGCAAAAACCCCAATGTGTTTTTATTTTCACTTGTTTCCACCTCTGTGCCATAAACACCTTTACCGTACAGCCCAGAAAATGTGCGTATTTTCTTTGTTTAGAACACCATTACAATCCATTACTCATGTACATGCAAGAATAGGAGTCCTGTCAAACTATCTGGGTTTGTATGAACAAGCCCCAGAGATTCATTAGGCAATCCATCCCAGTAAAGTCAAGATGCACAGCATTTCCGGAGCCCTGGAATGACCGACACAAGACCAACAAAAACAGAAGACCCACCTTGTGGTGTTGTTGTCACCTTGTCAGTCACAGGATATTTTATTTCAGGTTTCCACAATCTAAAAAAAAACCTCTCAGTTAGTGGCAGCTATTAAAGGGAAAAGCTTTAATTTTGTTATATGAATTAAAGACTCAAGACTTGTAACATATTAGTAACAAAATGCCTTCCTTCTCTGTTTTTAGTAACATGCGTAAAGTTACACCAAATTCTCTTTTACAGCGACTAGAACCTCTCTTGCCATTATAGCTTACATCCCTTGATTTGCATCAGACCACATCTTACCAAAGAGCCCAAGCCTTCTGAATGCCTGTTTTCATATAAAATGAATATCCATGAAAAAGCTGATTCCTCTGAAGCACAGGTTACACTATGGTGTCCGTTAGGACCAGAGTTTCATAGAAACAATTAAACCCTTTCCTTCTTTACAGAAAGAAGATGATCTGAAGGCAGAAGGCCTTTCATGTATCTAGATTTACTGGGGATGATTTGCCAAAAATTAGAAAAGACCCTAACAGCAACAGCCCTAAGTATAAGGAGTCAGCAAACAAACAACGTAGATAATACAACCTAATTTGCCGAAAGCTTCCTTGTTGCCAGGAATCCCACAGTTACACTGCACAGTAACAAATTATGTGCTTACCAGCTGCAGACCAGACTGATGGGACCTATTAATTCAGTATCAGGTAATGTGGTATCTTGTACCATAAAAAACCTGCAACAGGGAAGAGCTGTTGAGCCATCACAGAGGAAAATTCTCTAGCACTTCAGCTGCTTTACTACAGGACCCTAGGCATGTCCTTAACTGCTTTGTACTTGAGTTACTAACCGTATCTTATGATGGGTATAACATCATCGCAAGGGCATAAGTAAGGACTACTTACTGCTTTGCAAATCTTGGGAATGGCTAGGCAAGGGACAAGCACCTATAAAGTGCAAATTGTTGGCATTTACAAATTGCACTGAATTGCATGAGAAGGAAGAAGTACAGACTTCCCTACCCAGCTTCAACTTAACAGCCAACAAATGGACCATTTTCCAGCCTATCATCTTCAATTAGCAAGCACCCTACCTGCCGAACTAACTTCTGCCAAAATGTGGGTAACAAAACTCACAGCTGGACAAAGCTATTTAAGATACTCTTTGCTTCACAGAAGAAAGGGAGAAGATAAATGTCAGCAGGAATAAAAGCACCTTGTATTTCTAGTGAACTTTGCTATGTCTCGCTGTACTCATAAACATAGGGGTTTTCACTGAAAGCAATGGAACTCTCATCTCTGACTTTACCAGAGCTAGAGAAGAAAACATTTACTTTCACAGAAAGGTAGAGAAGGACAGATTCAGTGTCTTGCCAAAAGTTAACAGGAAGCAGAGGCTGAATCATGAGCAGAAAGCAAGGACCCCATCCCTACCTCCTTCTTTTAAGCATGGGTCAACTTTCTGAAAGCAGGCAAAGACTTGAGTCTCTACAGCACACTGCTGTCGTAAGTGAGGATGAAGATGAAGGTGTAACCAGGAGAACAGCAGAAGGAAAGTCAAGCTCAACGATTTTTTCTTTTCTCTCAACGCCAGCAAATGAAAAGTCCTTTCTTACAATATACTGGCCAAGAGTGGACCTTATTATCTTTGGTTAATTCCATATGTCTGAGAAGAAAATCAGCTGTAAGCCGGTTAGACTTGCTAAATGAGATTTGTCTAAGGTCCCACCCCAAGGTGCAGAGCCATGCGCCAAAGATTCAACATTCTTTAGGAAGATGCTACTTGTCCAGACACTGTTAGTAATGTTCAGCAAAACACAACCATGTAACAACTCATATGTAATATTACACTCTTGAGCAAAACCCCATTCAGCACCCTCCAATCTCTGAGGAGCTCCCAGTTCATATCCAAACCAAGAGACAAAGAGGAATGGTACCAGCAGGATCCCTTTTCTCAAACTTCTGATGAGCAAATGATGGACAAGCACAACCCTAGCATCTCCAGCAAGCAGATTTTCCAGCATTTTTACAGCTTGGTCCACAATTATTTACTCCCTAAAGACTCCAGACTCATCCTATCATCTGTGGTTATAATAAAAGGGAAACAGACTTGTTGATAAAATGGTCATGAAACACCAATCAGACACCTATTTACACTCCTGCTAAGGTTACACTCAGTTAACTCCACTTTAGGAACATCAAGATTTTCCAGATCACAGCCCTGACTCATGTAGCTGGCGGTGAACACCTGGGATACATTCTGGAAAACACTACTAATAAAATACCATGCCAACTGCTTGACTCAGAGAAAACAAGATTAGCACTGTGACATGTTGGCATTTTGACTTCTGAATACTTGCTGGATGATAAAATCAGGAGCTGTCTTTAACGTCTACACTGAACAAAATTATCTACCCCTTTCCTGCAACTACAGTGGCATTTGTTAATGCTGTCAGCTTTTATGTGAAGTCAGTATTCCGGCAAGGAGTCACACTGACAGCTCTGGTTACCAAAGTCTTCCACTAACTGCTTTCCAGTAACATCTGATAGGAAAATAATGTGGCCCAGTATTTTCCATCTTTCAGTATACACCTGCCCCAAGAGATGGGCATGTACTATAAAAATAGCTGAGCTTATAAAAAAAATTCACTGGTATAACTGGATGCATCTTCCAACACCCTGGGGACTGTTCACTTCAGGAGACGGAACTGGTTTGGCAAAAGGGAGAAACTGCTTGGAAATCTGAAGGTAGAAGACAGATTGTGTAATGGTGATCGTAAAATGGTAGCATCAACTATTTAAATATAAGGAAGGAACAAGTAGAGCAGATTAAGGGCAGTGAATCTCAAAGAAAAAAAAGACAGATTTTAAGCAACTCCACACAGGTCAGTAAGGCTTCATAGGATAGCCAAGAAAGTGCAGAAAAATGCTAAAGGTGGAATAGAGAGAAAATCTATTTTATGGTAAAACAAAGCCGGTACATTAACTGACTACTGTGCTGACCAGAGGAATATGTTTAAAGAAGGGACAAGGGTAAGTAGGTAAGTCAACTTAAACAGATGAAATCTTACTACAAATTTTTTATCATTAGAAAAAACCCCTAACCAACAGACTGAAACCAACTACACACTAATAGATAAAACCATCGACACTGTGAACTCACAGGAAATGAGGGAAGACCTAAATCACTGCCTGAAAGCAAGCACAGAAGCACTAACCACCATAAAAAGGAAAGAGGATGGATAACCACACAGGGAACGGGAGATCTGTCAGCCTAACTCAGACTACCAAAACAAACTATGAATTAATTATAAATATCTGAAAGACAGATGGTCCACATCAGCAAATCTACTTCTGTAAAGAACCAAGCAAAACAAACTGGTCTGACCTACTTTTCTGTTACAATATAGCATATTTACTGAAAAAGGGCAGCACCTACTGCTGTACTAACTGGAGGGGGGAGGACGGTGGTTTGAACGAGTGCTCGGGGGATAGGGTTAGTGAGCCTGAGGCTCACTTCTTTGCAATGCTTTGTGTGAGCAGCCAGAAGAAAAACCCCGAGCTGAGAGTCTTTACAAGTATTTCATCACATTCAAAATCATCCAAAATCAATTCCATGAAACTCACTGATTCAAAGTGCTGCAGCAGTGCTGCTGCAGAGGCAGCAAAAAGGAAATTTTTCCACATAGAGCTTCATCCACCAACATCTGAGCTGAGAACCCAACAGGCTGAGCCCAGGTACACAACATGCTCAGCAGGAGCTGGAGTGCAAGCCCACATTCTTCTCTGATGTGCTGGCTCTTAGGTGGAAACTAGTCACACCCCACAGTAATAGCAAAGAGAACAATTGAATATTCAGCTTCCACTCACTAGGTGGTTTCTAATAGGGTTTCCAGAGCTCTTCTTTCAGAGACATCAACCTCATACTGTTTACTGTTGTCTGACACACAGACATGCCTTAGCCCAGGAGATAACCCTCCAAAGTACAAAGCTAGCGTTGTTCAACATGTCTGAAAGACTTGCAAAGGTGATTTAGGACAATCTAACTAAACTAGGAACACTCTGAAGCTGTAAACTGCCTTCACTGGACAGTCAAAAAGAACCAGGTAAACAGGATGGAGCTATCTCAGGGAATCTGCTTTCACAACCAAGGTCTGCATTCTATCTCTTGCAATTTCTTCCAGCCTTGTGCATTTATCTTTCTTTGACCTGCTCACTGAAGATAATGGACAGTCCAAGATTTTGGTTTTTCACCCGCCTGCATGTGATGAAGCTGAGCTGCAGGAGCTGTGGCTGTGCTCTTAAGGCCTTGGGCCTGAAGGTGCACTCAGCTAACTGACATTTTGGACTGGGGTTCACATTTGAAGCCTCCTGGTTCAGCAGCCTGCTCACTGCAGTCTGCGTGAAGGAGGAACAGAATCATCTTCCATTTCCTTAAAAAGATGGAAATTTCAATGCTCACTTCATCTCTAATTGACCTAAGACCATTCTTCATCTGCAATGAAACTTTTTGATAGCCTCTCTTACGACTTCTACTGAAATGGAAAGTTTAATGAGTTCTAAAATCCCCTGAATATTTGAGATTGTTTATACATGAGAAATTATCTATGGTTCAGAACTGAAGTGACAGTAACATAACAGATCTGCAGGGCAACATCCCTGCTGTGCAAGAAATGAGCAGATACACATTCAACACTTCTAATGGAAGCCGAGAGCCTAGTTTTCCAGGAGGACGTGCCCTTTCAACTGTAATCTGCCAGTTTCAGGGACAGGAATTCACGTGAGAAGTACACTGAGTGCTGCCAGTATTTCTGCAGTGAAAGAGCCTCAAAGCTTCTGCTTGGTTTTCTAACTGATCCTGTTATCCATTTTTTAATGTTTGAACACGTTTTCAAAGGTGCAACTCAAAACACTGCAAGGGTAACAACACTGCAAGAAAATATGTAACCAACAAAAAACCATGACTTTCAAGACAGATCAGTGTTGTTACCACTGCTCCTATTCAATTAATCCCTTTATCCTCATGACAAGGTACTTCTGTTAGTATGAGCCTACAAATTTTTAATTGTTCCCCATTCTCATTCACAGGCAATGCCTTCCTCATAGCAGTTCTGATTTCCAGTTTAGTCAGTTTATCCAGTTGCAAGTAACATTAAACCATATCCTTTTATTATCTGCTCTTACAATTTTTCAGTTTATTGGCATCAACACTGTAAGAGTTAACATAGCTGGAAGCTTACTATGAAGAAAAAAATTGCCTGAAACTTTTTTCTTCTTCCATCAGATTTCATACTTGAAGGCCTGACTCCCAGCTAGGACAGATCAGCATAGCTCTACCAAAATGCAAGGAAATGCCACCAGTTCACAGGAGTTAAGGATCCATTTTAGACACTTGTGTCAGGAAACCACAAAGTGAGTTTTTCTTTTCTCTGCAGTGATGAAAATATGCTTGAAAAGTATCTTTGCTTTCTTCTGTTGAGAATCTACATGTTCCCATGTACTCCCTAAACAAACCCTCAAGCGTTTCTCCTGTTACTCTCACATGGGGTCCTGAGCCTACAAAGTCAATTGGAGCTTCACCACTGACCACCACTTTCCAACCACATCACCACACTCAGCCCTGCTAATCACAACTTTTCAAGAGGAAGTATTAAATGAAGTCTCCCTTCTCCTTTACAAGCTCCTACTATTCTAATGTCCAAACACCCCCTAGTCAATAATCTTCACCTTCCCAATTCTAGTACCATACAGCAAAGGATTAGTTACCCCAGTACAGAAGGCCTACTGAGGCACAGAGAAATTAAGTTAGTTATTGCAAATTCCCTATTAATCTTCAGAAGCATTTACAGACCTCAAGTCAGATGACATTAATCACAGTCTCAGCTGATGCTAAGAGTTCTCGTAAAATAGGCTCATGGCAGCTACACAACTTTGAAAACTCTAGGAGCAGCACCAGTTAAGGTTTAATAGTTAAAAAAACCTTCTTTCAATACCACCATAGGCACTTTCCTTTCAACAAACAGCAAATCAAAGAATACAATGGAAAGCTTCAATAATACAGAGATGAATGACACTTCTAAAAATCAAGTTTAATTTAAGGCACTC
Organism: Rhipidura dahli; assembly: GCA_013399225.1. Classification (NCBI taxonomy): domain Eukaryota; kingdom Metazoa; phylum Chordata; class Aves; order Passeriformes; family Rhipiduridae; genus Rhipidura; species Rhipidura dahli. The sequence goes on from VXAC01006243.1 coordinate 201,050, forward strand.
CTATCAGATATATATCAATGAGAATTCTTCTGGAGTTTCTACATGTCACACACATGAAGGATTACTTTGGAAAATTTTATTTTAATTAGATAACGAATCAATTCAATTTGTGGTATCCTAAGCTTTTAACACACAAATAGGATGATATATGAATCTTGAATAAAGTAAAAAGACTCTGACACTCCAGAAAAGAAAAGGTTAAAGAATTAACTTTTCTGAGCAGTTTAAACTCCAGTTTTCTGATGCAGTTTAGACAACTGTTTCTTTCCCCCACTCTAGCCAGGTTCTGGTAATCAACCCCCTTCTCCATGCCCAAATTACTCACACAGGGCCAGAGCAGAGTGCTGATGACTCCAGTGACCCCAAGCAGCTTCCACTGGATACCTACATGTAAAGTTACTTGGACTTTAAATGATTTTTTCTACCTCTACAGTGGAAGCACCCATCCATTTCACTGCAGGGCTCTGAAACATGAAGTCCTAAATGAGCAAGATAATTTAAGAACGACTGATACAGAAAAGTCAGTATTTTCAGGGCAGTCTTCCACAGTTTGCAGAAAACAGGAAGACTTCAGATGTGTTCTGAAAATACAGGAGAAAAGCAAAAGTGGCCAAGTGGCTCTTCCCAAATAGAGGAACATGCACCTAACGAGGCAGGAGTTCTGCGGAAACAAGTAATAATGTGATCCCTTAATTAGAGACTGCTTTGTAATGTGTATGCAGAAGGCTGCCATCAAGGCTGCGCAAACACCCTTTTTTCCATTGTTTCCTGAAATGAGCCATTTGACTCAGCAATGTTAAAAGGTTCCTTCAACAGCTTTTTTTGATCTGTGATACATAATCTAGATGTAACTGAGGTCAAGTGCATTAAGAATCCGTGTAACATTTTGTGCTGCAACATGACAAAAGAGTCAGAGCTGCAAGGGCTGACTAGCACTCAACCTATTTCTACAGCCATATTAGAAACACATGTGGAAGTGTACAGAACTTAGAATTCATTTTAAAACTTTTTAAATAAATAGAGTGTTGAAATTCTGAATAAAATGTATAAATATTAAGTCCTTGGTGGCCTCCTAGAGCATATATGAATGAGAGTGGCATCACAGAAACAGCACATTAATTACACTACCTGCTCAAAAGGTTAATAGGGGAAGGCAAGGACACACAGTAGGGCTTTCTGCGCGCCTTAACAGAGAGACCTCAGTTACAAGTAACAATGGCAAACTCATTCAAATCTGGCATAGAAACCCAATTTTTTACAGATTTATTAACTTTTAATTAGTACACATAAGGATCACTCTAGTTTTAAATAATCCTTCCTTGGGAAGTGACAGTATCTCTATTGTATTTGTATTTTGGTGAAGAAAGAATGCACTTTTTCTTTTATTAAAAGGGCTGACACACAGTAACACAACTAATAAGTAGCTTTGAATGCTATCTTCTTTTGAAACCCTCTATTCAGGATTGGAACACTTTAATTATAGGTGCTGAGCAAAGAGCTTGTCTAGGTACATTTCAAAATGCTACATATATAATTCATCTTAAGCCTTTTTTCAAAATAGAGATTTTCAAAGGTTCAAGGGGCTTTCGAAATGGGGGGTCTGATTTAATAGCGACTGGTCACTCAAAGCAGATACTCAGAAAACTGCTCCAATAGCCCTAAGCTGACCACTGTGGTAAAAAAAAAGAAAACTGGGCTCTGACACAGCAAGCTGTGATTCTTGAAAGTAGTTCCTCCATCACTTAAAAAGCCCTGCTAATCTCACTGGGTCTTACCACAGAACCACTTGTAAAATCAAGACATACCAAGCACAGGGCTGAAGGCATCCCGTGCAACATTTCTACTAACACATTTTGGTTCTGGAATAATCTCTTTGACAGCCTATTTTTTTTTCAAAAGATACAAGGAAAGCACTTGTGAGCAGGAAGGTACAGCTGCAGCATTAAATAAATTAGAATACACTTGTCAAAATTCTAGACAACACAGGGAAAGACAGGGAAGGTGTCAGACAGAGCATGCATGTTAAACTAACCACACAGGCCACTTGAAGTTATTATATTCATGAACTAGAGCAGAGTGTTTATAAGCTGCACAAGTTCTGCTTGTCAGTATCTGGGTGTGCATGGATGGATGGATGGATGGATGTGTCTGCATGTATATGTCTATATATACGCATACACACAGACATGTAAACTATTTTTTTTTAAGAAGACAGGAATGGAAAGCAGGTGGAAAAGGAAAGGTAACCAGGACACAAACATCTAAAGAGCAAATATATTAAAAATTAAACATCCTATTAAACTATAGTAGGTTCTACAATTGTTTTCTGAACACTGGCTCCTACAAGCACAAGACTGCCACTGAATCAGAATTACCACTTCCACTCTGAGATGAAACCAAGAGCACCACTGATTTAAGCCTTCTGCTGTCAGTTGATACCTAGAAGGCATGGAGCCATGAATGTATTTTTTTTTAATCCTATAGCATAGTAACTCTGACACTGAGTCCCACTGCAGTGGCTGAAGTGCACACTATCTAAAAAAAAGGCCTTGTGCTGGCTGCCAACGACTGAATCAAGCTAAATAGCAATGTGCCGATGCATGCTGATGTTGATACTTCAAGGATCACAAAATATTCAGTTCTACTCATTAATCCTTTAATGCTGGCTCCCATCAATCACAGAGCCCACTGTAATTACAGGTTTCAAAAAGCACCAGTAAGATCATTAACAGAGCAATGCAGAGGACAGCACAACAAGAAAAAGGACTTCAGATGCCAAAACCTTTCTATGCAAAGCCTAGTGTCTGCAATTTCCTCATAAGCATCAATGTCAAAACACAGGCAGAATTACCTGCGTGTGGTTCACACAGGTATGGTAAGACAACCACAGTCATTTCCTAGGTGCAACACCATTCCCTAGAGTTGGGTACATACACCTCACACTACAAGAGCTGAGTCTGAAAACTCCCGTTATCTGGTTGCTGGATATTTGCACCAGCTCAAATATCTGCTGCTCACTCTGCCTCCAGCAGCTCACTCTGACCCTGCTGAATAGATTCCAGAATGCATGGGAGCTGCAGAAAACATGATGTAATGACTCTGCAGTCTCAATGCCCCCTTCTACTCTATTCTTCTAATTTTCTTCTGTTATATACAGTGAGCTTGCAGTTCTTCGGAAAATAATTTGCTCATCTTACTGGTAAGTCCCTGTCTCTGTTTTTTTTTTAAGACAAAATTTTAGGAGGAAACACTCCAGTATGAGCCTCCTCTAGCTTCCCCACTCCTTTGGCCTCCTCCAAAGGGAGAGGACTTCCCCCTTTCCTCCGTCAATAAGACAAATTTATAACAGCAAGTGAAAGTGGAAAAAAACCGAACTGTTTATTAACGCAGTCCAAAACAGGGTAGAGCAGAAAAAAACTCAAAATACAACAAATGCCCGGAGAAGGAAAAAACATACACTGGCAACTGGTCCCCCCAGTCTCTGGGAAGGGGGAATCCACACAACAGTCTGGAGCAGGGCAGATGGAAAAAAAGCCTCTCGACTCTCCAGCGCTGGTCCTTCTCCTCGCAGCAGGCGAAGCTGGCGGACCTCTGCGTCCCTTGCTCAACGGCTTGGCCCTCTCTGGGGTTCGGACCAGCTGGGGCCACCACGCGGACCTGCCCAGGCCACCCGACAGCCTCCCCAAACCAGAGAGAAGGGAAGGAAGGTCGAGAGGCCAGGGGGAGGGAACGGAAAATAAACCAACAAAACCTTTTTTCCAGCTAGCGAGAACAAAAGAAAACCACCAAGAAGCAGTGTAGCGCCCCCGGTGCACGCCCTCCAGAGCAGGGCAGAGAGCCATTGCAACCAGAGCTGCTGGGCTGAGCCATTGAACCGACCCGCACACGGATCCTGCGGCTCCGGCCCCGCCCCCCGGTTCCATCTTAAAGACACAGCGTCCTTGAGCATTAAGCAGACGGTTAAGGAATAAAGCAACCTCCTAACATTGCATCAGGCAGTCCCATCATCCAATTTTCCGTTTCTATCTACACTATACTGGCTTTATGTTTTAGGCTTTCCCTCCCTTTCACCCCTCCCAATTTACTGTGCAGCCTTTTGCAATCCCTCAGCAAAACAAACAAATCAATTCCTATTATCATCCTATCACCAGTCTTATTGAGTACCATTAGTGAGACATACAGTGGCTTTGGGTAGCTGGACACTTTTGGTAAAGACTAATTGAGGCAGAGACTTTCTAGGACATGCAGTCAAGAACCTTTAGGGTGCCAAATTGTTTGAAAACTAAACAGAGCAAATAAATATAGGCTCTTCTGTCCACATGTTAGGATTTTTCCCACTTCCTCCCTTCATGTGTCAAGTGTGAGATCTTACCCAGACACACAGACTCCAGGAATACCATAAAATATATGGTCCCTGCATAAAAAACACGGAATGCATCATGAAGCACATCTGCTGTTAGGTAACCTTGATATGGGTGTTTACTCCACTTTACGTCAGTGCTTAAAATCAGCTGTCTTCAGCTAGGATAGTCAGTGCTCAAGTACCTGTCATCATCCACCTGGACAAACTACACTATTCCAAGACCTCTCCCTTCTCAGCAGGTTTCTCTGCACATTTTCCTCTGATTTCTCACTATCTTCTTTCAATCCTCAAGCACCTTTCCTCTACACCATTTAAATATTAGCAGTGTGCTGGTGTAAGGCTAGCTACTTTTGTCCTTCTCAGAATTTTTTTTCTAGTTCTTCCAGAAGTCCTGAGGAAGATGTAAGCCAAGTGCTGTAACAGTCGGATAAGGCACAAGAACTCCATGATTGCTCTGCTTAGCCCCGACATCTCATCTCAGCTTTCCACCTTACAGAACTCAAGATATAAGCACTCATAGTTCAATACAAAAATTGCTTTCCCCATTAGCTGACTGCAAGTCAGTCCTGCTATCCGTGGTCCTCAGGCAGACATGGGATGTGTGCCCTAGAGAGGCAAAAATGTCTGTGATAAAGCCCTATATATAATACTGCATAGCTATAAATACCTCTTCTGTACTTGACCACAGAAGAAAGAACATTCAACAGAGCAAATGACCAGGCAGCAATCAGCAAAGATAACTCAAGTCAAATGCACTCATAGTTACAAACAAAGGTACATTGAGTTGATGATGGGCTCTTTGCAATGCCCCTAGCTCAAAGGCAAATATGCCAGCAGTAATGGTAACCGAACCAAAGAACTAGATAATTCTGCCCTTAGGAGAGAACATATGGTAAAGGCTGAACCAAAAGCCAAGAACATCCCCAGTAAGAGAGAGCTTCAGCACCCACTGTTACCTGCAAGTCCCTTGAGCACTGAGAATAGATCTTGTTAAGCACAGACAAGTTACTTTGCCAAGCCACAGAAGAGGATGCCACCATGATAGCATGGCAGGTATAACATCGCTGCAGCAGAACAGAATGGAGCTGCAGGAAAGCACAACAATCAGTAAGATGTTCAACACACCAAAGCTGGTTGTGTGACCACAGTCTGTGTGTTTTCTGTCATTCCCATTTACTCAGGAAGTACCTGCCGTAAGACAAGGCACAGAACCAAAGCACAACTTCCCATCTGTGACCGCAAATAAAAAACCAACCAAGGTAAATGAGAAAAGAGAACACACCTCCTCATCCCCATCAGGGAATATTTTCACTAGTCCTTTTCTTGAAGAATAAGAGATGGGTAAACAAATAAACCCCAGTGGTTGCTTAGGGTTTTATTCATTTCCACGTGTTTTATCTCTACAAGGAAACAATTTGCATCATCTTACACAGTGTTAACTCTAATGATATGAACTGACAGCTTTGCTTTCACCATTCACACCTGTCCAGGACACTAGTTCTGGTTATTAACCAACACTTAAAATACTCACCTACATATTCTATCTCTGAATCATGTGAATTATTCAGTAAGCTGATACACCAAGGATTTCTTTAGAGAAGATCTGCTTAACATGGTATATAGGGAACACATTAAAGGATTTATTTTCCCGTCACATTACAAAATAAATTGATAAAATTACACTTGCTTTCCAAGATAATGTCTAAGGTTACACCAATTTTATAGACTTCTTAGCTTTAGGGAAGGAATTTCTGAAAACGTGGTAGCATGTACAGACAACAGAATACAAACTCCTAATCACCTCTCAAAAAAAAAAGTACATTTTCTGACATTCTGCGCCTTTTCAATAGGGTAGCAGGACTAGATACACATAAAAAAATGACCCAGAACTGTCTCGCAAACTGTATTCTTTCATCAAACAAAACATAAGCGATTTCTGCAACCAAAAAGGAACAAGCTAAAAAGTGCTGCTAAATTGTTCGAAGGACCTTACATGTACCTAGTTTGGATGATCCACTAAGGAGGTAGCGCACACACACACACACAGACATATATATAGAGATATATAGATACACAGACATACCTCAAAACACACTACTGGCTGCTTCTCTGAAGAAGTACAAGCTGGATTCCTGCTCCTCTCTTCCCAGATGCCTGGAAAATGCTTGTGGATTTTATAAGAGCAGAGACCACAACTGTCCAGCTGAACACACAGCAGCAGCTTTTGGATGACTACCAAACAGACTGTTATTTGGGACAGGAAAAACTGTCCTGGACTGCGATGGAGCCCCAAGTTTTCCATTTCCATCACACTGTGGATAAGCACAGAGCCACTGTGGCACAACACCACAGGCGGTGGGAACAGGCCTGGCCTGTGGCCATCACAGTGCCCCCTTGCCCCTGCACAAAGCATGCAGGAAGGCATCTCCCTCTTGGAGCAACAGCCTCTGAAGGGAAAAAAAAAAAGTATTTGTGGCCTGGCTAATCCTGTAATCAAATAAACTTTTAACAGCTCTCTGGTAGTACATCATGCTGGTAGAATTATGCTGCTTTTGTGAAAAATCGTAAGTTAAATCTGCTTTTTTTCTGATATTTTGTGGATATTCTATTATTTCCTCCACCTTACAAGAAAAAAGACTTCCGTTTTTCTTTATAATACTTCTACAAATTTTAAAGCAGCAATCTTCCAATTAAAAAAATTTTGTACTGGTGTTACTTGTCTTATAAATGTATTTAACACAACAAATAATGTCACTGGATTTAATTCCCTCATTGCAAATACCTCACCGTGACCTTCCAGAGCCTTGCCCTTCTACTGAAGTAGATGTTGCATACTAAGAAATCAGACTTTTAAATTACCTAACTTTGCAGGAAAGCATACACACAGGAATTATACTTTATAATGGGAGGAAGAGGAGCCTATAAATTCTATACATAATTTCCAAAAGACAAATTGTATTCAATATTAAACATTTAGACAACAGCTAAGGAAAAATAATCAGAGCAACTGACATTGCTCACTCAAACTGCATGTTACAAGGGGAAATAATGAATTTTCGTATTATGTTCTGTTGGACAATAACATAACCTTCAGTGCTGTTTTCCAGCAAAAAAGGCATAATTGTGTTAATTATTATTTTAAAAACAACATCTGTGCTTTCAAGTATCCTTGTGAAAAAGTGCACAATCTACTCCTTTTGCAGAGGCCATGGGAAAAAGAAAATCAAATATCTCAGTATTTTCCTAGTGTAACAAAGAAAGCTAATTAATGGAGCTGTATTGGCAGCTGTCATAAAAGTATTACTTCTTCTGTGTTTTTCAGAATAAGCTTACTGTGTATTTACATATCTAAAACTTTTAAGCAAATACAAGAGGACAAATATTTTGATAAATCTAATTTCATCATGATTAATGAAACAACTATGGGAACACACTGTTTTTCAATTATGTCTTGCCTGCAGATTAAAACAGGTAAAGTCTTGGAAAAACATATTAGATAAAAACAGCAAAAAGCTTTCCATTTTAAGTGAACTCTCCTTATCCTTCAGGGTTGCTTGATTTTCTTTGACCAGACACTGAAACTTTTGGAATTTCAAACTGTTTGCAAACAGTATGCAAGTACTTCAGGAGAAGAAAAGGAAAAAGATTTTTTTTTTTAAAAATTTCCTCTAAATTACACTAGTGAAAGCTTCCCATCCTTTTCAATGTTTGCTTATACTGACCAATGTTTGCTTATATTCAAGCCGTCCTCATTATGGTACATAAAATTAAAATTAATTTCTGCAACAATGCTGTTGGGTAACATTTAATGAAGATATTCATTAGTATCTGCTGCTGCAGAAAGATGAATTTCTATTACTAGATAAATTATAAAATACCATTTTTAAAACTTGCCCATCAGACACAAATATTTCAGATTATTTTCTTAATTATCTCCTGTAAGAACATGACAAATTCTGAAAACATTCCCAACTATTTCAGTTTTGTGTGGATCAAATGTAGATCTTTGTTTTCTAGTTTATATTCCATTACTGGCAATTATTCTATAGATCTCGAGTTTCCCCTCCCTTTTTTTTTCTTAAACATATCACAGTTTTAAAAGGAGATTCTATGCTCAAACCATTACAGGAGTTTCCTTTGCAAATACCAGCCTTCTGGGGAAAGGCATTTTATTCACTCCTTCTGTTCTTCTCACTTTGTTTTGAGGCCACTGAATTCACCATGAAGAGATGTTTGACAACTGCCATGCCCTCCACCTCAAATGAATACTTTGAAACTATAGAAGATGTCAGCACTTTGGTTGGGATTTTTTCCCTATGAGAATTTTCAGTATGTTATACAGCAGAATAATATAAAGGAAAAGATCTCCATGCAGTACAATGGTGGGTTGGGAGAGATGGTCATAATGTCTCCTCAACCTTCTTTTTTACAACATCTCTATCAGGTTGGCAATAGATGAGAACAAAGCAGGGCACTCCACCCATACAATACAGCAGAAAGAAACAGATATTCCTCAAAACAATCACTGAAGAGCTGGGAACCTGATCACAGTTTTCCTTTTCATTCTTAAATGAGAATCAATATGAGGAAAGACAAGACATCTCCTAGAAGTGTATTTATCTTATATTTTACATATTTAAGTGCTACTTCTTTTATGTTCTGTGCTATGCTGCAACACACAGGGTTTTGTCTCTATCATATGCTATAGCCTCAGTGCTCGGGACAGCTGGGATATTTTACTTAGTAGTAATTTCTCGATCCTTCCATCATTTTCCCATCAGCTACTCAGCTGCTCAGGCAGACACAATATATTACAGCATCTTATTTCCACCTATGGCTGAATCATCAAAATGATACTTCAAAAGGACACAATTAAAATATTGAAAAGGAACAAGAGATGCTTGAAAATAAACAGAGGTAGTAGCAGAATGCCACACCACCATTCCACCTCAAGGCCTCGGTGAGAAGTGCATTGTGTACTGCAAATGCCCTGGTTTTCAGCCACTGTTTACACCTTAAAATGGTCTTCCCAGCACATTACTCTTTATGAAGTTTGATTTCACTTTAGGTGTTATTTCAGAGAAATCCTCAAAATGTACCAGTACATACTGTTTCATCTCTCAGTTCCCAAAAATAACTGACATTGACGTTTGTCTAGCCGTCTCCCCATATATGTAGCACACACCTCCAAAAGTAAAAGAATAAAAACAAAAAGAAAAAAAAGAAGAGCCTTGCTACTGCAACATAATTTATGTTGGCACCTACATGACCTCAAAGGTTGGGTCTGAAATGCAACCAAACTAACTCCCCTGCTGTCAGACCATATCCAGCTATCTCACTGCCACCAAGTCACTCTGGCAGCAGAACAGACCAGAACAGAGTCCTGTGTGACAGAATCCTAAGGTGACTGCTCTGACCACAAGGACCAGAAACACATGTGCCATCCCAGCAGCTCTACAGCTGCAATAGTGCAACATTTGTTCACGACCTAATTGTTTTTACATCTCTATTTGTATGTCCACTTCTGGGTCTTCTGTGTCCACATCAGGGATCTTTGCATCATAGTGCAAAGTAGGTACATATGATCACCCACGTGAAGTTTATACACAAAACAATGACTAAACCTGTCTCTCCAGTACCAGGTGTAATTTGGTGTACTATTTCTTAGAACAGAAATTTTATTCTTTCACAAAGCTTCAGTCTATTAAATATACAGTTCTCTCTTAAAACACACAGACCATCAAATAGCACATGTTCTTATTCAATTTAACTTGCAAAATCCCAAATCCTGTTTTACAAATTATTTTAAATGCATCTGTCATCCATTGGGAAACATCTGCTGCACATTACTGAGCTCTGCTTCCACCATACAGAAAGGGAGTCTGTCACTACCGATGCCAGCTTTGGAACCTGGTTTGTTTTCGATTAGAAAGTGGTCTTGACCAAACACAAGTAAAACTAGCTGTGGCAGCGCAAAGCAAAGCCAGCAACAACCCAATCTTCACTAGCCCTCCCTGCAAACCTGTCTTCTCATCTAGCTCCCACTGCCATGAAAACAATGATAAGGAGATTAAATCACAGATGTCTCACTGCTTTTCTTTCCCCACCCTTAAAATGTAACTATCAGGCTGGCCTGATTTACATTTGAAAAAAAGCATCCTTGTTTGCCAGCATATACTATGTCTGGTGATGTCAACAGTTTCAGGCAAGTCTGTGATTTAAAGATCAAGGGGAACTCGATGCAGTGTTTAAAGGGGAAAAGTGTTCTCCCTTTCAAATGAATATAAAATATAAACTATTTTAGATTGACATAAATTTAATTAAACCCTGCAATAGGTTATAAATGTCCTCATTGGGCATCCAGGGCTGTCTGGCATATTTAGGCTACTGTGCATCATTTATTACTCTTTGACCTCTCTTTTCAGGAGCATCCAGATATGTGCTATGTTTCTCAGCCTGTCAGGGAATGTCAGGACTATTCAACAGTATGGGACCAAAAAACCAATACTGCGGGAAAGAACGGACTGGAATAGGGAGACATCATAGCAAGAGAACCCAACCCAATAAACAGAAGAGTCCATAAAGGAAAAGGTGAAAAATTTCAATGCAGAAGAAAAACAACTACTGCAGATCCTATGATAAGGAATTATTTCAGTAGAAAGATGCACCACAAGGGTTAATTTGAGAGAATGGGTATGGTACAGTGTAGTGAGCAGCTGGTACAACATCATATCTCATTACCCACCAATGCCAACACAAACACCTCACACCTGGTCCTCAGTCATTTCGAGCAGAGTTTACAGTTCTGCTATTAACACTGGAGCTGCTGCAACCCACTTCTTAAAAAGTACCATTGGCCAATGTCCTACATTTCCAGTCCTACTGACAGCAAGACCAGTTCAGGCCACCTTCTGCAGCCCTTGAAAGACAGATGTCCTCCTTAAAGGGAAGTACATGTGCAGGTTGGGGACAGCAGAAAGCAGACACTTTACTAATGTGTGGGGACAGTAGGGCATGGCTGTTAACTCTGGATGAATGAGGGTTCAGCTCTCCTCTATCCTTGTCTTACTCTGATGTCCAGAACAACATCTTGCCACAAGTAATTATGCTGCTTAACCAAGGCAGCCTCCCTTGCAGCACACACATAGTCGCTGCAGCAGCATGAATAGTTTTATAGCAAGGACACTTAGCTCCAGCATCCACTTAAGCCACATGAAAATTTAAGTCCCAATTTCAAGAATCACAAACATTTCTCAGCCTTGCTGCAACTCCACAGACTCCACTTGACAACTCTCTGCACACACTAAAATTTCCACATGGCTGAATTAATAAAGGGGAAACTCTGCTTTAGGAGCTAAACAACATACTCGAGTTCAGTAAGAAAAACAGTAAATAAATGCCCTGGGACATATCAGAACATACCCTAAATACTGATAAAGTTTGAGGTTCGCTGCCCTCAGTGACATTCTGTCCTGAATTAGTTGCTGAAATCCAAACTGATTTTATTCTCTGTTCTTTTGGCTTAGACAGTTCTGACAGCCCTATTAATGCTGCCTTATCTCTTCCTCATGACTTCTCATCTGGACAAATACTTATTTTTGGTTCTTTTTAATGGTATATGCAGTTTTCATTACAAACAGAAGGCACTTCAAAAGGATTAACAATCATTTCTGTACTAATTTTATGGACATTCTGCTTTGTTCGCCACTCTGTTTAGAAATGAGAAAAAAAGTACCGGTTAATTATCATCAATTATCCATCAGGTTTCTCACAGGAATTGTATTATTGTCTCATTTACAACAATATTTATACCCTTAAACTCAACTGGCTTCATGGATTACAGCTCCAAGTAGATCAGAATAACAAAGGCACAAAGAAAATTACCTATCCTTGGACAATAAATCTCACAAACTTGGGATGTATATTTGGCACAGTTCTGTCAGTCCTAGTCAAGAATATTAAAATCTAAAAATACATTTATCAACAGGATATATGTTCACCTGTGCAGACACACAGTTTATTTAAGGTATCCAGTAATATTCTAAAGGACTGTAAATCTAAGCAAGTAATAGTACTATAGAGCATTCTTGTAAGAAACACCCTAATATTTTCAGAGTTTTACCGAGTATGGGGGAAGAAACCTGTCATTGAGACAGCCTTAAATAATGATTTTTAAACATGTAAGCAGCATGTCTGGCTTTGTAGTGGCAGCAATTGGGATTCCAGCCTTTTAGAACATATTTAATTGTGCAAGCAAACACAAAATCCTAAAGCAAATGAGTTCCACTCATTGTTCATGATTTCCTACACAAACCTCACCCATAGTACAAAGGCAGTGAAACAAAGCTACCACAGCTGAACTAAGCAATTAATAGCAAGAAAGAAGCAGCAAACCAGAAACAGCAATACAGGATTATTTCATGCAAATGCAATTCATTTGATATCATGACACTAAAAAATTATGCTTTGTTTACCATTCACAGATCACTTATACTGGCAGTAGTACACTGGGTTTTTCCTATCTTAATACAGTAATAGCATTGTATTTAGTATCTTAATATAATATATCAATGGAAATAAACTTATCCTGTTAAGAAAAGGTCAGTGGTATGCAACAACTCACCAAGTATGAAAATAAAATGCTATCAGACAATTTTTTTCATACCAGACGTGTCATGGAGCCACAGATGAAATCAAGACCCCATCTGAGTCATGCTGCACCAGAAATACTGTAAGAACTTCTGAAGACTTTCTGATTTAAAGACACGAAACACACCCCGCTCTCCCAAGGGGAACAGCACAGCTCCCAGCTGTTCCTGAAGGGAGGATAGAGAGGTAAATTCCAGTACACAAGCACCTCCCAAACTTCCCAGTTCCTCCTCCTAGACAAGCAAATCACACACTACAACTGCTGTCTGGGACAATATCCAAATACTACATATTTAGGAAACTACAAAGTATGTATTTTTGATACTGACCAAAGCAATGTTAGCAGGATAAGAAAGAGATCACAGGGGAGAGCTAATTAAACATCTCTACCCAGACACAGATGTTTTGTTCATTTTCTTGTTGTTGGTTTGGCTGGCTTTGGTTTGCTTCTTCAATGTTTCTTTGTCTGTGTGATCCATCTACTAAATAAAAATGCAAAAGATGAACCAATCCTCTCTGTGTAGTAATAACACTGGGACAGCAGAAACAAACATTTTACTCCTAAAGAGCATAATATTACTGAAAAGTAAAGTGGTCCAAGCACAATTCCAGTAGTTTAAGCAAACAGCCCCTGAGTTGTTAAAAAACATACTGCTTTACTGGCAATGGTGCCCGTAAGACCTCGAAAATAAAGTTTCGATTTCCTACTTCATCTCCCTTTCTCTTTCACCAAGACAGATGGAAAGCAAATGTATCTAGAGAATTATCACTATGATACTTCTCCAAGACAGAGAAGAAACGAGATTTGTTCAGGAAATACATTATGGTAGATTTTCTTACACTCCATTTTGCAGTGCATGTGAAGCTTTCAGCACCAGAGAAATTATACTGAATAATTTTGTCTGATCAGAACCTACCAGATAAAATTTCAGGGGTCAGTGAAATTCTGCTGTTAGAATAATGGTTACACAAATACCAAGTTCATATGTTCCCATGCCATATTAATTTGCTAAGGGATACTGGCCAGGGCTCAGAAAGCCCAAGCCCAGTAATGCACTGGAATGAAGAGATCATTGTGAAAGCAATGAATCTTAATAATAGTCTGATATTAGCCACAAATTATAGGTGCTCTTAAACACTTTTTAAGAGCTTCTGAAAGATGTTTTCAATCATTTAAGAAAGACATTTTTTAGTCTAAGCATTTCCATAGCAGATTCCCAAGGTGGTACTGAGATACAAACCAGAAGCTAGTATTGCTCCTGTTTTTCTCCCAGGTTCATTCACTTTCCATATTCTACCTCATAAAAGTCAGTCTTAACAAGGCAGAAGACATTTAACCTTGGCACAAGTTGTAACAACAGCCAGCAGCTTGATCTTGGTAAAAGCATTTGTTACCCATAGACTAGAAGCAGGAAAAATGGAACTTAGAATCAGTGAACACATTCTGATGCTCAGAGAGAACAGCTGCTGTGCAGAATCAGCTGTTTTGACAGTGAATGTGGTCCATGGGCCATGTGGTTGCTCAGCAGCTGAATTGTTAAGTGTTGTTAACAAAACCACCCTCTTCCTATCTTTGCTATGATCTTCGGATGACCCATTTGGCCTCTGTGCCCTCTCTCTTCAGGAAAAACAGTACAGCTCTTTCCCTAGTACTTAAAATAGACTCTTTGCCAGGCCAGGAACATCGCATAGAGGAGTTCCTTTTAAAAAGCAGCTAGGGTATACAAATACAGGAGTGGAAAAAACCTAATCTGCTTTGGAAAGCTTTTTTGCTAGTTTTGTATATTCACTGATGCTCCTTTGCTGTTCACAACTCGACCACATCTACACAAAATTATTGTTCAACAGCTTACAACAAGCCCTCCAAACCAGAACAGCAGCAGAGTGTGAGCTGACATGGGAGGAGGACTTGCACACCTGCTTTACTATATCTGTAATACTCAAAGTCAAAGCTAGAACTCAACCTGTAGGTCACACAAGACCTGCACAAGCCACACAAGAGCTGACTACTCTCAAGCACATCTGATTCTCCTCATCAGTTTCCATTCAAGAGGCCACAGTCTTCAAACAGACCTAGAACCACAGAATGACACAGGCTGGAGGAACCTCTTGGGGTCCCTCTATGCATCTACTCCAAGCAGTTCACCCAGACCTCATCCAATTGAACTTCAAAATATCTCCAGGACTGAAAAGTCTACAACCCCTCAGTCTCTGTTCCAATGTTTGACCACCCTTATGATTTAAAAGTTTTTCTTATTTTTACCTAGAATTTACCCTATTTCAACTTGTAAACCTTTTCCCTGGATCCTTCATCATGCACTTCAAGGAGAGTTTGGCAGTACCTGTTCTATACCCTCTCTACTCTCAAGGAAGCTAAAGGCAGCTTAAAGGCAGCATTAAAAAAATCCTCCAAAACCTCCCCTCTTGGCAGATGCATGAAAAACATTTCCCTCTGTGTTTCTCCTCAAACCTCATTGTCCCCTTAATCACTCACTAGACTCATTCCAGTACATATCAATGTTGTTCTTATACTAGAGAACCTCAACTGGCCACAATATGCCCTACTCATACTTAGCTGTGATTCCAGAGCTCACCTGTCTGAAGGGTGGATTGTAGCACTTTTCAGCTAAAAAACAATGCTCCTGTGTGCAACTGAGACAGGAAAGCACCACAATTCTGCAGAGTGGCACTCCCAAAGACAGATATAAGACAAGATGCTTACCAGAAATTCTGATTTACTTTGTCAAACCTTTGCTCTTAACTTACTTAGCAGTGAGACCACTGTTCCCATTGAGAAGCGTTTTGGAGATTCAAAGCTTTTCCTCTGTCTTGAAAGCAAGAAACACCCTGATGCAATGTATTACATTGGAACAAAAGTATTTTATGGGTACAAATCCTGCTAGAGCTAAATCTTATTAGTAAATAGCAGAGTAGCTCCCAATGACACATTATACCGCTGTTGCAGCATTTCCCAGAAATGCAGTGGCACATGTGGAGTTCAGGGCTATCCACACCGCTTGCTGTGACAGACTAGATTTCTCACACAAAAAGGAGCAACGATTTGAACTCTCAGTGACTGGACACCAAGAAGAAAACATAATGAAACTTCACTAAGTGACTCAGAAAATTGAGCCTGAGTGAAAGAGAAAACCTTCACTAGCTTCTGAAAACAAAGTTGAATCTCTGGGGAGCAAGAGCACCTCAGTAGCTGGAGAGGTTGGTCTAGGGTCGTGCAATCCATTTAGTTAAATAAAATTCTGGAAAAGGAACACAATTTAGGTATTTATGATCCCTCACCTGAAGTGACTGGAACCCTCTAAAAATGAAGTATGTAATTAAGCAGACAGAGTATCTTTAAGCAAAACACTGTAATCTTTTGGTCAGAGAATGGAATCTAAGAACTCCATCTAACTCTATCAGACTTGTCAGAACCACTCAAACCTGCATACACAAACTATGCAGTTGCTGCCAGCAAGCATCTCATCTCCTGCATAGGGGCAAGTCAAGGCTAAATCTGCAGAGAAGACCTAGTAACAAGAGATGGTACAAACTACAGGAAAAATTCCTAACCCGCCAGCAAAAAATTAAATGACCCATCCAGTTATGAACTACCATTTGTCTATGGCAGCAGAGAATGCCCTTGACTGTCACATGGCCCATGTAATCCTAGCCAGCAAGGGCAAAGCCCTGAAAGTATTCTGTCTACAAAAAACAGGAATGCATCTACCTGCAATTACAGGTTGGACCAAACTATTTTGTTTTCAATTCACCCACTCATCCCCACCAGTTTTCCCAAGTCTTTTGATCTCCCTTTCCAAGATGTCACAAACTGAAAAGGGACCAAGCACTAGCTAAGCTGTCCACTTGCAGGTGCTACTAGTGCCTCTGATCACAAATGGTTCCAAAGGCTCAAATGCAAACACTTGCTCTAAACAGAGAGCTGGTTTTAAACTGCAAGAAAGATTTTTTAAAAATAAACACATATCTGGCCCTCCCATACTGCCTACAAAAGAAAATGCATTGGTAGTTCTGCAGATACTACTCCTCAGTCACCAAAACACACTATCTCCTACTGGAGCTACCTCCCCACAAGCTGTCAATCCAGCTACTCACAGGAATTTGTTGAACCAAGCTAAGGTAGCACACTTACTCAGTTCACCAAACTGGGAGAGAGAGCCTGCAGCACAGTTGTCTCACAGTTGTGTCCTGTCACAGACAGGAATGGGCATTAGTGGCTGAAGCAGTAACCACAATCACAAGTGCTCCAAGTGGTGGACAAACAAAAAAATATTATTTTGGGAGGAACCACAGCACTGCCAATCTGCACTGGCGTTCCCCAGGCCTCACTCACTATGCTGCTTCACCCAACCCTCATGCAAATGGCCTGCATGAAATTCCATGATGGTGGAATCCAGCTACGGACAGACAGAAAGCCAGGTCACAAGATCCATTATCCACACAGCTGGCCTCTTCAGTGATAGCATCAGCAAAGATGCCAAGGTCTGAATGGTCACACACCTCAAATGGAAACAGATGCCCACCCTCCAGGAATTGACTCAGTTATTGATGGGAAAATATTGGTGCATGAATTCATTAAATGCTATTTGTCCACCTTTGAGGCCTGATGAATAATGCAAACAAGGATTCACAACTGACTTATTAAAAATAGCAAAATAAACACAAAGATCTGTTATTTAGAGAGGATTATTTCAGCAACTCCACCCCAAAGTGCTAGGCTGGAGTCTCCAAGTCCACTTCTGCACAAGGCAGTATCTCAAATGTTGCACCCAAGCTGCATGTTTACTATTCCTGTTCTTCTGTGCTTCCAGGACTATTCATCCAGCTTCCGAACAGCGCAAAAATTCATTTTCAAAACAGAAACATGTAAATTAACTCTTCATATTAAATTCTTTTTTTTTTTTCCTTTCAGGAAACTCTGCACACAGTATGCCAGACACTATTACTAATCTGCCAAACAAATTCACTAGAGAGAATTACTACAAAGCAGACTGGAATGAGTTCCTGGAAATCACTTGGATTTTATGCAAGGCATTGGTTCTCCTCAAGGCAAAGGAAGAAAGGCAAATGGAGGGTCCACTCACGTGCAGAGCCACAATGGAGTCACGGCTTCCCAGAGCAATCCACTCCTTTCCAAAGCACTCCAGTGGAACAAGAATTCCAGCTTTCCAGAGTGCACTGCAGGATCGCAATCTGTATCCTTAAACATGCATCAAATATGGCACTGTCACAGCATGCTGCGTTATGAAGAAGCTAGCCCTCACTAATACCCATGGCATGCAGGGACACAATCTTAAACCTACCTATGTCTCTAGAGGTGCAGATAGATGCATGCCAGAACTTACCAACACGACCCAGAACCTCACTTCCCAGCACTTCCAGCAGAGCTAGAATTTGGAGACATACAGATTGTTTGCAACTTCAGGAAGGCTAAGCATGCTTTATGAAAAAAACAACAACAAAAAAAACCAAACCAGGCATTTTAAAAGGTAAAATTTCGAGTGGCAACAGCAAAACTGAATTTCACCTTTTGATATGGCAGTTCTCACCACAGAGATCCAACCTCAGATGACAGACTGCTAGGATTTTTTTTATCTGATATAATCTAAATATAACAATTTATTTTTGTTATGATATGGTTAAAGAAATTACTCAGGGGAATATATCTGAAGCCAGCTTTCAACTGGAAAATTTTTCTTTTCTTTTAAATGGCAAGTTATTATTATCCCGTAATTCCTAAAGATACTAAAAGCCCTTATGATGGAAACACAGTCTTAACCACAGAAAAATGTAATTCTGATACTTGAGCACACTCAGTTTTTTTGGCTGACACCAGATGCCACAGTAGTTGTAATTCCTGATGTCCTGAAGTTGCATAACTTTCTTTGTCAGAAAAACTACTTGTCTCCAAGAACAAAATAAAAGCTCCTGTGTCATCTGGTCTTCACCACTATAGCCACCTGAT
The DNA here is from genome assembly GCA_013399225.1 of Rhipidura dahli. Taxonomy (NCBI): domain Eukaryota; kingdom Metazoa; phylum Chordata; class Aves; order Passeriformes; family Rhipiduridae; genus Rhipidura; species Rhipidura dahli. Next base: position 220,045 of record VXAC01006243.1, read on the forward strand.
GCAGGAGACAAACCATGACTTTTCTGGTTTGAGACACTAAATTGATTTTTATTAAAAAGAACTCCCTTCATTTAGAGCAAAAAAACCCATTGCTACAGAATGCTTATTTTCATGGGGATAGCAGAGATGAGAACTGGGGGTGAAAAAAGAGAAGGAGTCATTAGTAGCTCATTAGATAACCTGAACATAATGAAAATACACTGAAGATAAATTTAATGAGCGTTAGGAAAAGCAAACTGAGCAACAAATTCACATGTTCTATTTCGCTCAAAATAAAAACTTAACTATGACTACTAAAGCCTTTTCTTCATTCCATCTCATGAGCTGAAATAATGACACACTTTTTGAGGAGAAACATCGTTCCTGTACTCAAGACCTAAGACCTTTTATCTTCTTTGATCTTACTTACACTGCATGAAGGGAATGAGGACATCAACATGAGGGCCAAAGTTCTCTAGGACAACTGGGAGGAGAACAATAGGTTCTTTAGCCAGGTGGCACCTGGGCAGCCTGAATGTCTACCTCACACAGCTCCATGCAGTCACCCAACCAGACACTAAGATGCTCAGGAAGGGAACATTTAACTTGGATTATATATGAGGGAACACATTACATGGGCAGCAGCCAGCACCCATGAGCTACATATGATTTAATGGGCTGGTGTTAAAGGAAATTCAGGATCTGTGTGCATCCCAATTCCCACTATTTTTCATTCAGATCCTTTTAAAAATATCAACCTTATAGGTTTTGGCCCCTACATACACACCTGCAAGCATGTGGAATGCAACAGATCACTTCACAGAAAAGCCAAACATTTGTACTCATTTTCTTTGAGGATCTAGATTTTTCAGACTAGCAAGAAAGATGACATACTCTAAAGCTGTCCTACAATCTAAACGATACAAACTGTAGTTGACACCACAGATCCAATGAACTCGGAGACGTATCACCTTATGATATGACATATCACAAAAGAGTAGAAATTTTTGTTTTGAAAGAGAAGTAACATTAGCAAAAATATCTCCTGCAGCATAATTATAATGAGAAGAACAAAGAAGAGCATGTTGGAAACTGGGAGCAAGCCATATTATCTATGAGGCACCATGTCAGCACAGTAGTTTTACTCCATAGTGAGTGCTGAGGAGTTTTGGCACATCTGCCCCTGACAGAGGTTCAGTGTAAAGCCCTTCATATCAGTACATCATAGAAAGCTGGCAAACAAATGCACAAAAGGAGCTTGCTACTCTTGGAAGGAAGCTGAGAGTCCCAGCTGTACCTCTGTTCCAATCAGCCACTCCATAACTTTTCTCACAAGAGAATGATTTCTGAAAAAATAAATGCACACTTTGATTAAGTAAATTGTGAGGACTTAATTTGCAATTCTGCAATCCCCAAGGGACTCAAGGACCAATCTCTCTGGTTTTTCATCTACAGTAATTTCATAACTTACACTGTAAGACCTATGGCTTACAATGAAGATATCAGGACAAATCTTGAGTATATTATTCACCATAGTGCCACTAACTGAAAGGCACTACTAGGCCAGTTTAAGCAAACAAGACCTAGAAGCCCCAGTACCTGTTTCAATGATTAGTACAACAGGCTGTTTTTGCTGCTGGGATCAACAGCTCCATAGCTAACAGCTTCCACCAGCAAGGTTTGCAAAACGAGGCAAAACCAAGTATGTTCCTCCATTCACATTCCAATTCAGTAAAAGTCACTACACAATTTAAATCCCTGCTCTCACAAACAGAGACATGCAATATAAGGTGAGCCTCACAGATTCTCACATTTCTGCTATTCTAAACACTACATCCTCTGCTCCATGCTAAATTTTTTAGTTTTTTTCTTCCAGTATCTCCTTCCTTTGATAGCATGGAACTGAGTTGGTCATTACTATCTCAAGTAATGTTGCCCCAGCTCGGCAGCATCTCAGAGCTCTGAACAGCAAAGCACTCTTTTAATGTAGAGTACACTTCATAATAATAAAAACTATACAGCATCTTTAGAGGACCATCTTGCATCAGCCTAGCAAGAGGACCAGAATGGAGATCAACCAAACAGTGCTATGAGTCCTGGCAGTTCTAAGCCTCTTCTCCTATGAATCAAAGTGAACAGCCACAGAAGTCTCCACTTCCAGGCCACACTGTGCACTGCCAAATGTTTTAAAAATCACTGTCCTTTTTTAAAGAAGTCAAAATTATCTGAACATTATTTACACGTCTGTCATAATTAATTTTCTACACACAGAATCTCTTGATAAAAAATATCTTCTTTAGATTTGGTTACATAAATAAAACATCATGTTGGGCTGATCAATATACTGTTGTAAAGCAAATGGTTTATGTAGGCTGGTGACAAGCATCCCTCACCATATAAGGTGTAAATATAAGTGTGAAAATTAATTTCTCTCCAACCACTCCAAGAAATAAGAAATAAGGTTTTATCAAGGATGAAAAAAGGCAACATAACTGCTAAAAACTTTTGAGATTTGTCTCTGTGGAAAATTATGGATGTTTGTGCTAATTTTCAAGTTTTCCACCTATATATTATCAAATATAAGGCAAAAAATATTTTGTTTACAGGTGAAAGAATGCAACTTCAATGCTTTGATGCAGAATACCTGAGCACTCTTTTCACAGCAACTGTGAGTATGAGCTATTCAGCTGGAAGTTGTGAGAAAGTGATGAATGACTCGTATAGTGCTCCAACTGGTTTTCTATGCATATGCTCCAGTTGATAAAATACAACTTATGTAACTAGGACAAGGCAATTCAGCAATAAAGACAGCACAGGAAATGCCATTTCTGTCGTTAACCAAAATACTCACGTGGCATTTACATTCTCAGAGAACCACTGGGAAAGTATGTTCCTTTTTTTCTTTCTTTTTTGAGAACAGAAGCCCAAGTGTTTATAAAAATAAGTAACACCTCCTTTTTTTCTCCACCCACATAGACTTGGCAGCATATCCCAGTATTTTGTGATGTCATCTTTGAAAAACCTGCATTGCATTGCTTCAAGGTCTCAAGAAAACCAAAATAATTAAATTACCTGCTGATTTAAGACCTGCCCTTTTCTCCTCTGTGTGCCCTGCACTCAAAGAGAGACTTGGTTCCCCCCCTAAAACTGGCCCCAATTCAGCTGCTGATTGGGGCTGGCTTGTGGGATTAATATTCACGATACAAACTGATGAACATTTATGAATCAGGAAGTCTGTACAGGCACTCGGACAGTGCATGTTGTTATCACCAGTGCACCTGGGATGAGCGTTAGGGCTTTAAGAACCAGCACCAAAATAATACTCTTGAGATCAAAAGTATGAAGGAAATAACAAAATCACCCAGACATCTTTGGAGGACAGAGGGACCATGAAGTGCTGTTTCTCCTAAAAGGCAGCACTCCCCTGCCTGTGCACACTAGTTCCGGAGGAGGGTCAGAGGAGGTGGCTTCCATTTCTATGAGCATTCACTGGCAACTGTCAGTCCAACCAAAGAGACAAAGAGACACACACAACCACTTACCTCAGACATAACACAGGAGTCCAGGACCACAAAACCCACACAAAATGCTCAGTTCAAGCATTCATTTCCTCTCTAGATCCCTTGGCATCAACATAGTTCTCCCTGCATATTTAGGAGCCAGTTTTAGAGCAGACTGAAGCCTGCCTTTTTTATAATATACCTACATTTTGAAATTTGTACCCACAGATTCTCTCCTAACATAGGCTGCTCTGAGCAAAGGATGAGTTTTGCCCCAAAGGCTTTACAGCTCTGAGGACAGTGCCACAGCAGGGTATGCACTGTTTGAAAAGCAGGAAAGGGAACAGCACATTTGAGGTGCTAACCCTGCAACAGTCTACAAGCACAGACTCCTTGTTATCCCTAATGAACAGGCTGGGACTTCACATGTATGCATTGATGCCACAAGATACCTGATTTTGCTAAAGGAGAAGGGCCTCAATCACAACTGGACAAAAACACCCCAAACCAGATTTTGTCTTGACTGGAAAATGCCAAAATGAAACTTTTCAGTTACTGCATCAATGTCCAACAATTAGTAATTCAGGTGCAGATTTCACTTATACCTAAAGAGTACATATTGATTGGTGGTGTTTAAGCAAGTGACCTTCCGTTGACACATCAAGATTTATAAAGCATGCTAGTTGTTTTACTGGAAAATAACTCTCATAACAAGATTTCCAGAGATTATAGTCCAGGCTTAACTGCTGTCCTATCAAGTCCGTAGAATACCATACAAAGAAAGAGTGAATAGAATCGTCGGTTGCCTTTGAAACACTGCAGTTTCAGACCTAGCACAAACTAATCTCTCTCTCTGCTCCTTCAACGAGTACAGAACAAAACCCATGTGAATGCTCACCTACATGCATATTCACAAACCTATACTTTTGGATTAATTTGCTGGCTTATGTTCGTGGTCCAAACAGGTAGGATGTCTCCCTCATCCTTCCCAAAAGTCACCATTCAATTCACACGTGATAATGTACAAGTGACACTGAAGGATCTGCACTTTCTCCCTTTAAAAAAAAGATCTAAAGCTGGCAGGCCACTGATTTCATTATCCGTTACTCTTGCTCTGCAAGGAATCCCTTCATAAATCCCAATACATCAGTAATTAAACCATAATTTTTAGCAAGGTCTCTATGCTGCTCACTTGTAGGACAGTCTAGAAAATTACAGAAAAATCATTAACAATCTCATTCAAGCTACTACTGTCCTCCTCACAAGCTTTGTGGAGAATAAATGAAGATTTGTTATAAAATGGATGCTGTACTAACTTTACCAACTGCATATAAAGCAGCCTTTAATTCTTCTGAGGATTCTAGGTAAAGAATGTCTCTGTAGGAGACAAAAACTCCCCACAATATTTCATCTGCCTTCAGAAACTCTTTCAGTGAAAGATGATAATTAATAATACATGCTTCTTTTCAGTGAATCAAACAGGCTCTAGATTACACATCATCATTTTCTATCCTTTATTCCTGCTCTCCTATTGAGAGAGCCTCTCCTGCAACAGGAAGTAGAATATAGAACCTTCCCCTTCACAGAACAAGAAACAAAATCTATTTATTCCATCTAAGGTTCTCACAGTTATGATTCATGTAACCAAGCAACTGAGGGAAAAGGACTAAGGGGCATACTTACCAATATATATATTGTAGAAATCATCTCAGCTTGGCAAGTAGGGCAAAACAGGAATCTAATAAGATTATTTAATAGTTCTTCTCTTGTCAGTTGATCATAAAGATTGCTATAACATGAATGTTCGTATTTCAAAAGACATGTACAGGTTATTCTATCATTCTTTACATTTTGGAGGTTTCCACTGAACTGAGAGAGAATACATATACTTCATTACATACCATATTTCACTGACTATCCACAGATGTTCTTTACAATTTGTTTCCTCAGTACAGCATTACATTATTCTTATTGTGTAAGTCATTGCTGTCACAGGATAAAATTCCTATTTATAGTTTTTCTGTATGTGCAGGAGCTATTGCCTGGGCATGTGAATGTAGTATGCAGAAGGGTTTAGTCATTCATGCGCATCAGTGCAAAACTGAATGATGTATTGTTGACTGCAGGTAAAACATATTTCACTTGAAAACTGTCCAGGTGACAGCTCTCATTTATCGGCAGTCACATCCGTACTGTTGACACTGTTTCTGTTTAACACAGTCCAAGTATTAGACTCCAGCAGTATTTGTATATTAAGTTCCATTCAGCTCAGTGGAGTCATATGTGTGCACACATAGACATGCACATGCATAAATAGTTTTATGAGTAAAGATGTACGATGAAAAGTTTACTGCAAATCAATAAAAGGATCAATGCTGATCAGTATGGAATACCCTTGGGAAACTTCACAGCAATGCAAATCAGTTCTGTGAGAAAATTTTAAAATCCTTAGCACTCGGGGTGGGGGGGGGTTATTCCTGAAGAATTTTTCTGATAAACAAATGACATTATGAAGCAGGAATAATTCTCTAGTAAAGCACTGAGTTGGTTTAAAACTTTCACAGAAATGCAGCAATTCTCTACAAAATCATCAGATTCGGGATTGGGCACTTGTAGAAAATCATCTTTATTTTAGTCTCTTCACCAAATGGAAAAAAAATTTAAATCCTGAGTCATAACTCAAGATTCACAAATACAGGACTTAAAGTAGACCATTATATGACTCCAGGAAACTGCAGAAAGTATCTATTTGCTTAGAATAAGCGACAGCATTAGCCCAGCCAAGCATTTTCCAGTATATCAAATGACATTTTATAAAGATGCATTTTTTCATCTGACTAAATTTTATAAAGATGCATTTTTTCATCTGACTAACAGCATAATTTCACCAGTTGTCACCATAAAAAAATCTGCATGGCAAAACTGAAATTGAACAGTTTTTTTCAGTATGGAAAAAGGAAAACAAACATCTGTTTTGCTTTATGCCCTCCCTAGTTAATATAATAAGCTAGACAACGTGAAAAAGCACTATTTTAAAGCACTGCTATAATATTATTTATGTCTCTAAGCCATCAAAGCAAACATCAGTGTACAGGACCATGATTAAATCATGGTCATACAACACCACTTCATAACACTTTTAAAAAGCTAGGCTGAAAGAGGCCTTTTTCCCGATTGAAAAAGTATGCTAGCCTTAGCTGTAAAACTCAAGACCATTTAAGATCTCTTTAGACCATGAATGTCCGTATGACACACCTCAGTACTTCATGACATTCCCCCCAAAAGCAATATTGTAAGCAATGATTACAATTAATTACATTAATTGGTTGTAAGTTTGAAGTCTTGAAACTACTTTGTCATTAGCATTCCCTACACTACACCACAAGTCTTCTGGGGAAAAAAGATAAGAAAGGATAAACAAGCCTAAAGTTGTCATACATATACAGAGAGCCCTAAGCACCTTTACAGAGACATTTACAGACCTTTACAATATTCTCAGCAGCTGATTTAGTGTGAAAGCAGGTGCCAAAACCCCAACACCGAAGAATAACAAACACCACAGTCACTCAGCTTCCAGCTGGGAATGAGTTCCAGCCGGCTTCCCCAGGCCCATTCCAAACAAAACTCTCCCTACTGCTTCATACATGCTCAGGCCTCCAAGAAGTTCCACATAGCAATAGAACTAACTCCAGCTCCCTGACAAAAAAGAAGTCATTGTGTTTGTGTTACCACTTTCAATGTTTCAGCAAAATATGCTTCTTTCAAGGACTAACCTAAGCCCAGCAGAGACGAAGTAAAGATTCCTAGCTAAGGCAAGCCACCTTGCAACCCAATTCACACAGGTCTTTAGCACTTTGGCAGACCCATGGCAGGCCTCTGCCAAGGCAAGATATCCCAGGACTTTTCCATTCCAACTCAGCAAAATGCCACACAAAATACAGGAAGATCCATGACAGAACCTTCTGCTCATTTCAATAGTAATGCGTTAGTGGAGCAGTAATTCAGTACATTTAAAAGTCTTCATCAGATTTACGCATCGGTAGCAGCAGGACTGCTGGGGAAAAAGAACTCATGCCCTGTTTTTTGTCCCAACTTTGGAGAGCACCAACACAATATGCTAATTAATAATCATCTCCTCCCTCATTCGCTGCTCAAACACTGAAAAAACCTGCACACACCCAAAACTAAAGCTGCCTGCACCAGATATTGTCTAAAGGAAGTACCCTAATTATGCCTATTTTAGGATTTACATTTTAATTTCAACTTCAAAACAGCTGGGCGCTTCTCAAGGGAAAACCAAGAACTGCACAGTAAATCCTTCAGGCACATCTCTCCTGCTTTTCTTTCCAAGCTGCTGCTCTGGGGTTTTCACTGCTTGAAGATACCATCAAGACACAGCAAAAGAGTATTTTTGCTCCTCTGGGTAGCAAACTATTAGTGTAAAGACTGCCTAACCTGGGACAGTAGCTGTCAAGAACTGCGAGGATTTATTTTTCCTCTCCTCAGGGTAAAATAAATGCCATATACACTTACAGATTCAGAGACACTTGAAAATGAAAAGACTTACTGAATAGCTTGATCTACCCTTTCAAGACGGTTGTTCCACATTTATGTGGCTGCCCCATATCATATGGTAGAGTAATATTGGTGTGTTTTTTATAAAACACAAACACTTCAATTCCGTAATGGAAGTTAGATTGTCTTTAACAAGGATCTCAGCTGTAGAACCAATCCCAAAGGATGTAGACTTAAAAACTGAAGCAATACATAAAACAAGGTTTGTTAGGGGAATTCCTCAGAGCTCACTGCATTAAATTCACAATAAGCTTTGGTATCAATGCTACCAAGTAATTAATTGGTGTTCTGATTGTGTTTTCAAGTTGTGCTTACCAGCATTTTAATATGAAACTGACAAGAGATACACTCTTTGCAAAGAAGCTGCTCAAAAGAATATACAGGATAAGAGCCAGTAATCCTCTTATTATTGCATCAACATCATGAGAATGAAAGTAATGAACAACCTATTCAAGCTTTCTGAAGATGTTCCAAAGTGTTTGTAAGGAAGGCATTCTGCATTTACACGGCCCCTGGACTAGCAAAGTTTCTTTTCCCAAGGTAGCTAAAGACCTTTCAAGGCAGTGCAATGAGCAGGTGAGCACTACAAGGCGGTATCAATCAGTCCTGGATTCAGCAAGAGCCAGGAGATCTGAGCCACTGATTTCACGGAGCAGCTCCCTCAAGAAAAGGCAGCTCTCAGTGCAGCTGTGAAACAGCCAAAACATACTCATGAAGCTCAGTACTGCCACACCTCTTTTACCTGCTGGAGAAAGCAGACAAGTATTTAGGATGTAGGAGGGAGAGCAGTTTCTTCTTGCTCACTTCTGTGCAACTACACGTGGTCAGCCTGATTTCCTGACCACCCACATGCCACCAATTGCTGCCAATTGAGCAACAACACAAAAAATGTTATGTACTGTTCTGCCCAGATCTCTATTTGCCTATAATATTCTTACAATTCACCTGAAAACTTGAAAACGTTGAGCCTGCCCTTTTTGGACTACAGGCACTTTGATGGGGAAACACAAAACAAAATTAAATGTAGGTAAAACGTAAGTGTAAGAGACTGAGCCAAGCTTATGCAAAGTACAGTTCAAACCACTCAGTTCTGTTCTACTAACAGTCTAAGTAACTCTTATGTGTTGAACACATGAATATTCAGAGGGAAGCACATAATGCCAACTGTCCTCAGGAAGTAAAATAATGTCAGTTCCACATTACTGCCATTGTTCACAGCTCTGCCATGTCTAGCCCACCAGCCACCACCCTGGGTGGATTTGTGCCTCTGACTGGAGTGCATGGGCTACTTTGTTGGTTACCTAGAAAATACCACCCCAGTATTTGATCCCTAACATTTCAAGTAGCTCTAATTCACCTTTCAGCTCAATTCTTTGTCCTCTAAAAATAACTCACGTTTAATTGCAACTGGCTACAATATTCTAATTCTTTGTGACCCCAAACCTTTAAATCTATTACCTAGGGACAGACAAAGTAATGCTTAAGGAAGGTGTGGGTACAATGCAGCATGCTAGGGGCCATCTGGTTGCCAGGTGTTTCCTGGCTTAGCTTTTCTTCACAATACACATCACTCCTCCTCCCCTAATTCCAAGGAAGGCAATTTCAACCTCCTAATGAAGGAGCAAAGTCCTTCATTAAAGACACAGACAAGGGATTTACTGCAAGCAAATCAGCTGCAGCACAGCAAAGTTCAGAGCCCACTGCAAAAAACCCAAAAGGGCTGTTTATTAACATACATATCTCCCTGTGACTATCACCAAAAGCCTGTGCTAAGACTATTTCTGACTGCTAACAGGAAGTGCAACATTTTCACTATGACCCTAGGCTTTGTGTCCTTCACAATTTAAAAAAAAAAATGCCAAGGTAAGAGCACTTTTAATAATGGTACCTTTTATATAGAAAGCAAGTGATTTAAAATGTACTAAGCAATATTGACAACCAGTGTAATTTTCTTTCTTTCAGTGTGGTTTGATGCTGTGAACTTTATTTTCGAAATGGAGCGTTTAACTTCCTTAAAATCCCTGTCTTTAAGACAAGCAAAAGCTTTCCAGCTCCCAGACACACATTCCTGCCCCTCCTCTTCACCAGTGTTCCAGAACAATTTAGAGAGTTGACTGGTACAATGTAAGTCATTTTTTTACAGCACTAGCATTGCCCCGGCTCAATTTACTGAGCCAGCTTCCTACTGGCTCAGGCAAGGACCAGGCATCATGGGAGCAAACAGGCACAAGATCCCCACAGAACCAGTTGGGATGAGCCCTGGCTGCCAAGGGACCACATCCCAGACTCCTGAACGGGAAGGCTTGTCCTGGTTCCCACTATCGTGCTAAGATTTAGTTAGCATAAAGCATCTCACATTTCAGACTACAGCCAGAAAGCATTTACTTGGGTACTTGCAGTAGTCAGTTCTTGTGAATGTTTCAGACTGGTTATGTATGGGTACCAGGGTCAGTGGACACGCACAGAAAAATTGTGCCAGTATTTCTCAAACGTGACAGGGAAACTCATTTTTACAGCAAAGACAAAAGCCCTTGTGACTCCTTCCAGTGTATGGAAAAGGGGTCTGAGGTGAGGAACTCTAGAGAGTCAGGATGCTCCTGCTGTGCTTGGGAATTAGCAGGTTATGAAATGGAAACAGCTGCTGCTCAGAGATACACAGGGCAAAAATGCCTACTCTGCCCAGCAGACAGGAATCTGCTTTGCTGGTCTTCGGCACCCAAGTAGCCCGAAGAGTGACTGCCTCAGCAGTCCTTGGCACAGTCTATAGGCACCCTAGGCCTTCACTGCCTATTGGGATATGACAGACCTTGATCAACTTATTGGTAGATGCAGAGAGGATCATTTTGCAAAGGCAATGTTAAAATCTGCCCAGAAAATTGCAACACAGATCATTTCCAAGGCAAGAAGACCTTTTCTGGTTCTATTGTGGATAAAGACCTAAGCAAACAGGACAAGCTAAAACCAAAACCAACAGCACACCTGTGATGGACATGCCAGAGACTCTCACCGCTATCCCAGAGCCCCACCAAGCTCATATGCACTGTCCATCTCACAGTTGTCTTGCCCACAATCCCAAGCTCCTCAGAAAACAAGCAACATCTCATTTCAAAACAAAATCCAGCAGAAGAATATCTCATGTTCTTTTTCCATGGCTTCATCTACACAGCAGGTTTCACAAATACGTGGAGCTCTGCCCAGAGCTATGTTTCAATACAAAATGAGTGATTAAACTGAAAGGTAACAAACTGAAAGAGATAAATGCAGCCAAACCTACACTGGAAAAGGAAATTGCCCAGCATCAGTGCCAGTTGTGAAAGATTTTCAAGTTCAGCTATGAACTAAATCCATCACAGAAAGGGAGATATTAACAAGCGACTAGAGATGTAGTACCTTTTTTTCTTGAGGCACACTTGCTTATTCATGTTATTATCTGTATATTCTAATATCTTTTAAAATGCACGTTTTTGCTAGAAGTTATTTTCACAAGCTTCGAAACATTCTTCAAAGAGCTACTCATCTGCTTAGTGACACAGACATGGGGCAGGGCTTATTTATTAATCTAGGAGGATTACACTTCAATCTAGATCAAGCTTTGCCTGCAGGTAAGAGCAGTAGGGCAAACAAATACACCAGATTTTCCAACTGCAAAGGCATGAGAGGAACAGAATCCTGAAGAAAATTATGTCATGCTTGGACGGGGAAAAGAGGTGAATATAAGGAGATAGTCACTTCTTTTTCATGTGGGGTTCAACAGCTGCTGAAACAGGCAAATTCTGTTCCTATAGACCTGTTCGCTCTGAAACCTACCTCTAACAGCTGAAACAAGTCTCCACAGCTTGTTTTTCAAGTGAAAATATAGCACATCTCTGACCTTTTTTTTCCTGCTTTTTAATGTGCCCACAGATCACTTTCTCACTGGAGGAAAGCTCATTTTTCACTTACCTTCCCTCTCCCTTAGGCAAGAAAAAGACACCAAAACATTGCTACAGAAAACAATTCTCTCTCCCATCCCAGGATTAAGACAAATCACTAATTCAGCTGCACACTGGAATAAGCAGTATCATTGAGACTGATCTTGCAATAACTTAAAATGCAGAAGAAAATTCTGTCCTACTCAGAAAAAAAAATTACAGCTTCTATCAGCATATAAAACAAACTAGAAATAAAAATAATTCAAATCTTCCAAGTAACTGAAACTTCAGTACTTAAATTCACATGAGTTTGGCAGAGCAGTAAGAGCAAATCACCTGGTGCCAACCACAGAGGTATTTCAGAGTAACACCCCATAAGGCCGAATCTGCAATATAATGTCTGCAAGGAAGTACTTCTTTCTAACCCCAGTAGCAAACATGGCTTCATGTCCTGAAGTATGGAATACATTAGTTTTGCACAATATTTTTTCCAAGTATTTATTCCCTCCTCCTACTTGTAATAGGAGGTAGAAGAATTCAGTCCTAAAATACTTCATTCAAAGTGTAAACAAGTTACTTTAAGTACAGTTTCCATATCCAGCAAGTTGCTCTGTCCCCATCACTGGAATAAAATAGAAAATTCATGACCCTACAAAAAAAAAAGTATCTGCCTCAAAACAGTCAGTAGCATTTTTATCTGCTGGCTCAGAGAGGTACATGCCTTCCACCAATTAAATATTATCATTGTCAGCATCTTTTAAAAAATAAATTAATTACAGTTGTTGGGGTTTGAAAGTT
>VXAC01006246.1:4322-123861 GCA_013399225.1 Rhipidura dahli
TATGGATCATTTGAACGAGGCAACTCAGGGGAAAGAACATTCAGAAATGTCTAACAATGTAAGCGATCCGAAGGGTCCACCAGCCAAAATTGCGCGCTTGGAACAGAATGGGAGCCCATTAGGAAGAGGAAGACTTGGAAGTACGGGAACTAAAATGCAAGGAGTGCCTTTAAAACACTCTGGACACCTGATGAAAACTAATATTAGAAAAGGTAATACTTTTGATAATTCTGCATTAGAGAAATATGATTTATAATATTTGGGGGAGAAGCATACTTTTGCAGACTCTACTTCATTTATATTTCAGGATTAAAATCTCCATTCTAAAATACTATATATTCCCAATTCTGATATAAATCACATTTGGGAAATGTAAGGTTCATTCTTGGGTGGAGCATCTTGCTTTTCAGGGTGGAGTCTGATTTTTGTTAAGGTAAAGGCTAGCTGCTCTGATTAAAGCAAATTCTTACATTGAAATGTAAGTAATTTGGTGCATTAATTCTTTGAGTAAGCGCTGGGCTAAGAAACGCAAAAATATGTAAGAGTAAATACTGAACCCCCCAAAACAAATTCTCACTTTTCCTCCAGATGATGGTCCTAAGATTGGAAGGGCAGCACTATTTCCATAGCAGTTGCAAGTTGGTTTAAAGGAGTGAGTGTAAATCTTTAGGTATCACATTGGAAAAGTCATTTATGATGTCAATCTTCGCAGTTTATTTTCTTAAGTACAATTCATTATTGAACAATGAACAACTTGGGTGTCATATTTTTCAGTGGCTGGTTTGCTGTAATTAGACATTTACACAAGGAAAAGGCACATTTAGAATCATTGATGTTTGTATATGGATGGCTTTTGTTTGCATTGAAAATACTTTTAATGGACAATAATATACAAATTTTACTTACCAAAATGTGTAAGTCTTTTTGACCATGTCCTGCGGGCTTGCTAATTTAAATCAAAATATGCTGCATATAATTTGACATATGTGTTAAAACAGCCTCTGCTTTTCCTAGTATAATCATATATCTTTATAATCCAGATTTTTCTTGTATTTGCTAAGCAAAGTGCAAAATGCAACCAAGACTATTAAACGCACAAAGTTAGAAGGCAGAGGAATTTCATTGTGTCTGATGCATAACATTTATCGTACAATCATTTATTTTTTCCTTGGTTTGGCGAAAACAAAGAATATATTGATCCTGAAATGAACAGACACAGCAGTCCGTATTGTTAGATCTTTATCTATTAAAAATGGAAAAACAGCACTTCAGCAAATTCTTTGGCCTCTGCTCATGATTACCCTATTTATTGATTGTTTGCCAAGAATGTATGCATCTTAAGAAAGCCAGGGTAAGAGCATTAAAAATATAATTTATTACGGCTTTTCAGGCAGAGTGCATTAACATTGTACAGTGAAGCAGTGGGGCTGTATAAAAAGGACTTTCTGACGCCTGCAAACATATAAGTTCCATAAATTCCTAAATAGGAGATTTCAGCTGTCTCTGGTATTATGTGATATTTGCACAGCAAACTTTAATGCCAGGACAGTTTTAGACAAGGATTCTACAGACTTCACTGCTCCTTATGGCAGACGTGCTGTTTACACAGACTCGTAAACCTTCAGCAAAAGCTCTAACACTGCCTTCAGGTTTAAATCATGCTGTATTTTTAGCAGGGAGCACTGACCAATGCTCTCCTCTTTAATACTAGAAGGTTATGAAGTTGCTGCACTTGGAGGTCTTGCCAAGTACTAGCAGGAGTGATCAGCCAGCTGAGATTGTGCTCTCCTGTATAACATTTTTCACATTAACAGAAGGACACTAGTGACAGTTTGCTAAAAGATTTAGTGGCTTGATTTGTAGTCAGATGATACCTGTGTCGCACTACCAGGATCCACCTCTGATAATCTGTGCTGTGCCTCAAAATTTGCCCAGGAGGGTCTCCTGTGTTGTTTAAAGTACTGCATTTTCCAAAATGCTGCAACTCAGGAAACCATGTACCTGGCAAAAAGGGTGCTGATAAGCAGCGAAGTACCTGTGTGTTGTGTCTGATCATAGCTTAATTTGTAGGAACTGATAAGGGGAAAAATGAATTTGCTTTAGCTGGTTTTGGATGTGTCTGCGCTGTTTTTTAGAATGAAGCTTTGCTTGCACTTTATCTTCAGGAATTACTGGTGAAACTGCTTAAGAATTTTGAGCCCTTACTCTGAGTCAGATGATAGTAGGTGAAACATCAATTGTGAGAGCCTGGAAGGGATAAAAAAACCGAAAAACAAACCATCACCTTGTTGCAGATGAATCGTGTGTGTCCACAGCTTATTTAAAACCAGTGAAGTAAACACCACTTTGCATGTACTGCTTTTGCTTTGGTCTTCCCTCCCTTCCTGGCCAGTCTCACTCAGATTACAAAAGAAAAAAAAAAAAAAAAAGCCAAAAAGGGAAAAAAAAAATAAAAGCTTCTTTCTGCACTACATAAATATTGGCAAGCTTTTGCTCTTGTCTTTCAGTCTTTCATGCTGAGCCTATTGGGCAAACTGGAGTGAGTTTCTGAGCTTTTTCTTGCAAGCCTGAAGGGGTTTGTTTGCCAGAGATTGTCTCTCTGGTGAACAGATGTAGTTTAAATTTACGTGCTTAAGAGGTATCTTCTATCGTGATTTCTTACTATACGTTAGAGCACAAATCAGCAGACATGATCTACTCTATTGTCAAGAGTAAACCTTCCTTTCAGACTGCAGCATGTCTGGTGCACCTTAGCAGGTTAGGAGGTTTCTGTAAGTCTAGAGGGCAGTGGTTATAGAGGCATTAACATTGTAGGACTAATTGGAGTTCCTGGGTGCCCTGTTAAAATAACCCTTGTCATCATTTATGCTAAAGATGATACCCCTCTGGCAGGCTGCCATAAGACAGTTCTGTACATCTCCTTTTAACCCTTTTGCTTTCTATCAATAAGAGATCCTAACCTGTGCTGCTGAAGACAGTGGAACAGGATCAGAGCTTAAAATGATAGGTCATTGTGTCATCCATGTCCCTCTGAGAGGGTTTCTCATAAAGTCCAGGAATCTGATTGCTGGGAGAGAGAGTGACTTTGTTCCTTAAAACAACTTGGGTCGTTTGTTACTTCTCTCTCTGTCATCAAAAGGGAGGAAAAAAATAAAATAAATTTTACAAAAAGGCAAAAGGGAAGAAAAAAGGTTATTTGCTTAGTATTCTGTGCAGTGTATAGAAGGGTTTGCCATATCTACAAAACTGGAAAATAGTAATTAACTTTCAGATACGCCAAAATAGCATTGTGGGATGTAAAGTGCAGGAGACAAGAAGAACAACAACAAGAACAACAAAAATAAGCCTGAACTGCAGGTACACTTCTTAAAGTGGCATTGAAATCATGATTTGTTCCTTAAAGATGCGAGTTAAAATAGTGCTCAAGTGCACTCAGTGAATGAAGCATGAATTAGTGTTAACTTTTGCCTTGTTTCCTTGTGTACTCTTTTCAGAGTGAACATATAACACACAAGGTGATTTGTTGTTGATGTTGAAAGCAATTAAATATTTTTGGCAGGACTAAGAAAGTTTTAATGTTAAAGAACAAAATTATGTGGCTGGTACTAAAATGGCTTACAGTGAAGACATCTGCAGTATGTATTTAGGTTCTCATGCTGCCTGCTACTCACAACAAATCAGGCAGGACAGAGAGAATCAAGTTCTCTTCACTCAACCTTGTTATTTCTATAGCAGGTAATTCTTTAAATCTGTATCTGATCAAGCAAGATAAATTTGCATTTCTGCCTTTCAGGAAGATGTATGTTTTGTAGAACTTTCTTTTTTTTGGGGAGGGTGAGGGAAAAGGACTCAGGGAATATGTTGATCAAATATTTGTGATGATTCTTGATGCCTCCTGTGCCTGTTCATACAGGTTTTATTTACATAACGCCGTATAGACCCACCTACTCTACTATAACTCAAGTTTAATATGTTAAATTTATTTCTTTTAATAGGAAGTATGCTTCCAGTTTTCTGTGTAGTGGAACATTATGAAAATGCCATTGAGTATGATTCTAAGGAGGAGCATGCAGAATTTGTGTTGGTGAGGAAGGATATGCTTTTCAACCAACTGATTGAAATGGCATTGCTATCTCTTGGATATTCTCACAGCTCTGCTGCCCAAGCAAAAGGTAAATAAGATTATGAAATTGTACAATGAATTGTGTTTGTTTGTGGGGTCTTGGGGGAGGGGCAGGATTTCTTTCAGGAATGCAATGCAGGTTTTACTTCTTAAACTTCTGGCAGATTCTGTCTCTGCATTTTTTTTTCCTTAGTGTGTTTTTATTTAGTTAATGCACATTTTGTTCACGGGGAATGTGGAGGTAAATTCCTTTTTTTTTCTTCTTTTTTTTTTTTAAAGAAGAAAAAAGACTTCAACTGAATCATTAGTATGCTTATTGACCTTAATAATCTGCTCCACTGAGGATCCACAAGGAAGTGTAAAGCATATTTGAGCAGATGGACTGTTGAGAGTCAACTTGCATTTATGACTGAATATCCAGCTCTGTTTCTTTTATTTTATTCCTGATGGTTTTATAGACTGCACAGTATTTTTTTTTGTGCTCAGTTCCTGCATTGCAAAATCCTTTCTAATTTATTAAGAGGAATGCTAACTATTAAATCATGTCCTATTGAATTCATGGGAACTTAGGAAAATATACTTCTATACATATTAAAAAAAATCTCTACTGTAATGCATTTGTATAATTTCATAATATAGATAAAGCCTATCCTTGGTGGTGTGTGGGTGGGGGTTTTTGGTGGGGGGGGGTGTTCTTTTGTTTTGCCAGATTTAAGAGGTTAGAAACAAAGGTGGTGGTCTTGTTAAAATTAGATATTTCTTTTGCCCCTAGGAATTAGGTAAATACTTTCTTTCAATTTTTCCTGCCCTTTTTGCCCACTCCCCCTCCTCTCCAAAAATTACAATCCTGCAGGGCTTATCCAGGTTGGGAAGTGGAATCCAGTTCCACTCTCCTATGTGACAGATGCCCCTGATGCTACAGTAGCAGACATGCTGCAAGACGTGTATCATGTGGTCACACTGAAAATCCAGTTACACAGGTAAGTCACAGACCTGTTCTGGGACATGAACTGTTACTTGTCTGCTCTTAACTGTTAGTATTGCTTGTATTTAATTCCCACTGTGCTTTGTGCTCAAAGTACAAAGGCTTGCCTAAATTTCTTTTTAGTTGCTCTATTTCTTCTTTAACCTACAGTATACTATTTCAGAAAACTTTTATAGCTCTGATACATAGATTTTCTTTGGATATCTCATTAAAACTATATTGCATTTTAGTCAATTAAATGATGCATTACAAGAAGGCATTTTACATAAAGTTTACTTAAGAGAAAAATATTTTTGCATATCATGAACAGTACCATCTGTGTGCATTTTGTAAAAGAATGACTTGCTCACACTTATTGTTGCTGTCTAGGTTCTTAAATTTCACTGCAACAGAAAAGAAAAAACAGTTAATATATTAATGCTTTTCATGATCAGTCGTGAGAAAGCATTACACCTTAAATTGTTTTACCAAGCGCATCAGAGCAGGAAGGTAGAAGTAACATGAAAAAATAGTCGCCACATGCAGCTGATGTATAATTCATGCATCAATACAGCAGATGTGTTGTATAAAGTAATTAACTAATCGGAACAATCAGGAGACCGAGAGCAATCTCCAGATGCATCTGCTTGATGCGCAAAATGAAATCTGTCTGTCTTAAAGGAATGTTCTGCAGCAGGATGCAATCTTGTAATAATCCCTTTTCTAATCTGTGTTTCAAATAGTTGCCCTAAACTAGAAGACTTGCCTCCTGAACAATGGTCTCACACAACAGTAAGAAATGCTCTGAAGGACTTACTGAAGGATATGAACCAGAGTTCATTGGCCAAGGAATGTCCCCTTTCACAGGTACTTAGCATAACATGTAATAAATAATAAAGCACTATAGGCAACGCTGATGTGAGATTTGAGATTTCTACAGACTGTAGCAAGTAGTACCCATGGAGTGGATCTGCCAAAAATGCAAATGCATTTGACCACTTCATGATCTTTATAAATATGCCTGATTCATTTTGAACATAGCCTTACAACGTTTCCCATGGGAAGTCGTGAAAGGTTGTTTACACCACACTAAAATCATCTCACAGCAAACTGGATTTTAACTGGTTTTTGTCTTCAGTCTTTGAACTGCTTTGATGCAACTACTTTTTTCAAGCACATGTGTTCAAGATGTTAAAAGGCTCTTTACTTACTGCTGTCAAAAGTACTATTGAATCTGAATGCTTGTTAGATAACCTACAGTAGTTTTAAATGCTAATTCATAAACTGAGACAGTCTTTGGCATGCTATATGAGAAGAGAATAAAGAATAAAGCTATTTGGGTGATATGTTGTTGTTGCAGAGAACCAAAGGAAAATCAGTCATTTATTAGTTCTAATCAAAATATACCTAAACAAAAATGAAACCTCAATTTATGCATTGCTAAATATTGAACCAAGGCGTTCCTCAAGCCTTAGTCGTATTGTTCTATTTTTGTCATTCTTTTTGTTCTTCTCTTGTCAAATTACTGCAAAGGCGCGACTCATTTTTCCACGCAGTATGGTGTCCAAGGAGGCTGGGGTGGGAACATGGTATTTTTTTTACCTTTTAAATTTTAAAATGTATTTCATTGTGGTGCAGTGGAGACAAATTCAGTATACAAATAAATGATCCTAGTTGTGGCGGGGAGGGGAAAAGAGAAATTAGGGAAGTAAAGGTATTTTTATGGGGATTTTATTTCTTTTGCTTAGAATACTGGAGTCTTTGTCTCTGAAAGACTTCAGTTAATCTACCAAAGACTACTCTCCCCCTCTGCCTTATTTTTCATGAAAATAGATTAGCAGACTTATTTCCCATCACTTTTTTTTTCACTACGGTTAGATTGTTTTCAGTGATGTGGCTCCAATATAGGAAGTTTTGAAGTGGAAATAATCAAAATTATCTTCACTGGTTGTAAACCATTCAAGTAATATGTCTACAAAGTTATCTTGTATGTACCTACTGTAAAAGCGTGTGAGATTTCGCACTGCCAGCTTATGGAAGCTGCAGATAACTTGGGATTTTTCTCTGTTTTAATCTAACAGTGCTACTTTTTATTTGATGTTGATGGAAAGCAAATAATTTCTTTTGAGATGGAATATCTCATTTCTATTTGGTCATTGTGTTTCACAAAGGAGTTTCTGTATATATGTATATATAAAGCAGAAAAAAGCTTTTAAAATGAATTATTTACTATAGGCAGTATCATGGTACTGGAGACAATTCAATAATTACATTCTTCTAAAAAATTTCTTTCAAACTGTACTAAATCTTTCTGTAATAACTTTAATGGACAAAATCCCATCTTGCTTAATAGCAGCTCTTCAAGTTAATGCTCGAGTTGACTGAAACTCCAGACTACAGAACTCTTATTTGGGACTGTTTGCTTACTAGTTTACATTTCTTTATTTGTAAAAGAATACACTTAAAGCTGTGAGCTTCTTACTGTTGTTTAAAGTGCGCTTATTACTTTTGCCATCTCTATCTTCACCAGTGCTGCTATAGTTGCGTTGCAAGAATTTAAATTCTGCTTTTCTTTTTTCTTTAAAAACCAAATCATATTAAGCTTAAAATACATTTATTTATTCTTAACTTTTGGAAAAACAAGCTGTTACAGAAGTTGATCAAGAGCCCATCAATCAGTCTAAGTCTTCCTGTTAACCTCTGGGTGCTTGAGGGAAGATGTCTTGATCTGACAGTGTCCTTTTCACATGAGTAAATTGATCTGAATTCTTCCCATATTTGCCTTACCTCTAACTCCTTGTATATCACTCCTGTGGAAGGGGCACTGATTTAAGAGTGTCAGTGTTTTATTAAAGGTATTAAAGTTTGTGAATTGCCCTGCCATGGCGTGCTCCTGCAGCAGAGGTGAAGAGTAAGAGCAAGGCAGAGGTCAGGAGACAATGTTTCCTTAGGGAATCCATCAAAGTGCCAGCGCAGGAGATTCTTCTGAGAGCAGGGAAGGGGTCTCTCCTGTTATGTTCTTCCACGGGTATAGGTAATGCCATATGAAGTACTTCATCACAAATGCAAACTGATGCAGTGACACTGTACCATAACTTATTAACACTGTTATGGATATAATTTATTAACCACAGAAAAATGACTCAAAGTGGAAACGCGAGTAGTTATCACTTTCTGTCACTGTCATTAGCAATACTCTGTTTTGTGTAGGTACGGAAGGACTTGTTTTAAAGTAATTTAGCCGCTGTGCTCAATGCATGGCATCTCTGAAGCCCCATTTTCACTTAGAGTTTACTGTATTTTCTGAAGCAATCTTGCTTTTTGTATATTAAAAATTGCACATATCTGCTCAGAATACTGGCATTCTATATACTGAAAAAAAAACCCAAACAAGCAAATTATTTTATAGTGTAGATGTACTTAATAGCTTCAAAGTATGTGAACAAAACTGAGAACCAATTACAGAGTTTTGAAAACTTAACAGCATTATTTGCTTGAGTGGTTTGTTTTTTTCTTTAAAATTTTTAGCCATGTATTTTCTTGTACAACTTAAACATTGGAATGTAAATGTATGAACTTATCACACCTTTCTTGGTAAAATACCGCTGTGACTCTTGCTCTCATTAGGAGAGTTGAATACATGGTCCTTTTTGAAGCTGCTGTAATTCTCACTCTGTGACTGTGTGGCCACCCCTGAAGGTGAGGTTTATTGCTCAGTATATGAGCCCAAATCATGGGGAATCCCTGTCAACCTGACCTGGAGTGCTTAGGATGGACCGGAGCAAATGCACGGCTCTGAATTGCTGTGGAATTGCAAACAGCCGTCCAGAGATTTAGACTGCTTGATACCAAAAATTTGAGACAAGGTAAAAGGACACTGCAAATTTTGCGTGGAAAAGCCAAGCCTGTTCTAAATTATATGCCAAAGTGCATATTTTCATGCTTTACATCAGGTTTGCAGATTTTATTGCTAGAGACTAGCAGCGTGTGCAGATGCCGACTGAAAGAGTTTTTGCATTTGATACGCACAGCTTGCTTCATTTCTGTTTCCTCTCCAGACCTCTTTTGATGGGGAAGGTAACTTGGAATTTAATCTAGGGCTCAATTTTGGGCCGTCTTGTGCATTCCATTAAATTGGTCTATCTCGCAAGTGGCCTAGATCTCATTTCCCTCTTGTTTTGGCTCTCCCGTCTCCAAAGGGTTGTAAAGAAATTGTTCTACCATCAATTCTTATTTCCAAACCCTTGCACAGAAGCTCTACTCTACCTCAGTCATCTGGGAGCTGCTCTAAAGTGATCAGGCAGGCAGGCAGCTCTGTTGCATTTACTTATTTAATGTTAGTCCTTCAATGTCTCGCCTTAGGCTCAGCATTTTCATACTTCACTTTCACAGTTTTGCTCTGTTTTGATTTTTAGTGCAAAAGTTTCTTCTTACTTCCACAGTTAGTAACTTAAATACCACAGGCTGTATTTATTCTGATATTAATAAGGTCTTTTTGCCTCTTTTGCCACTACTGAATTACTACATCTTTCTCTGTGTACATATATACATACATATATATATATATATGATACATATGTTTGGATCAACTTTTGTGAGGAAGAGGAGAACAATGTAGGGTATTGGTCTGAGAAAAGGACAGGAAATTCTTCTGATAATTCTGGAACAAATTCATTGTGTGCTTTTGAACATTTAGATGTACCCCTTATCTTGAGTTCCTGTAACCTTTTCCACTAAAAGAAGATAACAAGTCACCTACCAAATGAAGAGATTGTAGAGATTAATTCGTATCTGGGCACTGCTTTGGAAATATGGCAGTGATTAAATGACATTGACTTTTCTACTGGTATTATCTTCCCTGATTTTTCTACAAAAAGATTTTCTAAATGATTGTTGTTAGTATTCACAAACAGGCACTTTATCAAAGCACTGCAAAAACACTTCTGAAGCAAGGTATTTTTTCTTAATCCATTGTATACTGAAATGTGAAGGTATTTGGGGGTTTTCTTTTTTTTTTTTTTTTTCCTCCCTTTAGCTTTGAGCCTGTTTGTATCTAGTCTGACTCTCAGGACGACCATGAGTCAGTGCATTATAGATGAGAAATTCCAGGCCTGATATGTAGTAGAATTTTAAACCTCAATGGCTTTTTGTTCAATATTTTGTAGGGGACATGCAATATTTCAAAAAAATATATACAGAGGCTGTGATACTTGGGGACATAGTAATTTACAGACTATTTTAAAATTTTTGGAAGATATTTGTGTGTTCCCCCCTTCCCCCGCCTGTAATGTCATTTACATAATTTTGCTCTTGGTGATGAGGGAATAGCGTTATTTCAGTCAGAGGGATATGTGCTTGCATTCCATGAAACGTACGCGTACACAGAACAAGTGCTGGTACGATCCCCAAGTCTGAATAGTTTTGCACTTGTGACAAATATAACTATCCTGACTGCATTTTTAACAAGCTTTCATGCTGTAGTGAGTGATTCTCTGCATCTGACTTGGGCACGGTATAGATCATGTACTTTCCTTTCTGTTCAGATATCCTGCCCTGAATTTGTAAGCTGTTATGCACAGACTTTATATGATCTGGCAGAGACAACAGGCAGAAAGCTTTCTTGGAACATCAGTGTTTCTCAGTTCACCTGATCTGAAGGCACTTGGCCATCGTAGCAAATAGGCAGCTCAATAGAAATCCTCTCACATTTCCACGCTGCTGTTCTGATCCACCCTTCCAAAAACCTCACCAAAAAAGTTGTGTTTGCTAAAATTAAAATTTCTGTACTTAGAGATAATCAGGGAATGAGCTAAGAGTTGCCAAAACACATACTTTTTTATGAGCAGTTTTCGATTCATGCTTTACTAAACCAAAAGGTGTTTTTTGCCCCCTCCCCTTTTAATTTTACCTGCCTAGACCTGACATCAAGTCTTTGGATTTCTTTGTTGCTCATAAGTCTCTTCTGTCTTCCTCCCCTCCCCCAATAATTAATAACCTGAGTAAGGAATGCAGCTCTTTTTTGTGCTTTAGAAGTTACTGTACTTTAGATTTTAAAGATGTCATTAATTATTTCAGGGAAGTAAATCCTTGAGGGCCTGGGCTCAGCTTTTGGCAGGCAGGGCTTTTTGACCCACCCCCCACTTGCTCAAGAGCATTCACTGTGATGTCTCTTCAAGCTGACATGGTTATCTGGCTTTTTAAAACATTTGCAATTAACTGTTAAAATTTGTGCCTATAATTTTTAGTTGTCCAGATAAAATGGGCGGTGCAGAGCCTATTGCTGATGGGGGATGAGTTAAGATGTAATATGTGTTTTGGTAGAGCTCTGTGGAGACATTCACAGGGTACTCAACCTTTCAATTGATTGATCATTTGATCATTGATTTATGTTCTTCAGGTGCACCTAAACCTTCTCAGTGTTAATGCTATGCCAGTCTATCTGCAACTGTTTAATGTGTGCAGCACCCTATTAAAGGCCAAAATATATAGCCATTTTTTCTGCCTTTTCATTAGAATTAAGTATAACAAGAATGTAAATTCACTTTTAAAACCACTTATGAGGCCTGAAACTCTTGTGGCAGGAGGAGAAAAACATGCTTTGTTCCTCAAATAAATGCAGTTTCTGACTTAAAGGGACTCTGTAAGGTGTCAGCATGTCCCTTAGTATCTGTGCTGTAATGAGGTCTTGTGTTTCTGCTTCTGGAAAGTGAAGGAGTCCAGGAGAGGAATGGTGCTAGTGTTGCATTTGTTGTTGTTGTTTGGGGTTTTTTTTTGTTGTTTTTACACTTCTAAAGTCAGGAGTTACAAGCACTTGTCCTCCACCAGGCTTTCTTGTGAACAAAGTACAAAATTAATGCGTTTTTGGGACTGTGTGTCCCACTTTGACTACTAACCATTTTTGATTATATCTCAGCAATTTTAAGAACTGTGTCATGTGAATGATTATCTGCATCATATGGACTTCAAGTTTTAGGGAGGTTACAGAATGAAAAAGAAACACAGCACGTTTTCTTTGGATATGTTTTCCTTCTAAACCATGTGGGTTGTAGAACTGAGCCCTACTTGACTTCTGTTTTCACTCAGTGTTCCTGAAATGGTGTACAGAACACCTTGCATTCTATATAATGCATTCTAAATACTTGTGGTGATGGTCTTCTTTTTGTAGATACATATACGCACATGACCGTGGGTTTTTGTTTTTTTTTTTTTTCTGGGTACATGTAGTGGGTTAAGAGTCAGTCAAGTAATGCACTACTACAAAATTTTGTATTCATTCTTATTCGTTCATGTTTCTTGCATACCTCTTAACACAGTCACAGCCAAGTGCAAACCCCGAGTCATTTATTTTTTTCATAACTTTATTAGAGAGTTAACAAACCACTTCTCCAGTGTTCTTTAAAGCAAGATTGCAAATAAATCTTTTTTTTTTTCTTCTTATTGGCAAATTTTTGGCTGTGGAGTACTGCACAAGTATAAACAACATGAGAGATCCTTTAACATAACATGAGAGAGCCTTTAGTCGCTTTGCTCCCTAGCTTTGGAATTCATTGCCAATTGAAGTAAGGAAAGCTTGGCTGTTGGGACTTTTAAATCTAGACTTAAAAGTTATTTGTTCTGTTTAGCATTTTTAAAATGATTCTATTAGGAATTGTATGTGCTTCAGTTTTAATTTTAACTCATAATGATTGTAAAGCACCCTGGGATGCTTGCATGAAGGGCGCTACAGAAACCCAAGATTGTATTGTACTGTGTTGTAATGTATTGTATTATTACATGGTACTGGAGTTGGACCACGGACAATTGATATAGAAAGCATTTGAATACTTAGCTAAAGATAAGGAGTGTGTGTGGGGGTACTGTCTTTTCTTGCTTCTTTTCCCCCTTTTCTGTCAGTTATTTTATTAAACTAAATTAACATGGCAGTTATTCCCTAAGAAATGCCAGCATAATTTACTGCTGCAAAGGGGCTCAAAATGTAAACCAGATGATAAACTAAAAATAAAAAAGTCCACATTAAGATTTAATTGCACTTCCCTTTCTATATTACGTTCTTATGTAAAATACATTACAAAACAGTACATTCTTTATCACTTCCTTCACTTTTAACTGAATTTCATTAACAATAAAGAAATATATTGTCTCTATTTTCAGTAATGTCACTTGACAGTTAATCCCTTAACTTGATGTACATGTCTTTAAGATTTTTTTTTTTTAATAAAGAACACGATAGCACTGACTGTAGCCAAGTATTGCACAATCATGTGATTTGCAAGTTTCCCAGCTCGCAGCTTTGCCAGTGCAGGTCAATTCACACCTGCCACACTTATGCCATTCTGGTCCTCATGTTGCTTTTCCTCAGTGATTGTCAGAGGTAGAGAGAGTTGTGCTTGCGGCTCCTTCCTTCCCCCCCTCCCTCCCCACTCCAAATGTGTGGTAAACCTTGTGCATTGGAAGTGTCTCCTCAGGAATTAAATGGAGTTTAATTTCTGTCCATTAGAAAGCTGCTATCCACATCGCCAATTAAACCTTCTATTTAAAGGGCGAGGAGATACGTATGTCTACATCTTAATCACTGCTGTGACTGGTTTGCAGAGACCTTCTCTGACTGGTTCAGTTATTACTAGCAGTGGTGGGAGGCACAGGGATCAGCGTGCTTATAAAACCTACCCAAAAGCTGAGCAAATTCTGTAGGTGCTGTAGCGTCACTGTCAGCAGATTTCAAGCTGAGCTACATCTGTGTTAGGGGACGCAGGGGTGTAGGCATAAGGATGTGCCTGGAGAAAATTACTTGAATTGGTAATAATTTTTACCTGGCAGGAGCAAAAGCAAACAGGACCCACTTGTTGAGAGGCAGTGCTCAGAGACATGCAGCTCTCAGCTTGTCAGACCAGACTCATTGCATGCCTTCACTCTAATCATAACTTAGAATAAAAGAGATGAGTTTCTCAGACTGAGCAAAACTCTCAAAGCTTGTTCCCCTGCCATTGCCACTTCTTTCTTTTTTAGTTAGTAATTAAGTTCTTCCTTTTTATATCCAAGAACCATGGTAGGAGAACCCTAAGGTGAGGTTGAGCTTTGTGTCTCTTTCCTTGGACACTTCCTTAAGAGCAGCACAAATGGTATCAGATTCTGCTGGTGCCTTGCAGCAGTGATCAGAGGACAGGTTTTTCAGGACAGTAGCAACCTCAGATGTGCCTCACTCAAAGCCATGGAACAAACTACTCAAAAGGGAAAAGTTCTGTTCCTCAGAGGTGGGAACACCTGAAACGTCCTCATATACACCTGTCTCATTTATTTTTATTTTGGTTTTTAAGTACTAAGATTTCCTTCACTGAGTACTGCATTTTCTATAAGCTTGTGCCAGGAGAGGGGGGAAAGTGTGCCTCTGTGCCACTGTTCTGAGGGATTTGATAATTTACAGTAAACTGTCAGGGAGAAGGATGGGTTTTGTGATGATGGAAATCTGAGACACATAAAAAGGATGTTGGTATCAATGGTCTTTATAGAGCCAGAGAGGAGATTTCAGCTCTAAAAGTTTACTTAGGGTGTTTGTATTTGAATCTGTATATTGGCACTTTCTTAGAATTTTAAGGGCTGTGTGTGTATTTATATATTTACGTATATATATCACAATAAAATTCCACCAAAATATATATGCCAGCTAGCACATCCCCGAGCTCCTAAAGGTGTGTTCCTTACTCTGCACTTCTTGTAAGGAGGATCTTGGTGTGCTAAACCTAATTCAGCTAATTTTTTTTTTTTTAATTTATATATTTTAATACAATGACTACTTAAGAAAAGTTTATTAAATAGAACCTCAAAGTGCACATACATATTCCTCATGGAAAGCTAGCTGGAACATTTCTCTTTTGAGATATTGAATCTTGGATCTTTTTATGAATTCTTCAGAGCATTTATACTTTTCACAAACTCTTGCTAGTGAAAGATAGCAACACAGAGGCAAAACTAGTATCTTGGCTAATATAGCTGCTTATAATGTCGCCTTTATGATTTTACGTAGCGGAAGTTAAGCAAATTTCATACTATAAATTACTTTTCTCTTGACAAATCTTTATGTTTTTCTCAGTACGGAAAGAAGTTTGTTCATGTGCTTTTAGCATCATATCCCTCACAGAATTTGGGTCTATGTGATTAAGAATAACCAGATATACAGGTGGCTCACAAAGAGGCATGCGACCTGAAACAGTAAAACTGAGACTTAACCATTTAAACAAAGGATAGATAAGGGATGTTACATTTGGCACTAGATGGGTATTTAAGCAAACAATCAGAGGCATGAGAAGTGCCCTCACTAGGAGCAGAAATCAATGAAGTTCAAACTAAAAGCTAGTCACACATTAAAAAAAAAAAAAAAAAAGAAAAAGAAAGAATAAAGGTACATTTAGAGGTTACAGAAAGAGATTACAATGGATGCAGTGAAAGATCCAGCACAAGAACTCTTCAGATAAATACTAGATGATTTCTCTAGCTCAGCCACTGGTAACTTGGCTGAACTTGGAAATTGCTAGATGAAGCTCTAGGATCTCTTTTTCTGTAGATTCCAAAATGGATGCTCAAAATGGCCTCTTTTGACGTTAAAGATCTGCAAAAACTTATGTATAAAATGGAAAAGAGATCAAAGGAAAGGCTTATCCTTAACACCAAAAGAAATTCAGCAAGACAACTGTTAGTGCTACTGAGCCTGATGACTTCTTGTCTGGACATTGTGCCTTAGGGCTCAACTTCATGCCAGACATCTGATGCTTTGCTTAGCAGAACAGTGGAATCCGAGAAGAGACTTGCTGAAAATCATGTCCTATTTCCCAGCAAGAAAATCTTCCTTAACGTGGTGGATAATATTAAGCAAAAACTGTAGTGAAAACAAGCATTGTGGCTAGGTGAAGATAGATTATCAACATCTCTATCAGGAGAATGTATATACTGCAGATTTGTAGAAAATTTTAGTGTACACAATGCTGACTTTAATGCATTAATAGGTCTAAAATGCCTTGTATCACACCAAGCATTTGCATTAGGTTAGTATTTGAAAGCACATTCATTAGGACAAGTATTCCAGATAGGAAACAAGGCATCAGTACTCTGACCTGGCTTGAACAGAGTGGTTGGGAAGGAAAGCAATCAACCAGAGAGGAATGTTGAAGGTGTCTCAGATTTTCACCAAATCAGTCTGTGAGATTTCCAAGACCCCACCTCTTTATTTCTACACAAGAAATGCTGTGAGGTATCTTGGGTTATTCAGATTGTCCTCTTGGGTTCTAGTTTCCTCTAATCCCATTCATTGCATTCCAAGAAGAGGTGACTGCAGGTACACAGGCTTCATGTAGTACATTGCCTAATGTAGGAACAGCAGCCTTATGGAGACAAGGAGGCTGTCACCACATGGAATTGGTAAGGAGGGATGGAACTTAGCCTGGAGTGGCCTAATTCTGGTCTTGTGGACTTGAAGTCTGGCCCAGGCTGGAGCATGGCTTCTGGGTTTGTCTTCATCCAGCAGAAATTCTGCCTGTACGCCCCAAGATAGTGCTATGGTGGGCACCAGTGGGGAGAGCCCCTGAAAACATGCATTCCCAGTTCAACCTGAAAGAGCAGTTTAAAGCTCCAGTCATTTCATAACTCTTTCAAATGGATTCCTGGCTGAAATGGATAGCGCTTTTCTCTACCCATGGAGCTCTCAAATTTCAGAGCTTTGCTGGCAAAGGCGCTTGCATAATCAAAATCTTAGGGTGTAGTAACTCACCCCTCAATTTCATTTTCATTCTATGAAGTACATCAAGAATTAACTTATTAAATACTGGTTATTTTGCAATCTATATTTTATCCAAGTTGTTTTTTAGGAAGGGTTTAGCCAGGACTTTTACTACTGTCTGCCATTTACAAATCGCATGCAGTAAAATCAGGATTCTTAAAAAGATTTTTGTTGGACATCTGACAATGAAGACAAAAATGCGTTATGTCTCCTTATCTTTTATATGTTGAGGTTGTGACTTCATTTTCTTTCTTTCTTTTTTTTTTAGTCTAAGGCACTGTGCCATGAAGCTTGTAACGCAGTTATGAAGTTCTTCAAATCTGAATTAACATTTCCCACCTACCTATCTTTCTCTCTTTTAAGCTTTTAACCTTTGTAGATATAAGAGTAGTATCTTGGGAAGCAGCTTTTTATTTGAGCTTTATTTATATCCATCAGTGGGAGATGCTCGGAAAACATTGGGAGAATGCTGCTCTGTCATGCAGCAACTGGGAATTTACATTACAGTATGGTAAAAATAGTGCAAGGATCAGTTCCTTCAGATGCTGAATCCTCATTTCTGACTTTCAAAATCTTCCCATGTGTGGGTATATTTTCTATACATATATAAATATATGTGTATATATGTATATATAATTTGGGTTCTTTTAGTTTTATATCTTCCCTCATTATATCAGTGTAGCTTTATGTTTACATTAATACATACATTTATAATACTTAAAGACAACATAAGGCAGAAAAGGAGGAGGAGATAATTTAAATTTTTCAAGGATAGGAGAAAGGAAGAAAGACATGCCAATGTATTGGAAGAAAAGCTTGTGCCATCATGGTAAATCTGCCTTTTATTCAGTTTTCACTTATATGACAAGCATTTGCCATGCAGATCCTTACTTTCCTGACCCTGGCAACAGTATGGAGGTCAGATAGCCATCCAAGTGCAATGCCAAAGGCACAAACAAAAGTTTTTTTCTTCTCTGTCCATCTGTGGGTTTTTCCCTGATCCCACATGTTTATAGGGCATATGACAACAAATTCCACTGCATTATTTGCTATAGTTCAAACTAATGGACCAAGGGATTTAACATTATTCTTTGTACGCAGTTAAACTGTCCGTGTCAGGATTTCTTGCCCAAAAACCAGCTAGTGGCTGAATATACTTGGTCTGCTTTTATTCAGAATGGCAGATGATATTTCTCTGCCATGCCAGAACACTAGGAAACAACATTTTGCCCTGGTTGGGTTTTTGCAGTACGTGGGCTGGCGTAGGCTCAGGCA
The DNA here is from genome assembly GCA_013399225.1 of Rhipidura dahli. Classification (NCBI taxonomy): domain Eukaryota; kingdom Metazoa; phylum Chordata; class Aves; order Passeriformes; family Rhipiduridae; genus Rhipidura; species Rhipidura dahli. Next base: position 22,452 of record VXAC01006246.1, read on the forward strand.
GGCTAAAATCTTTTGATTTGGGGATAATCTTGTGTTATCCGGTTGGGGCTTATATGTTCCCTTCTCGTTTGAAAAATGTTAACGTGGAGCCTCCTGAGAAATAAGCTCTCATAGAGTTCAGCTTGTGTTGGAACTGATGCTTGCTATTTCCACACAAACAAAAGCCACTGATAGTGGCTAGAATAGAGGAAACAAAGTTCCTCTGTCCTTTATGAAAAGATCCCCCCCTCCATCTGCCCCCAAATCTTTAAGTTCTGTTCTGCAACTTTATCACTATTCAAACTAGGTCTAGGGACAAAGGCTTGTAGCTTTTCTCTTTTACTTTTTTTTTTTTTTGAAAGCCATGTTAAGTTTGCAGCATTGGAACATGCTTCCCTGCTGGTGTCTAGGGATGTAAAGCAGAGGAATTATGGAAGACAAAATAGAATAGAGCCTTAAAAGTTTGGCTTTAAAAAATGGAGCCAGTGGTTTGACAGATTGTTCAGTAAATGTTCATTTTATTGAGAATTATAAAAAAGGTGCTTAACGCCTCTGTACCATTAATATAATACATTAAAAGGGTACTGTCAAGATTAGTGTTTCAGCTCTGAAAATTGACTAGGGTTTATGGGCAGCACTGTTCATACTCTGCGTGGAAGATGAGGTATCTTCTACTTATCACTTCACAAAACCATTATGTTGAAACAAGGCTTTATACTGAAAAACTTGATAAATAGTAAAACGTAAATAAAATCGCATTTGAAAAGTGAGAGAATAGTTGCTGCCTGTCTTACAGCCAGATTTAGCAGATGCGGGTTTGAATGTAAAACAGTTGTGAAAATAACCAGTGTCAAACTAGTGCAAAATTAAACTTGTGGGGTGTTCTGTTTTCAGTGTCTGTCATTGTTGAAGTACTCCATCTCAAAAGCATGCATTCCTTTCTACAGAAAAAAAAATCAGATTCCTTAGTTGAAATTAATTAGCATTCAGAAACCAGATAGCATGTTTTTGGGTATTCATGAGATCTCTGTTTGAAAAAATGTTTTTAACTTGTAGAAATGTGTTGCAACACACAGATGGGAAGAAAAAGAAAAAAAAATCTCTTTAGCAAGCACTGTGTGTAAAAGGAATATTACATTTTGCACGCTCCTGATTACCCTGTGTAAACAGTTTTTGACATCTGTCTTTATAGTTTTCGAGGAGAGGAAGACTTTGTTAAAAGAACCATTTTTATACAGCAGTCACCATTTCAGTCTTGCTTTACCTGTATTATGAAAGCAGATGGTCTGCATGTCTTTTGAATATTTATAACTATCAAAAACAATCTCTTGCTATTCACCCTTAGGCTTATGAGATGTCAGGACTGTTCTGGTTGAAAAAAAATCATCTTGGGTGTTTACAGAAAGGGGATTACATTAAGCTGAAATGACTATACATTTTCCAGTTTAATATTTGTCCATCAGCTGTTTAATCGTATTTAGATAATTGTGTAAATAAGTTGTTGCAGCCCTTTCCCCTTCGACTGAGCAGGCTTGAAGCTTTAAACACCAATGAATGAGTTGCGAAAAAGCTCAGATTTTTTTTTTACTAGTTAAACAACCTGGAAGGCCTAAATAAGTTTTGGTTACAGTGCTCCTTTTGAGAAAAATGTTTAATTTGCAAAGGAATCCCTGATATCTAATTCAGTCGAGTTGTTCTAGGGAGCTGCTGTGTCTGTTACTCTCTGCTAAGTCTGTTAGCATGTATTTGCTCTGTGTAAATACTGCAGCCCAAGTACCCCTTCATGAGGCATGAAAACAGCCTTATTCCACCCATATAAAAATAATTTTAAGGTTATTTAGGGGAAGTTTTGGGACTGTGGGGGTTAAAAGCTTTTTTGACTGGAAGCTGAGCAATCACTGATAACAGATTTTGCTGTGGTTGGTTGATTTGGCAGAAAAGCATGAACAGTTTTGGTTTAGATGATTGAATTAACCTGATTAACATTGTTTTTGTTGTTTTGCAAAAAGGACAACAGTATACTTTTAGCAATGATCGAGCAACACTTCACCTGGTTGAAGAGCAGTGTTAGAGGCAATGACTCAGAAATGCCTCCCTTGAAGCACCTGCAGCAGTGGCTGCAGCAACGAGCCAGCATGAAAGGCTTGGGTCCCTCCCACATCTTGCAGGACGCACCTTGCATTAGATTCTGGCACAAAACAAAAGGTCCCTGATGCTACCGTTTCATTGGGTTTTGTTTGATGGGCATATGAAACGATTCCTGCTTGAGATTTATGATATTTCCCCAGGGAGTTCCCCAACTTCTTTGAGAAAAAGATGGTTTCTGGTTTTCGAATCTCTGGTATTTAATCTTCCAGAGAAAATGGGATTTGGTTCAATCTCCACTCGGTGAACCTCAGCTGAACTTCAGAACAAATTCTACCCGTACCTTCACACAGTTGTTGGATGCCTAATTATAATTAACTTATTTGGCTAAAAAAAGAGCACTTGGGCTGCAGCAGATGGTATCATTCCAGAATAGTGGGATTTCTGTGAAGGTGGCACCATTTCAGATGAGATCTCCCGATTCTCAGAACATGACTGCAAGTGATGTGGTTGCGGGGAGGGAGGTATAGGAGAGGGGAAAGAGGGAAATTTGAGATCTTGAAGGCTCACAACTTACTTTCATGGATAAACTAGGAGATAAGTTAAGACTGCATATGTGTGACCAGTTTTTGCATTCTCTTAATTTTCTTTGCAAACATGAAAAAGAAATCTGTTTATGAGTGATGCATGTGATGCATTTGAATATTTGTATGGTATGTTTATATTCGTCATCATTGTATGTGGAAGGCATCTGCCTCTGTGCCTCACTGATAAGGAGGATATGTGCAGTAGTACCAGGATATGATGTGTTTCAAATACAATCATTTTGATTTTGATTATTGATAATTCAAGACACGGGGAACTCCTCAAGTGTAATGACCCAGGTAATATGAAAAGCATCAATATGCCTTCAGTCTAGATAGTGATTCTCTGAAGACCACTAACTCATGGGGTTAATTTTAAGTTTTAGGCCACAAGCATTCCAGACATTTATATGTGTCGATTGGCATTAAAATGTACAGGAATTCTATAGCAATAGGAAATTTCTATAGCCAGGTGCATCTCTCTGCACTGATGTGACTGCATGTTTGATGACAATAAATAAAGCATAGAAACAATGAAATTCAGTGTTGTCAAGTTATTTTCTGAGTTAACAAGGTAGTAATATTTTATCTGGCTTGTAAAATTTTGCCTTCAGTGAATTAGTAAATAAATCATTGATTCCTCCTGATGAGGATTCTTAGCGTAGGTAATATCACTTGAATGTTTGCATGAAGTGTTCTCAAAGAAAATGCAGGATAATTTTCATTTTTAAATGTTTTTATAATGTCTGTCTTTTTTTTTTTTTAAATCTACTTTGAAGAGCAGGAGTAACATCCCAGTGTTAGCCATCAAAGCTTGAAATTCACATTGTGTCAGAGAAGCTAAAATTCCCAGCAGTGTTTCTTAAACAGACCAGTCCCCTATTTGGTTGTAAAGTAACTGCATTAAATTTATTCCTGAAGAAGCAGGGGATGTTGCAAACTGCCGTGTCATTTGTGTATCATTTTTGTAAAATGACATGGAAGGGAGCACTAGGAAATCTTAGACAAACATCTTCAATAATAGGTAATTTACTAAAATTAATATGCATGCTTTCATACTTGAAGTTAGTTGGGCGGGAGAAGGCATTTGAAAGGGGCAAACTAAAATGCCATTTTTCCATGTGATCTGTGCAGTCATGTAATTTACCAGTTCAGATCCACAGGACTTTTAAAATCACAACTTATGTATCCTGTGCCCATGTTTAAGATGGTTCAATCTATAAAAGAGCTTTAAAGGTAATTTTGTACACACTAGACATTAATTATACTGCTGTTATGCTGGAAGTTAAAATTGGGTTCAGCTGAGCTTGGTTCTGGTTCATTCAGGCTAGACTTGTGGTAGTCTATTAAAATTTCAGTCTCCTTTTATACCACTGACAAAAGGCTTCTAGCTAGTTTCAGAAGTGCCAGATTAGTATCAAGACATGGCAAAAATTTTGGTTATTTAGAGAAACATGAAAATACCTGCCTGGTGAGTAGAAGGTATCCACATTTGGCATAAATAATGCTGCCTCACTCTAGCAGTTCTGAGCCTCCACGAATAGCTTGTTACTAATACCTTAGAAAATGGTTATAATGAACTTCACTAAGATCAATAAAGAAGGTACTTTTAGTCAGAAACTGAACTAGCCTTTTAAAAGAATTACACGTTGCATTTTTGCTCTGGAGTCCTTCTTCCAGTGGCTATTGTAGTTGGTGTAAAAAATGGTTGATGCTCAATGATTTTTAAGACAGCACAAATGTATCTAAATGTTACATGCTGAATAGTGAAGAAACATAATAATCAAGGCTTTGTCTTCTTGACTGTCATTGTATTTTTGATACACTGGACAATTCTTGTAGTTAAGCCAAAAGTAACTTCTTTCCACATAGACATTGAAAGGATGGCAAAGTTCAGTCTGTTGAAATTATATTTGCTAATTTTGTTGTTCATACATCATATACTGAGTATAATTTTCAAGTTGGAGCATTATCTCATTTTGCAAGGCTTAGCCTTAATTGATTTTGTAAAAGAATGTACTGGAACTGAAAGTTTTATGCATTGTAAATTCCACTATTTTAAAATTGGTCAAAACTGAGCAGAAGGTAAATTTCTCACTATAGCTATCTGATATCTCGAGAACCTTTGAGAAAAAAATCATCTTGATCTTCCTTTGGTCTATTTTACAGCTAATATTCAGTTACAGAATTAGACATGACAATAAGTTTTTCATAAGCCTGTTTTTGCAAATCGCTTAAAATACCCTGTTTAGGAAAAGCAAGGCTGGGTTCATTTTGGGTTATTAGATACATATTTTATTCTAATTTAAACCCCATATTTTATCCTATTCATAGGTCATTCAGATAAAGTTTTATCCTATGATTTTCTGGATCTGTGATAAGTGACACAGAGGAACTGGACATGGGTAACTTGGGTCACTGTGTGCATTTGTAAGGGCAGTGTAGGAATTGTATGTCTGTAAACTTGTGAAGGTGTGTGAAGGGTCAATCAAATTTAAAAGCAGAAATAGGATGAAAAAGATTCAAGATTAGCATCTTCTGTCTAGAGCCGATCCCAATGCATGATGTTTCTTGGTCGATAACTTTGTTCTTTCCTTAGTACATCTGCTATTTTTGCTTCCATTTGCAATATACCTTGGTTTGTTTTCATGCTCAATTAATGAGTTTTTTAAAAGGCTTTGGATGATAGGATTTAGAATGCAATATGGTTCTCAAACTTCAAAAATATAATGGTTCAACAGTTGAAATAATTTGTGCTTTGACTTGTACTGCTCTGTATTACAGATTTTTTTTTTCTTCTCCCCTTTTCACACAGAGTATGATTTCTTCCATTGTGAACAGCACTTACTATGCAAATGTCTCAGCAGCAAAATGTCAGGAATTTGGAAGGTGGTATAAACATTTCAAGAAGGCAAAAGATATGATGGGTAAGCAAAAAAAAAAATTGCCTTGATGGTGGTTACATACCATTATGTGTCACATTGAGGTCTGTCACAGTCATATAAGAAGCCAGTTCCCTTCACGATAAGTTTAGGATGCTTTTGATGAGTAGATGTAGAAAGTACATATATAGTGAAAGAATTCATTTAAATAAATATTTTCTATTGAAACAGCCAAGCTGACTTGGGTTGCCAGAGATGTAAAGCTGTCATTCTGTAAATCTAGAGATCTACCACCCAGAATAATTGTTTAGAAAACCTGTTCCCAGAACTGTGACGAACTGATTTTTTTAATGTATGTATTTTTTTTCTCGCTCTGGCTAATGTATATTTAAAGAAACAGGCTTCTGCAGCTATCACTGCCTTCCAGCAAAAATGCTCTAATTTTGTAAATTCATATATTTTTCTAACCTTGGGACCCTAATTTCAATTAATTTTAACAAACAGTTGTTGTGGCAATTGTTTGTTTGTTGTAGTAAGCACAAGTAAACTATTGGAGAAAAAATCTATCAACTCTGTGATACCTTTTATCTTTCTTTAACCTGTTCACATAATTTTGAACACTTAATAGCAGAAAATTTCTACGTAGATTTCAACAGAATGGAGAAATGGGACCTCAGTTTGGATTGAATTTTGAGCTTGACTTAGCTTTCAGTATTTGAAGCAAAATCATTCATCTTCCAAAACGGGTTCCTTGCCTTTTACAGCTTTAGGCTGTAATGAACACAATGCATCACTTTTGTGATAATTGCTTGAATTACTGTTCCGAGTGAATGGCCCACTTGGGTTGATCACTACTTTCCCTGAGTGAAAAAATGCAGCTTCTTTCCTTAATCTACTTTGTACCTTCTGTGCAACGCAGAATCCTTCTTCTGAGACCACCAAATGTAGTGGTAAGACTTCACTTGGTTTCAGGTGGTCCATGTGTGAGGCAACAGAGCACCTGTATGGAAGAGTGACCTTTCCACCGCAGCCTCTCCCACATACTTTACAGCAGTGCTCCTGCATGGAGCAACCTCTGCAAAATTTTACTTACATGGCCTGCTAAGACACGTTCTCCATCTATTCATTTGGGGTCAGTGAAGATAGCAAATAGAAAATGTGTACTTGTGTATTCCTGTGTAACCTAATGCTGGCAGGAGAGACAGCACTGTCCCCAAAGCCACCTGTGTGAGGAGTAGCAGGGCCTCTGCTTGGGTACTGATCCAGGCTATGGACACCAGAACTCTCTGCAGAACAACTGGCTTGTTTTTTATTTATCACATTTCTGCCTGTGATAGGACAGAGGAGGAAAATGGGGATGCAGCTGGGAATCCAAGTGCCGAGTTCTTCATCCCGCTCCAGCCGTTGTGGAGGCAAGGGTGGCTTTTCCCTGATGACTGTTAGTGCAGATCATAATTACTGTGAAAAGCTCAGACACTGCCTTTAAAAAAAAAAAAAGAAAGCCTTACTAGTGTAAGAAAAAGAATGCTACAACACTTTTGTGAAAATACCGAACTTCTGGACTTTTGGGTTTTAAATAAAGCTTATTTTCTTAAGGCTATTTCCAGACCAGAGCTGCTAAAGCTCTAGAATAAAATAAGTGACATATGCTGATAAAAAGGAGGCTCCTTTATATCAACCTAGAGTTATTTTATATTGTTTAATCATGCACAAGAGGGGAACTGGAAGAACTCTTGTAGTTTAAAAAACTGTGCTGTTAATTAAAAAGGAGGGTGTGTCAAAGGCAGATGAGTTAATATAAGAAAAAAATTCAACCATGTTGCAAGTCACTGAAAAAAACCATGCATACATGGTTGCAAGATAAAGAAGCCCATCTGTGTAATTTACATAAATTATACTAGTTCCTAGCAGTCCCATACAATTGATGCAGCATCTAGAAATTAGCAGAGCATGGGGAGGTCTGCACCTCACCCTGCTTGTTACAGATTTCCAGTGGTTGGGAACTGCAGATGTCATGGCAGGGACCTCATGGGAGGAGCAAAACCAGTCACTTGGGGGCTTCTCTCTCTCTGGCTGGGGCATGTTTTCCCCCAACAGCCCTTTGCACAGATGCACTTGCTGTTTCACCTGCATCATCTGCAGGACAGAGTGGGGTTTTGTCTCTTGTCTTTGCCCCATCTCTAGTTGGTCTAGTTGGTTTGTCTGAAGTCCTCTGCATCTGTCACTGTGGGATGCAGCAACCCGTTCATGGTTGGATTGCACTGCACCATTTTATATTTGTTTATTTGTATTAGCATGTCATGTGAGGACAGTCAAGTTTGTGATTTTCAGTCTGATGTTGGCCTTTTCAATGTTTCTTTTCCGCTGTAGTTGAGATGGATAGCCTTTCTGAACTATCCCAGCAAGGTGCCAACCATGTCAACTTCGGTCAGCAGCCAGTCCCAGGGAACACAGCCGAACAGCCTCCATCTCCTGTTCAGCTTTCTCATGGTAGTCAACCATCAGTTCGGACCCCGCTTCCAAACCTGCACCCTGGACTTGTATCTACTCCCATTAGCCCTCAGCTGGTAAATCAGCAGCTGGTAATGGCCCAGTTGCTGAACCAGCAGTATGCAGTGAACAGACTTCTAGCCCAGCAGTCCTTAAACCAACAGTACTTGAACCACCCTCCTCCTGTCAGTAGATCCATGAACAAGCCGTTGGAGCAGCAGGTCTCAACAAACACAGAGGTGTCTTCCGAAATCTACCAGTGGGTCCGTGATGAATTGAAACGAGCAGGAATCTCACAGGCAGTATTTGCACGTGTGGCTTTTAACCGAACTCAGGTCAGTCGTCTTTTTTTCTTTTTTTTTTCAAGTTTAAGATCCCCTTCTCTCTCTAATTAGTAATTGCCATCTTCTAAGTCTGTCTTCTCATTTCTACCTTATCACTTGGCTCCTCTGAAGGAACCACGTGTCCTTGCAGGACCACTGTCCATGTTGATACAGTACTGAAATCCTCAGGGATTGGTGTGTGGAAATACCCGCTGTCCTTACAGGAAGTGTGGTTGCTCTCCAGTTGTGATGGTTTATGAATAGCTGAATTTCCCAGTAAAAGAAATGAAGAGCTCTGCTCTATGCAGAACCACTCACAAAGTCACCCAACAAATTGCCTTTTGTGTTGCACAGTTGTACCCGCGCTGACCACCTGCACACACTGAACAACCTGTCTTTTTTCACAGGTGTACTAGAGATGGTCTTTTATCCATACTTGCATTTATTTTTATTATTTTCTTGTAAAAGTCTTAATAACATCTTTTCAGGCTTCTGAAAAGATTAAAAAATAAAAGCTTTCTCTCTTAGATTATCTACTCTTTTCATGTATTTTTGTAGTTGCAAAAACAGTAGTTGCTGAGCTTGCTGGTGTCCACGTCAGAACATATACTTCAGCTCTTCAATGCAGAAAAAGCTAGCCCTAGCAAAGCTGATAAGTAACACTAAAATGTGTTATTTTTTACACCTGTTTTAGAAGCTAACCCTGTTATAATTTATTCTGCTCCATGAATTTAACTTAATGCCATGTTGCATGGAATTTAATCAAGCAGAATTTATGGAAGAAATGTCAGTATATCGAATGCAAATAATAAGATCTCAAAATTTTAGAAGTATGTTTTAACAGAAAATAAAATATTTTTAATAAGACTTTTAAAAATGGGAAATATTTTAAAAAGACATAGGTTAATTTGCTTTGGGTTCCACATTTTCAAATGAAAACACATACTTAGAGAACAATTTGCCCATTGTAGATTACAGTATAACAAAAAAGATCATCATTTGATCTTCTCTTGAAACGTTTTTGTTTCTCCCTCCATAGCTTAGAGAATAAAAATTCTGTTTCAAATGCTCTGGTACCAGGTTTGAATCAGCATGTCATTTGTAATTGTTCTGAATTACTATTGCCTTACAATATTTTACATCCTCATTTAGCTAAAAGAAAGTAGAGTCATTGTGTGAATTCCCTGTAGGGCTCTGTGTGTGTGTGTGTCTTTCCTCTTTACAGCAGAAGAAGTTTTCAAGATCTGGGTCTTTCATACCAAATTTCATGGGTTACATGAACTCATGAAGGGATTACTTAGATTAAGTTAGGTCTAGGCAGTGTCAGTTGTTATGTTTACAAATAAGTGACATAAAGTCTTTTTTAATACAATGTTTAAAAATTTAATTATTGATACTCTAAAGTATTAAAGCAATAATAGGAGCTTCATGTTACAGTGGTTTGCAGCTGTTATCTTACCTGGAGAAAAAGCCAAGCAAGTGGTTCAGAAAACAAAGTTTATTTTATATATTTACTTCTTTCTCAGGTTTGCCTAAAAGCCCATTGTTTCATCTTTTCCCCCTCTGAAGTGATCATTTTTTGTCAGCTAGTTTTGCGTACAGCTTTTGGCATGTCCTTTGTGCATGAGCAGTATTTGTTACCTGAAATACTAGGATAACTGGTTCTAACTGGACATTGAATTTACATGACATAGTAGGAGAAAATGCTCTTTTGATGTGATGAATGCAACCGTAGAAGCAGATTTCTAGTGCAAATACTGATTCTTTACTTTGATATTAGTATTATTATTGCACTAAATATATATTAAAATATGTATTGCTATGTATTTTTCTTACTACAAATGTTATTAAATATTTGTTTAAAGTTCAGTTCTTCCCCAGATTTTGTGGTTAACCAGCTTGGTAAAATATGTTCAGAGTGACCCAAAACTGGAATGAAACCCCAAAATGAACCTCGAAAACAATTCCCCTAAAGAGATATGAAGCAGATATATATATATATAGGCAATTTTCAACCAAATCTATTTGAAAGAACACAGAGTAGTGTCCCTATGTCCTACAAATTGTTTTTGACAATCAAGTTAGTATTTGCAGTTAGCTAGGTAAGATTTTCAGTGTTTGTTATGTTTTGTGGCAAACATAAGGAGCAAAAAGTAAAACTACTAGGAGCCTAGAGAGTGTCAGCCTCAGTTTTGCAAAGGAATATCTCGGCTTACTTTTCATATGAAGCAAAGCACCACTGAAATATAGAGAAGTTTGTTGTGGGTAGATTTCACCTTTGAAAACCTGGAAATTGTTAATTTTACCTGCAGTGACAGATAATGTTCAAGGGTAGACACAGGTACCAGCAATTCTTACATGAAAACTTTTAAAATCTGTCCTGCTTGCTGCACTTCTGAATTCCTCACAGCTTATTCAAGGATACATCACCTTTAGCTAAAATTAGGATAGTACTTTAATAACTGATGCTATTTAGGAGGCATTTTCTAATAGTGATGTAATATCCTAAGTCTTTTTGTTGTTGTTATTTGGCTAGAGAAAGTGAAAAGGCTTGTTTAAATTCATGTACTGTTTTCTGAGACAAAAAGCTAACTCAGGCTTACCACTGACATTTTTGAAACTGTCATAAGCATATTTGAGCTGTGTCCAGGGACCATATCATGCCATCAGTTTCTAAAGGGATAAGAACTCACTGAAATCGGTTAGGAGTTCTGTGCAAGAAAACCCTGGTGTCAAGATACAGTCTCAGATGAGGGGAGAGATTTGCTTTCAGTGTAAAAGCTAAGGAAGGAAGCGATCTAAAAATTAAGAGTGATTTAGCCTAATGTTTAGGCAATAAAATGGACTTCAAAATTGCCTGAAGATGCTCTTGTTTTACAGACTTATGCTCTACAACATGGATACAGAATTTGGTGGTGGTTTTGGATGGGAAGTTTCTACCAGCGTAGCTTGGTAAATTCAACACTTGATCCTAATTTTTAGGATTTTTCAATTTGGCAGCAGAAATTTCAATTGGAAATACTTCTATCTTTCCACAATCTAAGGAAAGAATTTGGTAAAAGTACTTCTTAAAACTAGCATGTCTTTTTTTAACTATTACAAATTATCTATAAAGAAAAAAACCCTGAGCCACACCTTAGAAGTACATCCTTAAGAAAGACAAGGTGTGACTTTAATGTGTTCTTGAATAATTTCCCCCCTACCCTTAAGTTCTAAATGGTAATTTGAAAACTGAGTTCTCAGGAATGGGCCTTGTAAACTTTAATCAAAGTCCAGATAGGAATAACTTGAATGAAAATTCACATCTACACAGGCACAGCAGTACAACTGCTGCAGGGAGCAGAAGCAGTTTTGGTGGGAGCAGTTTCTCTGTGGTCCTTCTAGGAAGTTATCAGAGTACAGTGGGATCTGAAGTTTTGTTTGTCCTTCAGCAGTTGTGATTCCAACTCACTGGATGCAAAGAAACAGGTTGAATCCTGTTAGCACCTCCTTTCAGTGCACCATAGAAAACTTGTGCTGGCAGATCTGAGTTTCACCTCAAGCAAGATGTCCAAAGGTGACTACCAGTCTCTGTTTACCAGGATAATTTTGGTAAATTGAGGCTTATGTTTCAGTTGCCAGTTCATCAAAATAATAAATATAATATTTTTTTTTCCAGCTGATGTCAGTGCACTGTGCAGATACCTCTGCTGTCTTGAAAGAGCAAGTACAATATTTTCTTGTGCTTTGCAGACCAGAAAATGGCATTTTTGATCAGTGTTTGCTGCCACAGCCCCCCATCAGCAGAGAGGCTCTGCCTGCTGTTTCGAGTGTTAAGTTTAACTGAGAGTTCCTCTGCTCTGTTTTGTTCTTAGAACTGGAGTGCAGCAGTAACATTTTTTGAGCTGAACTGCCTTCAGAGCCCTAAACAAATAAATAAACTGCACTCCCATTTCTGTTGTGTGTTTATAAATGTAAGCATGAGTCAGGAAGTGAAAGGCTGGGGTTCCCACAGCCAGTCTGACATTTGGCTCAAAGGTGTAGCTCAGCCTGGTGCATGGCTGGGTGACGAGTCCGCAGTGTGAGAGCAAGGAATTGTGTTAGTCATGGTTGAGGTTGGAACTGGAACTGGGGGCTGCCTGTCTCTGTTTGTGTACACTTTCAGCTGTAAGGCTTGCTGCAGGAACTTGGGTGCTGTTGTACGGAGGTGACCTCGTGGCTCTGTCTTCACAAGAGAAGGAAGAGTGTTTTTTGCTGCTTTTCCATGTCTGACTTTTGTTACTCTTCTTTTTCCCACCAGTGACAGTGTTTGATCTGAAGGTTTTTTGAATATTTCTCTGTGTTTCTCACTTTTCTCTCTCCCTTCTTTCTATTTGAGCCCCATGCTTGTTTAAAATATTAGCTGGCAGGACGTACTGCCTTTCGTTCATGTATAATGCCTTTTCTCCTAGGTGAAAACTTCTGTGTATTTAGGACTGAACTCATGCTAATTCTGGGCAATTGCTATTTCAAAGGAGAATGCTTGTATGCAGTAAATGGCTCTGTGTAATTGTAAAACAAAATCTAAGTTTACACAAACCACCTTCTCAGGCACTACTTTTTTTTTCCTTCCACTTTGTCTTTGGCACACTTTATTTTCCAGTAAAATGAAAAATGAAGATGGATTATTCAAAATTGATAACAGTAATGGACCATCATGTAATGTTTTATTGAATTTGAGTTCTGTAAATTATGTGGTAGAGAGAAATTTGCCTGCTTAAGTATAACAGAAATTGCCACTGTATTCATATAATTCTTCGTAGTGAAATTTAAGAAAAAGTACACTACCCATATCACTGTTGAATAAAAGGTAAAAAGGTGCTATTACTCTGTCATGACAGCTCTCCTCTTGCTACTAAGCGACACAGATAAATGTGTCTGCTTATAACTTACTTGGCTGGAATCCAGGCTTGGGGGTGGACCTTGGGAATAATCTTTCACCTGGACATGGGATAGGAGCACCCTGCAACCAAGAGAGGGATAGTGTTCAATGATGTTCTGTGTGTTTTGGGAAGGTTTGGGCAAATTGCGTGTTTCTTCTGGGAGCTTTGAAGTTCTACCACACAGATAAAATCTATTTGAATCAGTGATTACGTTCAGAGAGGAGACAAACTGGGGGCCAGACAGGCAGTGTTTCTGTTCATATTGGCAGACATGTTAATTTATCTCCATTTTTAAAGAATTTGTAATGAGCTTTTGAAAGCCCTGATAATATTTATTGAACATTTTTTGTGCTATTAGTAATGAATTATACTTGTGATGACATGTAAACTTTCTTTTATTTTTTTCAATGGAACCTGGGAACATTTTTAAAAAATACATTTCCCGTGCAAAAAGAATACAAGGGAGGAACAGTGACTAGGGCTCTGAGCCTAATAGTGTTTATAATCTCTTTGCAAAACAAGCTCAGTTTTTATGCAACGTGAGATACAATATCAGGAGATCACACCAAGACGAGTATCTTGGAAAACCAGTTCAAGCCTGGTAAAACGAGCTGTTAATCTGTGCACATCAGCACAGGGCAGAATGCGGGAGCCGCTGTTTTCTTTCTAGGATTTTTCCCAATGTACATCCTGTCTAACAACTCTTAGCTGAAGTTTTGTGCTCAAAAATTGAAGCAGTAGGAATGAAGTAATACATGAGGCAGGCAAACTGTGTCCTAAGAATTTGCCTGCACCTGGTATTACATCTTAGTTTTCATGGTTTTCCTTCACATATTCTGACTTTTAGGTTTAGAGCCTAGAAGCAAACTCCTCCTTGCCTTCTCCCTGCTCTGTCATCTCCCCTCCTCTCTCTGCATGGCTCTCCTCTGCTCCCAGCTCAGGCAAAGAGTCATCACAGTGATGGGGGAAGAGAGGAGAATGAATACTTAGTGGCATTTCTAATCTGCAAGAGGTGTCCCACAGCAATGGAAATGCATGCAAAAGTTAAAAAAAAATAAAACCAGAAAAAACCAGAAAACCCAACATTTTCTTTATTTACTTATTTCACTGAAGAGGGAAAAGTTATAGAAGAAAAGCAGCCTTTTCCACCTTTTTTAGCTGCCCACTATGTGACTGAGGCTTATACCAGCAAATATTTTCTATTATGGGCTAAAGTATTTTTTAAGGACATTTCCTGTGTCTGACAGTGGGCTGGCTGTTTGTAAGGAGTCTTCTCTCCTGACAATGATCAGTCCACTTGAGTTTAGTTTTTCTTGCTCCTTTTTTTCATGGAGAGTTGTCTCCAGCACAGAAACAGTCAGAAATCACACATGTTTGCAGCTACCTAGAAGGAGGTTGTAGCAATGTGGGCATTGGTCTCTTCTGCCAAGTAACAAGCAGCAGGGTGAGAGAGCATGATCTCAGGTTATGTCAGGGGATGTTTAGATTGGATATTAGAAAAATTTCTTCTCCAAAAATGTTGTCCAGCACTGGAACAGGCAGACAGGGAAGTGGTGGAATCACCATCCTTGGAAGTATTTAAAAGACACATAAATGTGGCACTTGGGGACATGTTTTAGTGGTGGGCTTAGCAGTGCACAGTTAATGGATGGACACAATGATCTTAAAGGTCCTGTCCAACCTAAATTGTTCTATTCTCTTCTCTGCATCCTGTGCTCTGCAGACAGATTTGCCTTGTTTCCAGTAGAATAAAATAATTTTGTACCTCCTCTTGAGGTGTATTGTGTAAGCCTACCACTAACAAACATTGGTAACTGTGGGTTTGAGTACTTAAAAGTAGAAAAAATTGATAGATACAAATTTTTTTTCCATGTCTGCTAATAAGTGAATTTATTATTAGACTAACCATTAAGAAAAAAATTTAAAAATTCAGCCAAATGCCACTTTTGTCAGTAACTCATTTATTCACCTTCTGACTAATTTCTACCTGGGTACCAGAAAACAGGAGGGATCAAGAAAAGTGGTAAGAAAGTATCCCCCAAGATTATTATTTTTTTAATCCTCCTCCAAATTATTTTTCATGCTTACTGCTGAAAAGACTGGTTTTTTCCATCCCATGTCCCTGTTATGTGTGCAGGCACAGACAGGGCCATGAGGACCACACTGGCTGAGGTGGAGTGGTCAGTGCCTCTGTTCTCATCATCCCACAGGGAAGTGCAGAGCTCACACCAGCACTGGGTGGGCCCTGGTTCTGCCTAAGCACAGCTGCAGCAGCAGCTCCCTAAGAGTCTTCTGCCTGGTAGGATAAGACCTTTGAGAGAGGTGACAACTTCCACAGATGCTGTGAGCGTCAGACTTCCCAAAAAGATATGTCTTGGCCATATCATTCTGTTGTACCCCCTTAGGAATAGAAGTATTCAGTCAGTATTACCTATCTTAGTTTTGGTTTTTTAATTGTCTGCTTCTCTCTCCATTTACCCTTCCATTATCCTGGATACCTTACAACAGTTTTTTAGGAAAAGAAACACTGAGTTGTGTTATTTCTTTAAATTCACGTCGGTTCCTTTGTTACAGTATTAAGTAAAAGCATCCCATACCAATCCTCTCTTTCCCAGCATGGCAATAGCATTTATTCTAAATAGTAGTTCACATCTGCTTTTCCAAAAGTTACCTTTCTTATCACCATCTTGTTACTCCAAGACAGTAGAGCATTTTGAATGACCAACATATTTAAAAGGAGGATCTGGAAGGGGGAGAAGATGCCAAGAACCTGTTGACAATAAATATAAATATCCCAGGTGATGGACTGTTTGAGGATTAGGGTTGTCCTGATGAAGAGAGAGGAAGGTGCAAGAAGGAGGAGCATGAGGGCATCCAACAATGAGTTTCCTCACTTGTTAAACTCCAATATGCAACTCTTAGAAAGAAATACTGATTTATAAAAAATATGGCCCTGAGTCAGTGAAGCAGTACTTTCAGAACATCGCAAGTTTATAGTCTCAGATTTCTTGTGAAATATCACTTCCTTTATCTATTTAAGCTGCTAGAAATGTGGAAAGCCTTTTTTAAAGGTTGGGTATGCATTTTGCCTGTGAAGCCTGAGAACCCCTCAGTGTATCTCACTTATCCTTAACATCTCATGATTGTCTGTGGACTGTGAAAGATTTCATGGCAAGTTAAGCCAGTAAAAGGAGGAAGACCTATTAGGCAGATTCAGTTTATGTTGTATTTAAAACAGGTGCTTAATAAAATTAAGGGTACAACTGAGACTGTCTTCTGTGCTACCTAAAATGCCATTAATATAATCCTGTGTGGACTGAATAGTGCATTTGCTGTTCTCATTCCCAGCCCAGTGGTAAGAAGAATGAGGAATAAAGCAGTGGCTTTGCAGAGCACGGTTTTACAGACACTCACCTAGGCTAACTCTCCAGCCTATTTTTTTCTTCCTTCCCTACAGGGCTTGCTCTCAGAAATCCTCCGAAAAGAAGAGGATCCCAAGACTGCCTCGCAGTCCTTGCTGGTAAATCTTCGGGCTATGCAGAACTTCTTGCAGCTGCCAGAAGCAGAACGAGATCGAATTTACCAGGACGAAAGGGAAAGGAGCTTGAATGCAGCCTCTGCCATGGGCCCGGCGCCTCTAATAAGCACACCGCCCAGCCGGCCTCCACAAGTAAAGCACTCTCTCTGCCTTTGGGATTTGCTCGTTGTGTTCTCTCACTGTCCTGCTGGGTGAGACCTTTCTGAAAAAGAAGAAACCTTTTGCTGTCTCATTTTTCAAACACTCATAGAATCGTTCCTTGCAGTGCATATCGCAAATTAAATTTAAGAAGTATAATAGATGATAGTAGCAGTTTATTACTACCTATTTTCTGATTTTGAGATAAATTCTATCCATTATGGTTCCTACAGAATTTTTTGCTGTTTTATTGAGGTACAAGCTTTACTGAGCATGGAAGATGATGGCTTTTAGCTGTCATCTTTTCTTACAATTCTTAGGTTCTTAATGTTACAGCTTTAGAAAGGGATTTTGGAGGATTTGGAACACTAAACTGAGAGGGAATGAAAGCAGAAGTGTGAGTACCTTGTAGTAGCTTAAAAGTTATTTTTCCATAAAGCAAACAGGTAAAACTAAAGTGATGGGGGAAAGAAGATCCCATCCTAAAATGCTGAGCATGCTTTCACCAGCTTGAGCTGCTGAAAATGGGTAACATAGCAGGCTTGCTACATCCATTGCTCTGAATGATTTGGATATGTTCATTAAATGTTCATTTAGTATTTGTTAAAATGAAACTCCTATTGATTTCTCTAAAATTTATTTGATTTAATTCTCCAAAAATTACAAATCTTGATAGACTGGGATCGAGAGGTTCAATGGTGTAGTCCTTGTGTCAATCAAGGAAACTGATGCTTGTTTTAAGGTACATGAGAAATGCACATGAGCCATAGGAATGCACAGGATTTCCACAAAGAAGAAGTGTGGTTGTGAGTGAAACACTTCAAAACCTGTCTATTTTCAGAAGTACTCTGCACTGCTGGGGCTCAAGGTTGTATCAATGCAAGGAAAAACCAAACAGATCTGCAGATATGTGGGAATCATGCTGTATACACAGTCCAGTTTTGCTAAACAAAGCCAGGCTTTGCGATTGTGGGAATTTGGTGATGGCTGACTTTTCGACAGAAACAGCAGGTTTTTGTTAACCACTCATAGGCTTGTGACTATGACTATGTTCCATACTCATTTGGAATGCTATAAATTCCTCTTGAGATTATTTTTCTAATTTTCCTTTAGCTAATGGATGCTAAGGACCACACTGAAGTAACAAATAACAAAATTGTAGGAGGTAGGATGGAAGATCACCTTGACCCACTGCAGTACTTTTCAAAAGAGAAGAAATTTTTAGCAGAAAAAACAGACTGTACTAATGGTGTAGTTTTGCTATCATTAACTGAGTTTAGTCTGTAAAATCCACTATAGATACTCTTCAAGATAAAGCACAAGAATCTATTTACACAGTAATGCTTTATTGGGAAATAGTTAGAGATAACTGTGTTTAAAATAACATTTGAGTTTGTTTTAATATCTGTACCTGCTCCCACAGCCCAGGTAATTCAGAGCCAAGGCTAACCCTCCTTCTTAACTTATCTCTTTCTGCCAAGGTAATGTCTCACTCTGTCTCAAGTGGTCTTGGGCAATTTCACAGCTAAAGAACAGAGTTAATTACAGGACCTTCCAGAAGGATGTCAAGTCAGAGGTAGTCCTTGTACTGGTTTTAATTCACACTTTAAACTGTATAAATCCCTTGCAGCCAGAAAGAAAGTGAGACTTAGGGGTTTTCTTAACTGACAAAACATACTGTAAGTCCAAATTTGGTGGGAAAGGAGGGAGAAACCTATCTGTCTCTACTGTGCTCTTGTTCATGATTACATTTCATTTTTTTTTTTTTAGTGTGAGTCAGGAGTATAGTTAACCTAATTGCGACAGTTCAAAGTGGAAACAATATACATTTTTGGTTTAATCCTTTTCAAAAGGAAAGCAAGGAAACCTTATAGACTAGCACTTGAGGTCTACAGAACAAAGCACTTATTTTTTCAGTTGTTGTGCTGTTCCCTGTCATTCAGCAAAACACACACACTTTCCCTAATGAATAGACTGAGAATGTAGAAACCTCTGAGTTGCCATTCTCTGTGATCTTCTTACATGTTTCCAGATTTACCCACCTATTAACATCTGAAGCACTTTTCACCTGCTGCTAAGTTCAGAGTCCTAAGTTTGAAAATTGAAATATCTGTGTTGGTAAGATAACTACAATACTCAATGCTAGAAATAATCTTGAAATTATCCTAGTTGTAACACTGACACGTGTAACTTTACAAATCACAGCAGAAATAAATTATAGTTAGGATACTGCAGAATTATCAATGCAAACTGCTACTGTGATACCTCCCCCAAAATGTCCACAGTTTATTGAATATTTGATACTAAGGAAATAAAACTACTAGCATCCTTACTACTAAATTTATTACAAGCAATTATTTAAAGTTCACTATTCAGGAATACAGCATAATATTTTTCCAGCTTGGCTGTGAGCTTCTCGGATAACCACTGAAAGAGAAAACAGACCGTTTATCCTGACAGCAGAATTTACGCAAGAGCCAACATATTTAATATTAAATCTTTAGACCAGTGTAACATTTGAAACAATTAAACTATGAAACCATGAAAAATGGGAGCTAATATGCCACACATGAAGGTTTATTTTGCAATTGCAAGTTATCAGTTTCGGAAGGATGTGAAAATAAACATCCTGAAAAGGATCTATTTTGCATTTTTGTGTTGCCAACTGGTGGCCAGACAGTAGAGCAGACTTAACCATTTAGCAGCTGAGCTTGTTCTGTGTAAATTTTGCATTCTGTTGTATGGAAAAACAGAAAGCGTGACCTGGGAAGTCTGATTGGATAGTAGAAATTCACCAAGCATAAACCCTGGTGCCTGAGTTAGAAGGAACAGTGTTGAATTTATCTCATTTTTACAGCATTCTTACTAGTTGCTACTTGAGCTTATGTATCTGGATTGTTTCCAATTCTTTTTTGAAATCCTTTAAGAAGCTCTTTGTCCCCCTTACTTCTCCCTTTCTCTCTGACTTAAACAAAATGCAAAATCTTACTTTTTTTTTTTTTAATTGAAATCATTAGCCTCTAGTGCATGAGCTTTTGGGATGTGTGTATAGCCCTCTAAGCTGGTCAAGTTGTAAAAGTCTGCTACTGTCTTCCACACTGGTGGACTGAGCACAAGGAGACGGCGTACACAAGGATTTTTCCCTTGGACATTGTTCGAGTTGCCACCCCTGGGGCAGAAGCCTGTCTGTTAGGCTCTTTCCTGGGGCACTGGAGTTTATAAGTATTAGCATCTCCATCAGGTAGGTACTGCATGGAGACGTCATTTAACCTCTGCAATCTAGAAGAAAGGAAAAAGGTCTTTTTATGTTCTGTTTCTTTTTTTAATTTCCCCCCAGTCTTCAACAGCTTTGTCTTGCAGATCACCCCATAGAGGCTCTTTTGGGGTATTCCTAGGTCAAGCTCAGAGAATGAGTCTGTTGCATGTTATGTGGAAATGAGGGATCTGGGGATACTTTGGAGGATGTTGAGGTGCTAGGCATGGCCTTTATGTCTCATCAGGGCAGTTTGGGATGTGGGGGGAAGATGACTCCCTCCTCCTTTGTACTTGTGGGGGAGGATGGAGACAGGTGGCCAAGTAACATATTTTCTTTTCCAAAATATTCTGGTTAAAGGTTTTTAGCCATCCTGCAGTTATGAACACTTCCTTCTCAGGGCGAGTAATCTCCATTTCAGCAGAGCTGAGGAAGAAGTGTTTCTTGCCACCCATATTCCCCAAAGAAAATTTGTATTAACCCTTGGGGCCCCTCATCCTCCTGTGTAAAAACAGAGTACGTGTAACATCAGGAGCAGAATATTATTTTAACAAGGCAATGTTTTAAGAAGTATCCATAAATCTTGCATGAGTCATGGCTCTGGGTACTCATTGACCAAAACCATCATCTCATAAATACAATCCTGGTCTCTCTCTGACTACAGTTAAATTACAGTTCCTTCATGTTAAAGCAATTGTGGGTTGGATCTCAGAGATAGGATGTTACTCTTGAAAGAGTGGTGTCTAGGAAGCCACTACTTTGTTGGTGTTTGAGAACCAGTGAATCTCCATTGCAAGGAGTTCTGGATAACACCAGCTTCCATGCAACTTTATGGTGGAGTTCTGGAGTTTAAATATATGCATGTGTCTTTTATCACCACCAGCAAAATTTTTATTTTTAAGCTGGCAAAATTTGAGATTTAGGTTGATAATCTTTGTGCCAAGTTGCATTTTAACAAAAGTAAAAATGAAGAAATAATAAATGCAATCCTCTCCTCCCACCCTCGCAAAAACCACCATGGAGGAGAGTTAATGGAAACCCTGACACTTAGCTATAACTGCACTTCCAGGCGCCACTGTAATAATGGAGTAGTAAACCTTGTCCTGATAAAAGTTGTTCTGAAAGCAAAAGCACTTATTGTACCTCCTCTGCTATTTGCAGAGCATAACTGAAAAGTAGTTTGTTTTGCCTGGAATGAACTACTTTATGAATTTTAATGTACAATGTAATATTAAAAGCTAAACCAGGATTAAAGAAGATTTTTGTTCCCAAGCTAAAACAGTACTTATGAGAATGTGTTATATAAGATTTTTTTGTTTCAGTTTCGATGGGGAAGGGATGAGCTTCCATGTTAGTGAAAACCTCTTCATACTGGTTATTCCTTCTATGACAACTTATCCTTTTTTTAGCAAAATTGAATTAATCCAGAACTTCTTGCTACTGTAATCAGTCTTATTTGATGAGAAGATATATCTGGGTAGGCCAGGAGGAGATGTGTTATTTTTTCTTCAAGTATTCTTAGAAGACTAGATTGATTTGTGATAGGAAGACGGTCAAATGAATTTCTGATTCTAAGTGTGTTACATTTGTAAAATCATGCTCCCCTCTTCAGTTACTATTTGCAAAATTTGGTTACTGTCAAAAAAAAAAAAAAAATTAGCTGATCTGTGGTTTCTTTCCTAAACAGAAAATGTGGCTGTAAGTGTGGGTGGGGTGGGAGGTTGTGCTTAAGTGTGGATGAGATGAGAGATTATGTTTTGTTTTGTTTTTCTCCTCAAAATGAATACTTTTTCCACCTCCTCTCCCAAGTCCTGAAGTTGCACCGTTGAGAGCTTTTTTGTTTTCTGTTGGGTTTTTTTGAGGAGGAAGGTGTTTTTTCAACCCAACTTCAAACAGCCTCTGTCTTGAACTCAATTCTAAATTCAACACAACAGCCTAGATGCTTGCTTAGGTATAAATTATGGAACAGTTTTATGTATGGAAATTTTCCAAGAGGTTCATTGGCATTATTGCATGGAATTCATCAGACCAGAGCAGACCGATAGTCCATCTAGACCAGCCAGAGTCTACACCTGATCTTTGAAGAGAAATTATTGAGAGGCAGGAGAAGAATTTTTATACTTGGCCAATGAAGTGATTTGGAGAGGGAGAAGGTATGACTGTGAACCACAACTCTTGGCAATCCGCAAACACATTATTTTATAACTTTAAGACTTTTATTACTCTGCAGATCTTTGGTCTAATACTGCTTTTTGATGCAGTTATTAGTGTTTTCTGAATTCAATTAGTGTTCCCTAATTAAATATCAACAGAATATAGGAGTTTGTTTATTTTAACATCAGTGACATACTAGATGCTGTTGAATTTATTGTACCTGTATGAAGGTAGATGTGATTTGCAAACCAGAATGAGGATTTCAGTAATTCCCTTGGGTTAAATGCATATCTGTGTTAAATTGGACATTGAAAAGTGTGGACCAAGTTGCATAGTTTAAATTATGTCTACAGCATGGTGTGTGATGGTTTTTGATTGTCTGGGTGTTCACAGCTCAGTTAAGTGATCTATGAAGTACTGCTACAATGTGAAGCTGTCTTTTGAAGCTCAGTAGCAATCAGAAAGGCAGTGTGCTTACAGAAAATACACATTTTGATTGAGATCACAAGAGCAAAGTGTTTCCTTCCCAAAAGACTTGTGTATGCTAGGTGATTACCTTCGTCTTCCCATCTTCCCCTTGGCTCCTTCAAAGATTAGTTACAAGTTAAAGTTATGCTTGGGGGGAAAGACTGAAATTTGTTTCCCAAAATTCAAACCCAAGGTTCAAGAAGGCATGTCAACAAAGCCAGCGCTTTCTCATTCTCTAATTCAGCCTAGGCTGATTTTCATGCACATGCAGTTAAGTCTGTCTCCAACTGTATGTTTAACATCCCCACTGGTGGTCTTCTGGCAAGTCCTTCTCATTTGGTTATAAAATTGACACTGATTTTGTATTTTTAAATGATTTCACTGTATGATGTTCAGGAGATGCGCCTGTTCTTGCAGCCCTGTACTGATTTTCCCACTCTCAGGGATACATTTCCCTGCCCTGCATTGAGAAGGAGAGAGTTTCGTGATGCTGCTCCTCACACTGCCTGCTGCCAGGCACGTCAAACATTTCTGAACAGCCTTTGGTACTGGCTTGGCTATCCTCTGCTGTACTGTCACTGGTAAAATGTCACACTGCAGAAAAGGGCATGGCTGCAAAGTACTAATTGTTTTCAGATGGAAAAAACCCCACGATTAACCGTATGCCACATTCTGGGATTTTTTCTTCATTTCCCTTTTTACTTAGGGCCCTTGTTTTCACACACCACAAAGTGCTAATGCCTGCTGGAATGGGGGCAAGGGGAAGTGCTTGTGGACACCTTGTTCTTGCTGGAGTTTTGCCCCTTGTAGTTAATGGGAGTGTGTTAGCACAGTTCCTGAAAAGCCTGGTAGACAAATCAGACTCAGCAAAAGTATCATGCACTCCCAGTTTCTGGGCTAGATTATTTTATCTTAAAAGCACTATGGATGATAGCTAACACAAACTGAGCATGGCATTTCTAGGAAAAAATGGGCTGCTGATTTGCCTAAGTACATCTCTCATCCAAAGCCTTTGACTCTCGTATCATGAGACCTGTGACATATGAAATCTCATAGAGAGTGAGAATAAAGATGAATTGTCATGTTGTCATTATTTCCTTTTGAACCTCAAGGGACTTCAGAGCACAGGAAGATGCTGACTTGCACTGGATCAAGCTGATAGTGAAACTGTGGGTTTAGACATGTACTTAAGAGTAGGCTGAATCACCTTCTGGAAGTGCCAAGCTCTGTCCATTAGATTTAGAATTAGGCTGAATGACTATCCTAAACTAGATATGTGACTTCTGAATAAGTAAATTAATTCAGCTCTCAATAACCTCAGTATGAATCAGTAGGTTTGGATTGAAATCTTAAGGTTTGATTTTGTTTGCCTCATCACCTTGTGGGTTCTTGGCAGAAATCCAGTTTTTCCTTTCCTCTGATCCACTTTAGGATTAGTGGCCCATTAGGTCCACTAATCTTGAGCAAGCCTTGCAAGAATAACTGCTAAAGACAGACGTTATCCTTAACTACTGAGAATATTGTAGGATAAGCTGAGTACCTGCTGATTTTTTGTACCTCTCAACTGATATTGCAGAAACTGCAGTCTAACCTTGGTGGGATGATGCTTGGTGTTGAAACATCACTTCCATCATTTCCAGAGGATGAAGGAAAGGATAGTCTCCTGCACATCATGTCGCTACTGATGTATTTTTTTTTGTTGTTTTCCTTAATGCTGCAGATGCAGCATAAAGGTGGTACTGTAATCATTCTGTCTTGTTTACATGTTTGGTGTTTATTTAATCTGGACTGCAAGAGGAATAAATATTTGATGTATGTAAGTGAAATACAACTAGAATCAGTAACTTTAAGAAAGTTCTATCTTGGTTTCATGGAGTGGCTAAAGTATGTATTATTCGAAACTGTCTCTTAAAAACAGCTTAAGAACTAAACTGATAAGATAAATTTTTAAAAATTCCATCTAAAGCCGCAACTTTTCAACATTATCATGCATTTGAGTGTACTGGGCATAAGACATGAATCAAGATATATTTGACAGATTTCTATCTCATTAGAGATTCTTTTATGTTGCACTTACAATTTTTATTTAATTTGTGTGGGGCAAAGTAATCATGTAAGGATTCACAAGTCTCCACAAGACTGTTTGACAGGTTTCCACCTAATTTATTTTATGACATTGAAATTTGCCATGGTCTGTTAATGGTAACTCATATTTCAGATGCACTCACCTGTTACATTGCACTGAATTTTCCTGTTTCCCAGTTGCTTGAACCATAGATAATGTATAATGTTAATTCTCTGAAAAGCTGAAAGAATATCAGAGAAAGATTGGATAAAAGGAGTAAAATGCAAAGGGGAACTACTTAGGGAGGGAAAGAGAGGAAAATAACTTTTTCATAATGAAAAATGTCTCATATTTTCTAGGTCAAAACTGCTACTATTGCTACAGAGAGGAATGGAAAACCAGAAAACAATTCCATGAACATTAATGCTTCCATTTATGATGAGATTCAGCAGGAGATGAAGAGAGCTAAGGTGTCCCAAGCACTGTTTGCGAAGGTTGCGGCAACCAAAAGCCAGGTAAAACTCCCAGGGCGCAAAGAGCTCCCTGTCCTATGCAATTATTCCCCCCAGTTCAGTTTCTATGTGAGTTAAAATGGGTGGCTGGGTCAGTGTATCAGCCTGATACAACTACTCAGAGCTCCTTGCTGAGTCTGGAGGTAGCCTCTGGTTCCCCTGAACCAGGCAGGGTAGAGAAGTGGCTTCCTGAGACCTCTCACTCCCTTTTCCATACCAGCCAGCCACCTTCCCTGTGTGCCCATGGGTCTTGGTGTGGCTGAGGAGGCATCAGGTTCATCAGTTCTTAGCTGGTGTGGATGTGACAAAAGCTGTGGGCAAACTCTGGGTATTGCTGCCGAATTTTTCTCGAGGCTTTGGTGTTTTGTTATTATGTGTGCTGCAATGAGGAACATTGGGGTGCTGGTTTCTTTGCACGAAAATATTTAGGCAGACCCACTGGTGAGACTGTGCATGAGAGGTGGATAGCACTGTCAAAAAAAAAAAAAAAAGAAAACAAAACAAAAGAAAGACCCTAAAAAATTACATTTATACAGGTTATAGCTGAGAAAAAATGTGTGCTCTTTGTGGAACATGATGTCTGCTTGGTTACCTGCATGCATGCATACATATATATTGCATATTCAGTTTTAAGCCTTTGTTGTGTGGTTTCCTATTCTGTTTTTTTCAACTGAAGATTTTCTGTCAAGTTTAGTGGCAAGAGGGAAATCAGCAGGCACTTGTTGGGTGTGATTATCATAAGTGACATGTCTTATGAGAAAGATCAGTGAGTATGTGAAAGCATTGATTTAAGTGAGAATGTACTTAAGAAGTAAAGGAAAAACATACAGAAAAATGGGAAAGACTAGAACTGTGGTTGTGCAAATGCTTGAAAGAAATGACAAAGGCATCAGTGGTTGCAATGGTGAATTTTTGCGTTAGATTAAACGTTAAATCCACTTAATCACTACTCCTTTACTTTTCTAAAAGTGCTTCATATAAAAATTCAGCATCTTCCAAGGAAAGCTAATGAAGCTCAGTTAGACCAATGCTTCTTGGGCTGTCAGCATTTTAGTGCTGGTTTTCCTTTTAACAAGTCTTTAACTTTTGACTTCTGTGCTGTTCACATTTTGGAGTTCACTTCATTGTACAGAAAGGATGTTGCCTCTTAAGTTATATGGTGTAAGGAGCATTTCAAGGGATATTTTGGAAATGTTGTATCAAAATGATTAAACTCAAGCTGTGGACTGTAAAAATTATAGCTTTATAGGCCACATGCCTGCCTACCCTTCAATCACTGTCAAAGTGATAATTTCAACAATAATATGTTTCTTTTATTGTGGAATTCTAAACACCAAGT
The DNA here is from genome assembly GCA_013399225.1 of Rhipidura dahli. Lineage (NCBI taxonomy): Eukaryota > Metazoa > Chordata > Aves > Passeriformes > Rhipiduridae > Rhipidura > Rhipidura dahli. The sequence continues at coordinate 49,163 of VXAC01006246.1, forward strand.
GCTGTTTAAACATTAAACTGAATTGTTTATGTTAGTGCTGTACTCAGTGTGTCATACATCAGGCCACTATAATCTCCCATGGAATGTAAAAATTCTGTCATGAATCATGGCTTGTATATCGGAAATTACTGTAATTTTGATTGGAAATTACAGAGCTCTCGAAATGTTTCTAATTATGATAGAATGTTACAGCAGCTTCCAACCTGTGTGTTCCTCAGATGTCTTTATTTACATGTCACAACTTGGGGTTAGGGAACTGTCCGTTTTCTGCACCTTCCCCTTTCCACTGCAGTCTCCTGTAAAGCTAAGGTATGAAGCCAGTCTATCAGCCCACATAATTTTGTTCTGATCTGATTTGTGTGATAATACATTTATTTAAGTGCAAAGCCTTAAAATTTCTAGGTGTATCAGTTCTTCCAGTGCTGACTTGCAAAGGGACAGGTAATCAAAATGAAGCCCAAAAGCTTCCAGAGGATGCAGTGCAGGTGTATTTGAGCATTTGTATAAAATTTGGATTCTTGCACAAAATTTGCTGCCAAGTACAGAAAACAATACCAAACACATAGTTTTTTTCCATTTTACTCTGGTGATTATACCTGTATTCCCAGGGGTTATTTTTATCCCAAATTTCAGCAATGCTATGTTAATCTATGTGTCTAGCAAGCTTTCAGGTGTGTAGTTAGATAAAGTGCCATTTGTAGAAAACTAGAAAACTGCTTTGCAGAAGTGACCTCCTAGGTAGACTGGATGTGCTGGGTCTTCTCGAATGAGCTGACTACTAGTCACCCAGTTAATAGTCTTTAAATATGTAGCAATGCCACATATATTAAGGAGCTACATGTATTGTAAAAGTTTCTGCATTGGAGCTCTTCAGCAGTACAGGTAAACATTTCCTGGGGCAAAAAAAGTCTCCCTTGCACAAAAAAAAAAAAAGAGGCCTGTTCAAACGTATTCTCTAAGGGAACCTCTCTTGAGAGATATCTGTTACTAATATAATTTTAATTTGGAGACATTGGTCCCATACTCAGAACTGGAAATCCTGAGATAACCCAAGTTATAGTGAAAAGCTGGGAGGACACATATTAGAAAATGATGTGTTGATTAACAGTTTTGGTTTTTTTTAAATCAAACATTGTTGGTTTTATCTTAGTTTGGGTATAAAAACTTGATTAACTTCTGAGTGCAGTCTGGAGCTGTGGTGTAAAACCATATGTGACCTAAACCAGCTCTGTGAGGGGACAAAGGTAGTCATTTTCTGGAAGGCCTTTTCATTTTTTTTTTCTTAATTAACTGATTTGGGTCAACATTAGATTGGATGTCTAAGCAGCCAGCATCTGCAAGGTGGCTGGGCTTGCCTCAGCCAGGAGACTGCAGATAATGTTCTGCTGACTAGAGCACTTTGTACAGAATTGCTATTAAATGATGTGCTACAGGAGTTTCTATTTGGGTAGCACCAAGGTAAAAAACGAGCAGCTTCCCTTGCGCTGCGCTAGTGCCTTTGGCAAGAGTGGAACTGGAAATCCTGGGATAATCACTTCATTACATTGAAAAGTTGGGAGGAAATATATTAGAAAATAATGTGTTGATTAGTGATGCCTTAGTGGTGGAGGACCAACCACGTGTGGACCCGATGCTCAACAAAGCAGCTGGGTGCTGGGGCCTGGTGTGGCAGAGGTTGCAGGGCTGTTAGAGAGATCATGTGCTGCCTTAGGTGAGGGATGATTTGCCTGCTTGTAGTTTCAGAGTACACTTTGCAAAGAAAAGGGCTTATCTGGCTCATGGGCTTGAACAGGTTTGGGGACACAGCCAGGACATTCCTTCAAATGTTGAATTCCTTTCCCATATAGCAGTGCATACATTCTGGATACTTCAGTTTCTGTGTCTTTAAGGATCAATGTATTATGCACAGAATAAAATTAAAATCTGTTGAATTCAAACTATATACTTTAAAAATTAATATGATTATACTGAGGAGCTAAGGAAGATATTATAATTCTAATTCCTGAAATACATCATATCTTTGGGGACTTATTAGAACTTTAATTGGCAAAGCCCCTAATGTCAGTATTTAAAATCTTGCGTTTTTATTGTAGGATGTCTGTCTAATAGGTAGGCCTGAATGGGTTTTTTTTGTTAGATTATGTTGAAAAGACAGCTTAGCAAAAATGCACAAAAAAGGAAGACAGAAAGGTTTACCAAATGTTTTGTCTCTTCTCCCAGGTTGTTGGTTCTTAATGGTAGAACAGCAATGCCAACAGCATTATTTGCTAAAATTTAATCAGCACACCTGAATAACTCTAAATTAAAAGAATCCACACATAAAATCGTGTGGCATACGTTGCTTTTACAATTTCATCATATTGGGTTTTTATTAAATTTATAACCTGAAAGTCTGATTCAAGTAATTATGGGAAGCACATTCTTAATTTTGTTATTTAAAAAAAAAAAGTTGATTTGTGTAATGATCATTAAGGTATCATGGTTCAGTAACTGTGCAGTGGTTACAATGTTCTCATGTGGGAGCCAGGGATGAGTTTTTCTTGATGGTGACAGATGCTGAAATCTAATTTTATTCCATAAAAACAGACAAACAAGCAAACAAAACCCCCAAATCTAAGAGCCCTGAGAGATAAGGCAGGTAGAGATTTGTAGTGTTTCTGTATGTTTGCTGTGTTTTGAGAAGTTAGATTTATGTTATGGCTTATCCTGAAAAGCTGTGGCTTGCATGTGCTAGTATGAAGCAAGGAAGAAAGCAAAACTTTGCTGAAAATCAGCTTAAATTGCTAAAGTTTTCTTAAATTTAGGAAATTACAGTTTGCAAAAACGGAAGTGATATCAAGCTCCGTACCTCTGAGACAGTACCGTACCTTAACTACAGTTAAGGCCGATAGCCTGCATTATTTACCTAAAGAAATTTAATTTGTAATAAAATAAGTGGGTGACATCAATACTCTTCTGCAGCGTCAGTCCTGCCGATGCCTGTTTATGACCCCATCGGTGCCAAATGCCCTCCCTTCTCACTGAAAGAAAATTCCTATATGTGGAAGGTGAAACACTTGGTTCTCACAGAATCATGCTTTGATTATTAATTTTAAAATAAATCTAGTGGAGTACTATCCATGCCTCCAGAAACCTCAACTAATGACACAGAGTTCTGACCTGTTACTTCTGAGCTGTTGTATTCTGTTGCTCATTTTCCCATCCTTCCGTCCCTGTCTTTAGCTTTGGTTAGTTGTAGTTTCATATACAAAGTGTGGAGATAAAATCATGGGTTTCAGACCATGCTAGAGACTCCATCCTGACCTGTCAGGAAAATATTCTGTGTAGTGCTATTTGATTAGAAATATTTGACTTTTTGCCTTTGTACACACCCAGAGTGTACTCCTCCAGGAGGCTGCGTGAGGAGCTCCGAGGGGTAGGCACTAGGCAGAGCATCTAGCACTCCTGAGTAGATGGGAAGGAGTTAAATGGGAAGGGAATGCTAAACATTGGCACTAAAAATGCTTTTGGCATGCAAATACCATGCTTTTCCTGACATAAATATTTTCAGAATAGGCCATTAGAGTTCAGGTATATAAAACCCTGCTTTTACTGGAAATTTTAATGTTGTAGTAAACCCAGAGATTTATAGTGAAAAATTGATGTCTGTTATCTCACTTTTATCTTTTTAACCAGCAGTTTTATAAATGCTATATCTTTGATCTGGCTTTTTCCATCTAGAGACTAAGCTATATACTCTAATAGGAAAGTCATTTTTAAACAGCTTCCCACACCGAACAAGCACGGTATTGTGGATCTGGCACAGAGATGTAACATGCCATTACCGCAGATATAGAACAATCTATTCAACTATTTTCCAGCGGGAGGAAAAGAAACCTTTTTATCACCAAGACTAACCCTCTGGTAACAATGTGGCTTTAGGAGGGGATCTTGAAATTTATTTCCAAAGCTGTTTCCTCGGGGCACTGCACCTCAGGCTGCCCAGAGGGGTGCAACCTGCAGGGCAGGAGGGGACTCGGTCCTTCGCCCATCACCCTGCTCTCTGTCAAGTTCTCTCCTGCCTTTGTCTCCCTCAGAGCGGCTGAGTCACTTCCTGGGTTTAAATCTTGGCTTAAAAACCTCTTTTCCCCCCACCCCCCCGAACCTCAGTGTACAATGGATTCTCTGTGGAGCAGGGAGGGATGCTGCACAGGGAGACGCGAGGTGGAAACACAATGTACTCCGAGGTCTGCCATTTCACAGGTCCACCTGGAAATAAACCCCTCGCCCTGGTGCGAAGGCGAGATACAGTAGTTAGAAAACATTAGCTGCCGAAACACACAACAGCATCTATTTTTTATTATTTTTTAATGTTATTTTCCTCCCCCCTCATTGCCTGGGGGTGATTGCTCTGGCAGTTGAAGAGGTGCCATGAGCAGCAGGAGTCGGGGTGGGATCGGGTGTCAGCAGGGATGGAAGAGGAAGAGTGTGAACTGAGAAAGCAAGATGGGCTTTTGCATGCGATCAAGAATTGCCCCATGAAGCAGCATGTCATTCACTGAAACTGTGAAACTTGGCAGATAGAACTGATTTGTTTCTTTCACAAAATATCGAGTTACACAGTCATAGTGTGTTCTGTCTTGCCCAGGTCGGAAGGAAAAAGATTTTCAGGTTTCTAGTGGGGGAAAAAAATTGAATGTTCCATGCCCTTCGTCTGCCCCATGTCCTAGTCTCTTTTACACCTCCTCTCAGAAATAAAGGTTAAAAGCTCAGGAAATTTCCTTAGCTTTTTTTAAAAAAAATTACTTCTCCAAAAGAGGGTAGAGAAATTGAGTTTAGTTGACTCTCTTATCTCTGTTGATCATGGTAGCCCAAAAAAGGGCTGGCATTGATCCTGATCATATCCCACATTACTGGTATGACTGGAGTGGCTTGACTTCACCGAGCCTTGGGTTCCCACTAGTAAAGAACAGACAGCAACTCCATGAATCGATAAAAATGCACTGAAGAGAAACCACCTTAAAATTTTCGAGGTGGTCACATTAGCATGCAATTGCCCATGTAAATCTGCACAGAGGAGGGGGAAAAATGCACTAAAACCTGAAATAGGTCAAGCCAAAGAAACAGGTACAGAATGGAAAATTTTTAACTGGTAAGAGGGATTATATTGACCTCTTCAAACAGCTTCTTGGAGCCAGGTAGCCCTTTCAACACATGGGGCAAAGGCTGGATTTTTTTGACACACCAATGAAAAAATGTGCTTCCTGAGCATGCTTTACACACGAGGTCAAATCGGCTGAGGCTGGAGGTTCCCAGCCGAGCGGGTGGCAGCAGGAGCTGTTCAGATGCTGCCGTTTAAAGGACTGGTAGCAGCTTCAGGAAACGGAGCATATTTGAGCCCTGAGGAGAGCTTCCCTGGAGGGATGCGGTGCACACCTGCCCTGCGCTTAACGCTCTCGCGGCCGCAGCCCGTGGCGCATCCCTGGGAGGTGCTGGGACTGCTGAGTGCCTGGCAGGATGCGGCCTGCAGGTGTCCAGAAACAGCCGAGGCGGGGGGGTCTTGGTTGGATGGTTTCTGTCTGGTGGAAAGAGCATAAATGAGTGAGAGAAGCTAGGAGAAGTACAAGTTTAAGTCATTAAATGTACAAATGAAAAAAGAGAGCCAAGAAGAGAGAGTGCTTTACAAAATATAAAATTATGTTAAAGCAGCAAGACGGCACAACATAAGGAATGTTTGGTACATGTTATTGAAACTGAAAAATCAAAGTATGGAATGAATTATAATTTAGCATAATCCATAATTTTACAGTTTTCATTTTGAATTATTTATCTTATATGATTTGATTAAAGATAAAACTGGCTGACAAGATCTCTAACATCTCTGCATGTCTTAATGGCAAATAAAAAACTCCACATTATAACTTTACCATTTTAAAATTTTAATTTGTATTTTTTCTTTATAGCTCCCTTTTATTTTTAAAGCATATTTCAGCTACACATTGTGTACACACGATTCCATAACCCATCAGGCTTCAGTGTTGCCTCAGTACCTCTGATTCAGTAAATCAGATCATAGGCAGCATGCTGTCATATAATAAGGTGTCTGATCCTTATTACCAGTTTGTTGATGCACAGACTCCTTCAAATTGACCATTGCAACACATGGTTTCCCCTGAAACTAGCTGTGATAATTAGCGTGGCTCTAATGAGACAGAATGTCACTGATCTTGTGCTGAACTGTCGAGTATCGACGCTACGGATGGGAACTGTCAAAGCTTGCCATCTGTGACAGAGCTTGGCATATTCCATTTGCAAGGTAGAGCATGCTCAATAGACTGTTTTTAAACAAATGGTCCATTTCTTGATTAGGGCTCTGTGTTCTGTTACTGTGGAAGACTTTATATCATAGTTAAACTTTTTGTTTTCCCCCCCCCCGGCCACCTTTTTCTTCTGGTGGGGTAAGCTCATTAGAAAATGAAAACATTACGGATTCTCAAACCAGTCCTTCAGTCTCCTATTAGACTTTTGGGGAGAGGTGGGGAGGAGCTGATCATGTATTTATTCTTCTTCCTTCCTCCAGTTATCTTAATGTATTTCGTCTAGGGCTTGCACTCCCACAAGCCTTTTATCTGATTTTTTTAAGCATTGAGGGGTAGGGATGGCATAGTTTTGAAGTATAGAGGAAAAAAAATTTAAAAGTCTCAGGTGATGTGCAGCAGGAGAATGTGCACCTGGGATGAATGATTGAACTGGTCAGGAGCGTCAGGCACCCAGGCTCCCGGGACTGGCCCTGCAAAATGCCATGCAAAAAGTCCAGCGCTGCTTATCATTCCAAAATATGCTTTGTTGCTTTTTATTTCCTCCTTCTCTGGCAGACCACACAGGGCTTGTTCTGAAGAACATTTTCACTAATCTGATCAGGCAGCCAAATACGCCGGGAAAACTGCTTTAATGATCCCACTAATTACCTCAAGTCAATATGAACTGTATTATTAGACTGAGGGAAAATATTCCATTAGGTCTCCCCCTTGGGAGTTTCTCCGCTTTGTGATGTCACCGAAGCCTTCGCCCTCTCGCTTGTAATTAATTTTATTTACACACGCAGGCACGCACAAGGTCACACCTGCACAACCGGAGCTGGCCAGGGAGCTAGTGGCACTCAGGCTTAATCAGATCTGTCATAATTACCATTCTGCATGTTTCTGACACACGCTGTGAAATATTTCAATTTAACTGCCGCTACCAGCACAACCAGATGTAGTGTGAGTGTGGCTGCATTGGAAATATTATTCCTCAGGATAAACTCTCTCCTCCTCCTTTTTCCTCCCACCCCCTCTCCCTTTTACAGCTAATGTGGCACAGAAGCTGATGTATCCTGTAAATCTTGAATGCAGTGCTAGATTGATAACAGCAGATTAGACAGTTTAACCACAAACAGCTTGTTCATTTTTCACAAATGAAAACCACATGTGGTGTAACTAAAATTTCAGGCCTTTTTTTTTTTTTCCCCTCCTCTTTGGTTGTTGTTTCCTTTTGTGTGTGCATGTACATGTTAAGGTCTGCCTTTAACTGTAAAGGGGTGTAAAAGAGTAAACACACAGGGGGAAGAGACACTGCTGTCTTTGGAGATTATTTCTCCCTGACCTTTATTAAAAACCTTTCTTGTTTTGGCAAAGAAATCAGATGCTGCACAGGGGTTTGTCAGTGACTCTGAGACTTTCTAATCTCTGGGGTTTGTGCCCATTTATTAAAGAAGTCATCCTACTGTGCTTGTTTTCAAAATAACATGCCAGCAGACACCTTGCTTTAAGAAGAGCTTCTAACCAAAAAATGTAGTCTTAACTGCTGCCTAAATTTAGCAGAAATAAAATTTTCTGCCAAAGTTTTTCACCATGGATTTTGTTTCCTTGCTAACTCTTCCCTGTACCTCTTCCTTTGGGGGAAAGATCCTTTTTAAAAAATAATCCTCAACGTGTTTAGAAATTTTGAAAAATGGAAAATTTTTTTTATTAAAATATTCCCATATTTGTTCTGAAAACAGATTATGAAAAATTAAATATTTTCTTATGAAAATACATTTTAGGAAACTAAAAATTTCTGTAAATTGTTTTGCTTTTTTTTTTCATAAATCCATTTTTTCTGGTAAATTGTTCAGCTTTCCCTAATTAAACAGCCTTCAGTACTTGGTAAGGTGGTTTTTTTTAAACCATCTAATCTTTAGTTGATCACAGTTGGCTACTTTTCTTACACAGAGAAAAAAATTAATGCAATTTTGATAGAAAGTTTTAATTATAAGATTCTAAAGCAATTTTTGCAGCAAGGAAAACAATGTAATGTGCAGAATGCAACTGAGCAGATTCTCCGAAAGCTGTTCCAGGTATTGTCAGGCAGGAGGAGTGGTGCAGTGCATTGGAGAGAAATTCATCAAATCTATTCTGTAATAAGGATTCCAGGGGAGGTTTGTTTAAAAAAGTAGCTTTAGTAAGAGGTTGTTTTATCCATTGGCAGTGATTTGTGATGCAATACTGAAAGGGCGAGAGTCAGAGAGCTGAGACTCAAGAAGGTGAACAGGACAGGTTTTGAAAGCCACTTGAAGGTACTGTTTGTAGCCAAAAAATTGGCGACGTAGATGGCCCCCCAGGCTGCTGCAGACAAGGTTAAAGACCCATGCTCATACCAGTTGGCCAGCAGTTACTGACTGCATGACTGGTTCCCCAGAGCTGAGTGGGTCAGTGCAGGTGTGCCATCAGTGTCCCTCCCTGCATGGCAGTGCCATCTCCGTTAGTGTCCCCCCCAGGATCCGTGCAGACCCCGAATAAAGGGAAAATCTCATTCTGGAGGTGCAGCCAAAGCCCTGGAAGTCCTGTGGCTGCAGATATCTCAAAAAGAAGTCTGAGGTAAGATGAAGAGGAGGGCAGGAAGGGCCCATGTTGGACAAGGCAATGCTGAAATAAACTGTCAAGATTCTTGCAAGGATCTGGAAATACAGCTCTCATTTCTCTGGAAAGCTATTCAAAAAATGTCATGCAGTTGGGAAGCCCTGGATTGCCAAAAGAAGATAGTATGGCACCTTCTCCCACCTCCTTTGAGTCTTTTATTTTTAGTTTTTCTTTCTTAGGTAGAGGTGTTCTGGTTCCTACACTCCAGATGTGTGAATCAGCTCTTCCCCAGGCAGCACCTGCTGTCTGCCTGACAAGAGGTGCTGTTTCTGGCAGGATGGATTTTCTTAATCTTTCTTCCTGCTTTCTATACCGTCACCTTCTGTTTTGTTTTTCTCTCACCACCTTCTCTTATTCCTCTCAGTATGGCTCTTCTCTTAGTTTTCCTTGGACTTTTTCCCACCCCTTCCTGTGCCTTATACACCCTCACCATCCACACTTGTTCTATCTGCCTCTTTATCCTGTCCTGCTCCTGTCCCCTGCCTGCTGGAATCCCACCCCAGGCACATCCCCACACACATCATGATTTTGTACACGTATTCCTTCGTGTGTGGGGCACAGTGTGGGCACTCCATGCCCTTGGCCTTTGCTGGACTGGTCACCAGCAACACTGGCTTTGTCGGTCCTTTCTCTGAATCGTGACATGGATTTAGCTAGGAAAAGAGCCATACTCTTGATTTCTCAGTTTGCTTGTGCCTTCTGTGAGCAGATCACTGATTCGGGAGGCTTTTGAAGCTTGAGTGTATCTAGGTTTTAACTATTAATGAAAAGGGGAAAGGTTTGAGTGGGCTGCATGAGAGTTAACTAGGAGCATAAATGAAAACACAGCTGTGGTGGCAGAGGCGAGGAGGAGGCCGAGGAGTTAGTGAGCAGCCCGTGGCTCCCGGCTGTGGGGGAAGCAGGGTACCAAGTAAACAGCGCAGAAAACAAAAGCGAGCTCAACCCGTAGCTAAACAGGAAATGACAGGGTAAAATTCCTGTTGAAAAACCGAGAGCTGCTAAATATGTAACTGCAAAGAATAAAGGCATCTTGTGCAAACACAAATATATAGTAACAGTCCGAGAAGCAATTTGTTAAAGGAGTGACCGATTACAAACCAGGTGAAGGGCTGCTGGGCAAAGGCAGGAGTAAGAAATAATAGATGTGTGTTTTCTCCCTGGATATTGAACTGGGTAATTTAAAACACATAACACCTGAACGAATGTTGCAGGATTTCTAGGTACAAGGTGAAAAAGGAGATGATATTTTGTTCCAGATAATTTTTTATTTTGCTGTTCCTAATAATTTCTCATTGCATCCATTTCTTTACTTTCTTCAAATTTAATCTCTAAGTCAAACTTCATATTTTTGTTTATGTATTACCCTAAACTGTTGGCATCTATTGAATAGACTAGAGCAGGCATGCATCTAGCTAAGTGGGGAAAAATTCCAATTTGCAAATATTTATCTAATTTTAAATCTGCCAGATTCTATCTGAAAGCACATTGTTATTCAGGGGGCGTCTCGTTTTTATTCCTGTGCAGTGTCATGTTCCCTTACTTCAGGATGGCATTTGCGAAGCTAAAAAATACAGTTTTCAGGATCTTTGTAAAGCAAGGTTGTTTGGACTTGAGTGGTCCTTAGCAGAATTCCCTGAAGTTTTAGAGCCCAGCTATGCAAGATCTGCACACTTATCAGTTAATGTCTGTGGGTTTACTCAGATGACTGGTTATCTTGCTAAGCCTGGTGCTTAGCATCTCTAGCACCTATAGCATGCAAGAGAAAGCTCTACTGATACACAAACTTTCCACTGTTTATGTAAGACCAGATATTCAAAAAAAAAAAAAAAAAAAAAGCCATGAAAGGCTTAAATTAGTTTCTTTTTATTTTTTTGCTTTCATGCAGCCAGTTTGCTTCACCTCTGATAAATCATTTACTACTCTTATTTTATATAAGGAGTCTGAAAGGATTGATCTTTTTGACCTGAGGAACAGGATGGGAGGGATCAGGGCAGGAAGAAGCATGCTGGTCCATGCTGCCCCTGATTTAAGGGCAGAAGGTACTGCCTAAACTGCTGTCTGGAAATACAGCTGGGGCTGGGACTCAGCTGGGCTGGCACTCTTCTTGGCCACTGAGAAAAACACTAGGAACTGATCTCTCTAGGAACTTTTCCCTTGTGGCTGTTCTTGACCTCATCCTGACAGCAAACTACCTGGAAATACTCTTGTGTTGGTTCCCACCCACAAGAGAGAAACCTGATCTCTCCAGCTTCCCTTTTGATCCAGCTTTCTTATTGTTTTAAGTTTCTGCCGCAAGCAATTGTGCTACAAGTAAGGGTATTTTAGCTTTCTGAGGATTTCACTGCCTTTCTTTTTCCATGGGTGAAATACATGTTTCTGGCTGCTCCCTTCTCATTTGCTGGGAGGCATTGAACTCTCACAGGCGTGGTTTTTAAAGATTTTTTTTTTTTTTAACTGCTTTGAGATAATGAACGTTATTAATTTTCTGACTGCTTCTGTGGTTAACAAAATCTGGAGGAAAGTCAAAGAAAAGTTTCTTTTCAATTTCCTTAAGACTCCCCTCACCCTTGGCATTATAAGGGCATTAAATGTTCTTCACTGTGAAACTGAGAGCCACAGAATCCAGCTTAACTGCAAGAGACAAGACATTTTCTCAGAATATTTAAATGTCTAATTCAAATCTATATGAAAGCTTTTAGTTAGGCTGTGAAAATTTGAAGGGATGTCTGAGAATGGATTTGAGCTGTGTGTGTTTTGGAATGATGTCACTTGTTGGAATATCTTAGCTGAACTGAATTTACAATGAAGTCCAAATATCTGTGGGCCTGTGATTCCTCAGTGTGTGGTAGATCTTCCCCTGATCCAAAATGAATTCTGGAAAGAAAAAAAACATGTGACAAGAAGCCATGAAATTAAATTGCTCCATCTGGGAAATTATAATATTTTTAAAAAAATATATAACAACAGGACGGGCAAACATAAAAGTACTTACAAAAGTGACACTCTGGCCCAATGGCTCTTTTACTGGAGGTCTTTTCCCCCAAAGCAAATGTTAAATCTCTGTAAGCAATGTAATAATAAACATTTGCTGTTCACAGTAAATTGATAGTAGTAAAAAAGATTTTCAAAATTGCCAAGCTCTTTCTATTAAAGACTCTTCTCTAACTAAACTGCAGATATAGCTGCCATACAAAATTGATTGCATGTTTAAGAATAAATAAATGTGGGCTGTTAAGGGTCGTGGTTGAATTTAGGGTTGTATTTACTTTCAAGGGACACATTGATATTGCAGTGAAATCAGTACTTCTTTCTGCTTAAATAAAAGATAAAGGGCTATATATTACCAGTCATCCTCTGTGAAACCCACTGACCCATTTTATATGACGGTACTATAAAAAGTAATGTACCAGACTAAGACTGGCTTATTTAATAATTAGCAGGTGTTTTTTCTTTTTCAGTTTTTTTTTTATTATTATTGTTAAGTCCATTTTTGTCAGATGTTCTCTCATGGTTACAATGCCAATTGAATCAGGTGTGTGAACGAGGAAAGATCTGAGGTAGAGGAAGGCAGAGTAAAGCTTCACTTTTTTTTTTTTTTTTTGCATCTACTACTTTTTTCTCTTTTTGCATATGAATATAGTTGCACTTTATGTAAGATTTTCAAAGGCATATACATTGTGGTTTTGATGAGGGCTTGTGCCTATCTATCATTGCCAGGCAATTGAAGGCAATACTGTAAAAAAGATACATTTGAACAGGGGAAAGAAAAGGTGAAGGAAGCTGAGAGCAGAGAAATCAAGCTTGGGAGAAGCCCTTCATTTAGATTATTGAATTTCCTCCTTACTCAACTAAAAAGTAATGATACTTATGTTTTCACTCAGGTTTCGAGTTACAGGTTAGGTTTTTTCTGTCCATGAGTTGCAGTGCTCACACACAGGGGACACACGGACCAGGTTTGATACAGCCTCAGACCTTAACCCAGCTAGTTTTTTTCCAAGCACTTTTTGGTGCCACTTTTTGGCCACCACGGCTTCGTGTAGAGACAGAGGTCTGGTATGACAGACGAGACTGTGGGAGCAGGACAACAGCTCTCCACGTCATTTTGCTTCTGTACTTGTTGGATGGTCATCATTGAATTTTAGAGGCTTCTTTAGCAAGTTTCCTTTCCCTATTTATTTGTTTGGATGTATACAAGAATAGAAATATGTATTTGATTTTGAAATGCTGCGGCTGGGGAGAGGAAAAGGCGGATGGATGAAGAGACATTAGGAAACCTTTCCTCCTAAAATGTCACCAAAAATTTGTGGTGAAATAGTTTCACTGCTAGCTGTCTGGTCATTTGTTTTTTACCACACAGAGAAAAGGTGGAGGTACCATCCAGACAGATGGTGTAGCTGAATAATAAGTTGGATAAGAAAGTTAAGGAAATGGCATCATCTGTCTCAGTATTCTTCAAAGGAAGTTTTTCCTGCCAATGAAGTTTACCTTTCTTCTGAAAAGCCCTATGAGGTTGTGGTGTTTTCACTTTGTTTGTCTTGCTAAATCTCATCTATGATGATGGTAGATACAGATTTACTTAAAATCCACATCTGGCTACCCTTTTCAACGTTCTAGTAATGAAAGCCAGTGAAATAGATGAGCCAGGAATATCTGGAGATAAAGGACAGATTCAGGTTTCAAACTTTCTCTGATTTAGGAGAATGCTCAAAGGCAAAGCCTGAAACTTAAGGTTGATTAGTGTAAATAAAGTACTAAGGTAACCATTGTTCTGGGGACATTTATTATCACTCTAGGCTACATATCAAGAACTGAATTCATATTCTGGTACCTCTACTCATCTTCTGAAACCAGCTGAAAATGAGCTTTAGCTTCCTAAGTTCAAGATGCACAATTTTCTTAGAAAAATAGGGAAATCCCAAAGTGTTGAATATTCACTGCAGTTTTTAAAATTAGTCAAAAATAGTTTTGCCTCACAGAAGGAAGTCAGTGCTTAAAATTTATTGAAAATATAAGCTAGAATGAACTCTAACAAATGTGCTGGTCAGTATCAAAAATTGCTAAATCTGGTAGATTATTAGTTTTCCCAAATTTTTATAAAAATACCCAATGGCCTTTTTTTTAATAGACTTCAGTTTTTCTGTGAAGCATTTAGGTCTATTCAGCTTTGCATAGGAGCTAGCCAGGACACTTTATGTATTTTAGGAAAGATAAACCTGCAGTCAGAATAAATTTTCCTGCAGCAGGAAATTCTGGAATAGCGTCTAAGGGTAAAAAGGACTACTCTTGTCATCTAGGCTTGTTCCCATGTCTGAACCCACAGGTATTTCACATGGAAAGAAGTCAGATTTAAGTGATCTCAGCATGAAAATTAATTTTGAATTAAATGTTCTGTTCTTCCCCTGCAGTGGGTGTTCCCTGTTCTATTTTTTCAGATAATTCAAATGTAACACAAACAACATTCCCCAGAGAAATTAAAGCAGTGTCCATTGTTATTTATTGGTTATATTTGTTTGTGCTGAAATGACATTTGCTTATTTTTGCTTCTCAATGCCATATGCATGAGTTTACTGATTCAGAACTCCCTGATTTTTTGGTCCCGTTGAACACTGTGAGAAATCTCAGTTGAAGGGTTTAATGCATTTTCCAATCAATGTGTAGGGGAAATTTGGCCTTATCAATTTAAATGCTGGAGATCCTTTCATTGCATTATGGAAGAATCTTCTCTAAGCAGAGATTATTCTTAAGAACTTCATAACATTTAAAGGTTAATATGTTAGGTAAAGAACAATATCTTAAGACAAACATTTTTATTACAGGACATGAAGGGATAGTTCTGATTAAATTACACGATTATTTGAATGGGAAAGAAGACAAAGTGCATCATTTCTTGCCCTCAACTTTAATGCCTTTAATCAAATAATGACCTTCTGGAAATAGTTAATTTTAAGCATTTGGAAAGATCAATACCACTTTGCCACCAAAAAATGGCCCAGATGATGAAATTTGATGTATTTAAAGTACCATTTCACCCTTTTAACCTAGTAAATAATTTAAAATGCTTTCAGTACTCCTTTGCTACCATTATGTATCTCACTCAAAGTATTATGACTTTTCCAAAAGCAACCTTTCTGTGCAATGTGCAGCTTACAAGTTTAATACTGAAGACTATATGCATATATGGTAGTGGTTGTGTCGGCCCTTTTTCTTCCCTTGCATATGTGGAATCTGTTTTGTAAATAAATAGAAGTATCTAGGATGAGAGCAGCCATTTGGAACAATAATGAGATTATAAAGCAAGTTGGATGGCTTTTGAAGGGAAAAAAGTCAATATTTAAAGTTTAGTCCATGAGCTCTTTTCCTTTGTTTTGTCTATAAGCTTTCCTGTTAAAGGTGAAGGATTTGGATTGCTCAGACAATTAAGAGCCCATTTTACCAAGTGTAATTTCATATCTGCGTTCTATAAACTGGAGTGCCTTCAGCATTGTAAATAAAAAAAAATTGCCCTCTATTAGCATGTTTGTGGGCAGATTAAAAACAGTCTTCATTAGCATAAGTAACACTTACAGATTCTTTTAAAAGTAGAAAATTATTTGTTGAATGATAAATTGCTAGCTTTCTAGTTAGTTGCTGAAAATGTGCTCATTCAAAATGCCTACTTTAGTTTAGTCTACAATACTCAATTTTTTTTAGTTAGAAGTACTGTTTAATGGATTATGTACTTAGTCTTTGTTCACGGTGGATGCTGAAATGCAATTCACACTTTCTGCTAAAATGTTTGTATCAAACACCTCCCTATTTAGATTGATTTCTTTTAACAGCACATTTTTTATTATAATATAAGCCCCAGAGAATGATACAAAATAATCTTAAATACACCAGACCAAAGAAAAACTGATCATGTCTTAGCATTGATACTCTAAAATGTTTTCCCTTCTTAGATTTAAGCTACAGCCTTTCTAAAAAATGTTGAAGTGTTTGTTATTCTGTAAGAAATATTCATCATTTGGCAAATTATTATCACTGTAACAAATTGACCAAATGAGTTCAATTGCTTCACCTTGTAGCCTTCTCTTCCCAGACTAGATGTGTTTGTTGCTGATTTGGAGAGCTTTGGCCAGAGAACATTTTTCATGATTGAAATGTTATCCTCTTTGATGTAATTAGGGTAGGTATTTACACCTTAGATGTAGATTGTTTTTTTCTTTCAATAGGAAAGATACCAGAATGGAAGAATATTTTGTTAGAAAGTCTATGTGACAGAGCAGAAGATTTTATTTAAGCACAGCACTGGTCTGACTGAATAGAATAGCATTTGGATGTATAGATAAAATGCAGAGATGCTTTCTTTAAAATAAGCATGCTCATGGGTATTGCAGAGCCTAAGTTTTGGCAGTTATCCTCTTTGCGCTTTTCCTGCAATAGTTTGGCAGTTCAGCTTTCACAGGTTTTTTTTTCCTCTAATGTCTTGTGTTTCTTTTCTAAATCCCTATCAGAAAACCAGACAGAAGACTCTTATTTATTTTAAATATCTTAGGTTTAGCATCTTTTTTTTTTTCACCATTTTCTTGCTTACTGTAGCAAGACCTTTGCAGATGGTACTTGGTTACTTGAAAGTGCGTAACAGTATTTTCTTTGTAGCAGATGGATTTAAGACTTTTAGTTCCCAATAAATGTAGGTTTACAATACATAACTTTACAGGATTTGTGTTGTATATAACAGGTTTGAACATATTATCTCAGAATTCATCTGCATGGCATTTTCAGCTTATCCAGGGCCCATGCCAGTATTTTAAGTAATAGGGAGAGCACAGTGATTGATAGCAGCTAAAGGCGTGATTTTGAATAGAAACAAAGGTTTTAGAACAGAAGGTGTCAAATTAAACTTTGTCAGTTTGAAAAGTAGTAACATCCTGAAAGTTCTCCAAACATATTTACATGTGGCTAATGTTTATATTTTGCTTTGTACTCTCTTTATATTCAGTGTAATGTTGCCTGGCAAATTTGCTCTGTTTTAAAATCAAGGTTGTTCCCAATGTCATTGCAGAGTTTTTGGGGAGTTTGCCTTTCTGCATAAATGTATCAACTTCATTATTTTAATGCTGTTTTTTTAACTATGTACTCTATAGGCGGTATAAACCAGTTGTGATCTAATCTGACTTATAAATATTTCCTTATTATTTTGTGGTCATTTCCACTTCCTGTAAAACTGTACAGACAAGAAAAAAAAAAAAAAAGGAAACTAGGCAGAAATTGCTCTAGACTTAAAAAGGCATGAAAGGAGAAAAACCAGCTCTATTACATTCACTTGTAAATTCAGCTGCATTATCTGCAGCAGTTCATACCTTTTTAGATCAAATGGAACCAAAACTTATAAATTTTACAGAACTTAAAATTAACCATTAGAAAAATCTGGATGATTAATTTTCCTAAATTTTATAAAAACATTTCATACTTGCTCATGTAGGTGACTTTATGAAAGAGTTTTTTTTGTGTACAGAATTCTGAACCTGAAGCTAAATGAAACACGTTTATTTTAATTTGTTTGTCTTGAAGCAAAAGAAAGCATATTGGTATAAAGTTCTTACTGTTCTATCAAAGTAAGCCCCTACAGGCTCTCTTGCTGTCCATCCACTATCTCTTCTGAGAACATTGGTGGGATCAACTTTCATAAATATGTTCAGAAATAAACAGTGAAGACCAAAAAATTGTTTCTATCCTTGTAATTGTAGAAGAATTCAGTTGGTCATTTCTCTGTTTTCCATCAAATGTTTCATCAGAGCATGTCTCCTTCTTTAAAAATGCACCAAGTTGAATAGAGGTATTTTGGTAGAATAGCAATCTTTTCTGTGTACCCTGTCAGAGGTATCTGTCTTCATTATCTGAAAATCCCTGAAAGGCTGGCAGAGACATGTTTCAGGTTACAATTCATCAAATAATTTTAGATAAGGAATTAGAAGTATTATTTCAGTGCAAAAACTGAGAGAAAAATATTGGAAATACAATGTTAGCTCTCAGTAGTTAATAAAAATATGGTCTGACCCAGTAAATACAGAAACAGAAAAAACAGTAAGGAGAAAAAGTGTTTCTTAGTTAACAAAACTGTTGTCAAATATGTTTAATCGGCAAAAGATGCTATTGTGTAGGAATTTTATTTTCTATTAGACAGTTTTTAATTTTAAAATCATTTTATAATTACAGTTGTTTTAATTATACTGTCTTTTTAAGGAAAAACAAACCCTGTGAATCACGTGGTCAGCAGACAAAATATGTGCAGCTTCTAAATGCAACTTCTTTTCCAGCCTGTGTGTATGCCTTAGAGAGGTGTCATGGAGGGAGACAGGTTGACTTGTGGTTGTTTTTTTTTCTTTCACCAAACTGTCATGGTAGCTCTGCTCTTTTTTCCACCACCATTAGAAAGAGGGCCAATGGTTTCAGTGTGAAGCAGTGCAGATTCCAGACAATGAAAGGACAATTTTTACACTTTGGCATGGGATGGTTTGTGGTTTTGGGGTTTTTTTTAATTAATAACTTTATAACTGCTTTTCAGTTAAAATATCTAGATTGGTTTCTCTTCATCATCTTCTCTCCTCCATCCCCAGCAAGCTACCTCTGCTTTCTGAGTGCACCAATTTTAACTTACTGCAGTAAATGCTGCTGTTGAGCATAATCCAGCACTCAGTGTCCCCATGGATGCAAGGTGAGCAGAGAACCACAAGCAACATATTTTTTTTGTTAGGGGCAGGGAGGGCTTGCACATTACCCTGCTAATACCTTCCAGTGAGGTTCCACAGACCCTTGCCACTGTTTTGAGCACATGCCATACAATTCCAGTCAGGACAGGCTGAGTGTTGCGTGCTCTGTGTGAAGGTATTTGGCCACATTTCCCACTCATCTTGCAAGACCCAGCATCCCACGTGGTCAAGGAATGGGGTGTGCTCCATCCCTAGGCTGTAGAGAAGCCCTTCTGCTGCCCCTGCTCTCCTCTCTCTCATCTCCATCCCTAGCACACCTTGCAAGCACCTGGCAGATTTTGGCCCCATTTAAATTTTTGCTTTTTCAGCTCTGCTACCACCATCTCTATAACATTTGTCATTTTGATTGTTTCTTGGGGGCATTTTCTTCTGTGTCATTTGTTCAGTTTTCCACTTACATTCAAGCAAATATACTTCAAATTTTTATACACACCTCACTAAATATTTTCATATACAATATGAATGCATTAACATTATTTGTTTACTTTTACTCTTCCTGTTGTGGCAATATTTTTACACTGCATTTATTAACTGTTAGCTAAAGATATGAGTATCTTCAAGAAAATACATATCTATATCATATCTATGTGTCTATTGTATCTGTTAGTAAACCAGTCTGGATAAACCATTAATCCACTACTGGTACGTATAAAAAGGATCTAAAAGCTTCTGTACATTTATATTATTTGTTGATTCAATAAAACGTCACATTATCTTTCCTACAGCACTAAGAAATAAAATTGCATGGACCTATTTTTGAAAACAGATCCTTGAAGCTAAAATAAAGGAAATATTCATGTTTTATACTTGTAATATTTTGTTCCTAAATTTTAATATATCAGAAAATTTCTGCTGATGCACGCTGTCCTAGCTAGAGGGTTTACACTCCTCTTTTAGAACTACCCGTGCACAGTTAAGAAAAAAAATCCTCAATTAAATTTTAAGAAGATGTAAGGAAACATTAAATTTTTGAGATTAACTCATATGTCTCTTTCGGAAGCAAATTAGCAACTGCTTCAGTTCTTGCAGGGGATTCTGTAGCCAGCTTCATATTATGTATCCCAAAAACTCTTAGGCACCTTGCTGTCCTTGATGTGGAAATGGTTTAAAGGGTGTATCAGAATCTAGAGAGCATCTTCCTTCCCCCAGCCCCTAATAATCCCAGTATATAAAACTGAGACTTTTTTTTCTCTGGGTCTATGAGGACAATCTGGAAACAGTTATGTATGACTTGAAATAAGTTCACCCACAGAGAAACCTCTTCTTGTAGCAGAAATTAAGAAGGTACTCCTTGGCTTCATCTAGTCATAGGATTCCTGTCTTTTGAAAGGACATTAGGGAGCTCCTCTGCTGCTGAGATTTACATTAGGCAGCCCTACAGTCAAGCAAACAAATAGCAGCACTGTGGTGTGGGACTAAGGGGAAGGTGCTTTCCAAAATGCCTGTGGTTGGTAAGAGTCTGTGAGATGGCTGGGCAGCCTCTCAATGTGTTGGTGTGTGCTTTAAGCCCAGCCCGTGCAGTGAAAGCCTTTTTGATCAGGTGAGAGAGCATGAGAGAATGCAGCAACTCTAAAGTACACATTTCACCCTCCTTTTGCCCCTTGCAAAGTGATGAAAAAACTCATGTTTTCCTGGTTTTTATCTTCAAGGGGTGGCTCTGTGAGCTGTTACGTTGGAAAGAAGATCCTTCACCAGAGAACAGGACCCTCTGGGAGAATCTCTCCATGATCCGAAGGTTCCTCAGTCTTCCTCAGCCTGAACGCGATGCCATTTATGAACAAGAAAGCAATGCAGTTCATCACCATGGTGACAGGCCTTCCCACATTATCCATGTGCCAGCAGAACAGATTCAGGTTAGTTTACCTTGGCCAATCCCGCGGAGCACTAAGTAAATAAAGCTTTAAACAGAGCAAAGGAAATTAGTGTTTCTTCCCTCCTGGTCAGGCTAAATGCAGGTCTCCTGGTAGAAGATAAGAGCGCGCTGCCATCCACCGCCGGAGTTCAAAGGAGACCGTGCGGCCACCCAGGGCTCCGGTTTCGGTTTGGTGGCTGTTTGCAGGCGTGCCTGGTGTAGTGCAGGGGCAGCTGTGTGCGGGGCAGGGCGAGCCCCGTGCTGCCTGTGCCTGGCTGGACAGGCACCAGGACCAAAAGGCAGGGGCGTGTGGCACCAGTGGCAAAGGTCTTTCCGACAGAGCAGGAGGACCTTGTTGTGTTGCTGTTCAAAAGCTAAGCAAGAGCCCTCAGCAGTGGTGGCTCATCCTGGGTAGGAGTGAAGGGAAGGGGATTTCTCATCCCACTTTAACCCCAGTTGAGACTGGGGCGAGTCAATATTTGTTTGTTTTTCCTTCAGAGCCCCTCTCCCACCACCCTTGGGAAAGGAGAGCATAGAGGCGCTTTCCTACCAGGCCTGCTGACCACTGGACCTTGGCTGGGTGCTGCTCCGCAGGTGAGCCGGCACAAGGGCACCATGTCAGGGAGAGAGAGGAGGGGATGCAAGACCCACACCACGAGGCTTGGAAACAGCTGCCCTCTGCTTCAGGGCAGCCCCAGCAGTGCCTCCTCCGGGAGCTGCACGCACCCTCTTTGCTGGCACAGGCGCTGCCAGCCAGGAGCAGAGCTGGCTCTCGTGCTAAGCTGTGCAGCCCAGGTTGTCAGTGGGAACTGCTGTCGTCTCTCTGAGCTGGGGACTCTTTAATCGCTTCTCACAAAAGGCCCAAGGTCAGCCTTGTGACTGCTCCTTCCTAAAGGGCAGATATTACCCCGTGCTTTCCCAACCTCAGCTGAGACCCCGTGTATCATTTGTATTACCTATACAGAAAAATATTTACAAAGCTAGGAAGGATAGAGTTATCTCGCAGCCAGAAACAACACAAGTGTATATTAAAGATAAAGCAAACTGAATAAGACAATCCCTTAGGATATCAAGTACTAAAATAATTGTGAAAGCCTGGAAACTTGCTGTTTGATTTAGCAAAAAGAGAGAGAAAGATCTATATTAAGTAATAAAACAGCACTTGTTTGAAAATGTACATTGTTTTTAATAAAATCGCTTCTTAAGGGGATAAAAGGAGAAGCTTATGCACAGTATAAACATTCAACCACTATGCCACTTACTTAGATTTTCTTGCCTTCTTGATAAAAGTTGTGTGTTTGATCTTGTAAATATTATTCACACAAGCAGTTGCATTGTAATCTCTTAATATGACTTGCAAGAGTAAGGACTGGGAGATTGGGCCAGAGTTTTGTCTTTGCTGTTCTACATGGTAATTGTTGTAGATGCATAAATGTGTAGCTCAGATACAAGTTTTCAGATTGTATATACAGAGCCTCCAGTCTTGTAAGAATTTAATGTGCTGGGAGTAGTCTTGAATATCTTCAGGACTGGAGCCTTGAATGGGACTGCTCACAGACCATAAAACATGAAAGGACCTGAATAGGGATGAGGAAGGAGCCCTAATTCCAGGGCATTTGTGTCAGATCTTAGAATACGAAGATCACTTAAAGCAGTGATTTCTAAACTGGTTGTGGAGATCTATGCGAAATCTCCACAACCACACAAGTCCCTATGAAGTGGACAGAATTATAATCCCTCCAGTGTTTATACCATTTGTACAGCATTTTGTGCTTCTTAGGGTCTCAAAGAACTGCAACTGGAAGCCTGGAAACCACTACCAAAACACAAAAATTTGTTGAGGGATGACTCGCAAGGGGAAATAAAATGCAGTGATAGCAACTGCTTGTTTTGCTGTGGTTGTTTTTAATAACTGGTGGTTTGTACCATATGACAAGAAATTTGCTGATCCAAAATATCTTACTAACCAGTGCTTCCTGTGCTGTGCAGTAAAAGAATTGTCAACGCAAACAGTAGCTGATAAATTTACTTTTGATTTTAAACATGATCTTATAGTGTACTGTATTCTGGTGGTAGATGAGAAAAACACTTCTGTCCCTAGGGCTCAGTGCTTCACCTTTTAAGAATGTTTCTGAATCCATGCTTGCAAAACTTCATTTTAAGCTCTTGTTAATTATTTACATCATGATTTGCTTTATCTTATTCTTCTGATGTGCATATTGGCTCATTTTTATTGCCTGAGTTTTTGGAATGCAGCATGTTCCGTTCTAATAATAATAGTGCAACTTATTTAGAGCTTTGCATCTTAGTGCTTTATAAATATTAACTAAATAATCCCCAGCACAAACACAGAGGCAGGTAAATAGGTCTGCTCCCTGTTTATTTGTTGGGATACAGGCAGCACAGGCCTGCTCAGAGACCACAGGCAAGAGAGGTCAGAGCCAGAAGGGGAAATACAGATTTCCTACCTCCAGATCCCTTTGTCCTTGCTGAGGCTGGGTTTGACAGCGTCACGTTAGGTGCTTCCAGCCAGCACATTCTGCTGTAATGTTTGCAAGTTTGACGAGACCTCAGTGCATGCTGAGGTCAGATCAGCAGTGAGATATTTCTGTACTTAAAGAGCTAAAATGCTCTCCTTCCCCCTGACCCCACAGTCCCTTCGTCTAGCTATTGCTAGAGATTTGCAGCCCTTGTTTTTGGGCAGCAGCTGCCGTTGCTGGCAGAGCTCCGGCATGTTTGCCCTCATCTGGCACTTTTCTCACTTTGCCCTTGCTACAGTTTTGGCTAAGCTGGTCAAGTTAATCCTATACTATGTCACCTACTTAGCATTTTGTCTTGTCTGCACTTGACTCATGGAGCATGTTCATTAAAATTTGTCAGCTAAACCACACCGATGTTGTATCATCAGTGCTTTTGGTCCGACAAACCTATGGTGTTCTTTTGTTCTTTCTTTCTTTTTTCTTCCTTTTTGTTCTTTAAATTTACTAAGCCTTTGTTTGTAGCTCTGCAATTTCTTCCCCCCACTCCCTCCCCAGGATTTTCTCAGTAACAAAATATGAGCAAGAATACATGTACAAAATATGCTGTTCTTTGTCTTGCAGCAGCAGCAGCAGCAACAGCAACAACAGCAGCAGCAACAGCAACAACAGCCAGGTCCCAGACTACCCCCAAGGCAACCGACAGTAGCATCACCAGCTGAATCTGAGGATGAAAATCGTCAGAAATCCCGACCGCGAACAAAGATTTCTGTTGAGGCCCTAGGGATCCTGCAGAGTTTCATACAAGATGTAGGCCTGTATCCAGATGAAGAAGCAATCCAGACTCTCTCTGCTCAGCTTGACCTGCCCAAGTACACCATTATCAAGTTCTTTCAGAACCAGCGATATTATCTCAAGCACCATGGGAAGCTGAAGGACAATTCTGGTTTGGAGGTGGATGTTGCAGAATACAAGGAAGAAGAGCTGCTCAAGGATTTAGAAGACAGCATTCAAGACAAAAATGCAAACACGCTTTTTTCAGTTAAACTAGAAGAAGAGTTATCAGTAGAAGGGAACACAGAGATTAATGCTGAATTGAAAGACTGATCTAAAAGTATTATTTTCTTTCAACAGTGCCGCTGGTATTTACTAATGAAATGAAAATTCCATCTTGTGTTCTGTCAAAAACCCTTATTATTCATTGTTTGGCCAATGAATCTTCCAAAACTTGCACAAAAGTTGAAAAAAAGGATAATGCAGACTGCACTAGATGTTTTACTCTGTTTTACAAACTGCTTCGCAGCAACAGATGAAGCGTTGAGGATTGTTTGATATTAATTTGTGTTCACTGGATACACTGTGAGTGTACCCAATAAGCATGATACCAGTGATTTTGATTCTGGAGCCTTCAGACAAGCATTACAACTTTTGTGATTTACTGTTTTTTCGTTTCTGTTTTGTTCTTGTTTTTTAATTATTACTGTAGCACTCCACACTTGATCTTTGGAAACTCACATTTATTTAAAAAAATAAAATAAAAAGAGTTTGTTACTCTTGTTCTATTGTATGTTACAAAAGAACTATAGACTGTGGAATGCAGTTTAAAGATAACATATGCCAACAAATGCCTTGTATTATATGGCACTGCCGTAATTCAGATTTGTTTTCTTTTGGAAATAAAGGTCACTGTTTTTTTTTTTTTCCATTCTCATTGTTACATGGTTTTAGAGAAAATGAAAAAGAAAATGTGAAACACAATTTAGTCCTCATTATTTATTTGTAGATCCTGCAGCATCATGTTGTAATTAATTTTTTTGGAAGTTTCCGTTAAATGTAATATTGCTTCTCTTGTTACCATACTGATTTTTTTTTCTATTTATAAATGTATTTTGATGGGCAGTAAAACAAAGTGTCTTAAAAGTTTTAAATAGAGAAAATGTGCTTTACACAGTTGCCTATAAAAAGTGCTCTATGTTATTCAAGCAATTCATACTATAAGCTTCACTCTTATTGTTGTATGCAATTTTTACTATCATGCAAATAAGCTTAGGTAAATAAAACTAATAGATCACCTTAGAAACTTATGCAATTAATGTGAAAATAATTGATGTTTGCAATGTGTCTTCCTTTGGTTTACAATCAATTTTAAAGCTACAGCTGTATAAATTTTCTGTATAAAGGTGTATTTCTTTTTTATGAGTTTATTGCTATGAAAACACCAGTTATTTTGTTACAGCTGGCTGTTTTTATAAGTGTATCACAATTTTCTTTATGCAGAAATGTTCTGACTAGGAGTGGTTATTGACTGTAACTACACAATTAAAATTGTTTGTATGGTATGATATGGCAGGGTTTGTCTGCGTATGTGTATATCTTGGAGGAATAACTTGTTCTTAGTGCACATCGTACCTTCTTGCCACCACTTTGTTCTCCTTTAAAATCACACGCAGATTTTTTTAATGACCTTCTTAAAATTTGAATTTAGATAACATACTTCAAAAAGAAACCCAGTTTGGTTATGAAAATCATAACCTGTCATTTCTTGGTTTAAAAACTTGCCTGCCCAACAGAGATAGCAGGATATTATTGAGTCAGAAGGCTATCAGGCATAAACATATTTACAGTTCCTGGCAGTAATGCACTTATAATGGATACAGCTGGTTTTATTTTACACTAGAATTATGCTAACACTGTTCCTTGCACTAATGTATAAACATTAAAAAAAAACCCATTAATAGTCATAACATAAATAGGAAAGATGGGCTTTGCCCGTAGCAGTTCCCTTCCAAGCAAGATTATTTTTAATGATCACTAATAAGGTTCTTGATAAAGCCATAACAATTGGTGACCTCTGAATTTATGCAAGGCTCATGTCTAGGCTGAAAAGCAGTCTGCAGCTAAAAGTTATGGAGTCCACACTGTTGTTCTCCTGGGAGAGAAATATCTCACACTTGGTGTGACTCGGGATGGGGATTCAGCTTGGTTCTTCTGAAATGACCAGAAATTTGCAAAACTCAACACGAGTTTCAAAGGCACACATGACTCTTAGCAAATTTCTCGGTTTAGTTCCATTAAGTTCATTGGGAAGACACACACTGGGCAACAGGGTGTTGTTCTACGTATTTAAAACTGCTGCAGGTTGTCCTTTGTCTCAGCGCCCTTGTGGGTCCATTGAGCAGCTCTCAGCTGTGGCACCTCTTGGCTGCTCCCAGATCTGTGTTGGGGCTGCACCATGGTTTGGGTTTGGGATCCAGTCCCGTTAAAAGAAAAAGCCTTAGTACCACTCTGGGAGGGAAATAAGCCTTAGGAGGGACACATATATGTAATTTGGCATTGCATTCCAATAAAAAGGCAGTAAAACTATGTTCTTGCTTAAGGGACTTGTAATAGCTAGAAAGCTATTGATAGCTCAAAGCTATGCTGGTCACAAAAGGGCAGAATTAAGCCTAGTCCAGGGAAGTCACTGTGATTATCATTGGATTTCCTCCTTATTTCAAACGGCGTCATTGCTTTGCACAGCCATGCAGACGAAGCTGGGACTGATCCCTGTTCACAGCCGAGGCACAGGATATGTAGCCCAGGCAATGGAAGCTGATTTGATGGGCAGGACAATACAGCTGGCACCCCTGGGTACACTCTATAACTAACAATGTGTGCATATCCAAGGCAGGAGGGGAAGTGAAGGAAAGATTTTCCTGGAATATAGCTCTCTCCACACTAAATGCTAAAACACACAGCGCTCCAAATACCAGAAACAGGGCAACCCTACAAAAGCCTAAGAAGAAATGTTTATAAAGTAGTCTTTGCTATTTTGCAAGCAATTTCCTTTTCTTTTATCATTTTAAGTTTTATGAGTGCTGAAGTAGAGGCCATGTGTGCTTGCAGATGGTTATTATAGCTGTTTCTTTTCCATTATCTTTGTTGTTCTTTCTCCTACTGTAGCCCAGGTTATCTTCCAAATAGTTCAGCCTCTGTAGTCACACATTACCTGCACAGCAGTTCAAATCATTGCCTTTTTGTGTCCCAGGGGGTGGGCTGCAAGTACAGTCTTTTAACTTGGCCTAAGTGACCAAAAGCATTTTTGTTAAGTCTCTGGTGGTGTTTTCAAAGGTGGTATGGGTATTAAGGATTCCAGCTTTCTGTGAATGCAAGCGATTTTCACTGTTAGGAGTTAAACGACAATGTGCCACTTTGACTCATGGACCAGTTAGACTACCCAGAAAATCACCTTATGTCCTTTTTTGTTTCTTAAGTTCATTTTTCTTGTCATCTGGTGGAAACATACCAAAAAATCCCCAAAAACCAACCAAACAAACACACCTTTCCGCTTTGGCAAAGATTAAGAAATCAGACTGGAATTCTGTAATGAAGCACAAGAGTTGAGACATAAAAACACTCTTAGTTGAGAAGCTGTTAGTCAAACTCACTGAGCAGGACTTCTCTGAGTGTATGAAATTAGTATTTCATATATACTTTGGGAAGGATGGGGAAGGAATATTACTAGGAATAGAATTTAAGCTGCAAAGAAAGCCAAATGCCTGAAAAAGAGGGAACTGAGTGCTGGGAGGGGATGACAGACTTAGTTTTTGCTATAAAACTGAAGTATTTACCATATTTTATGGTGTTTACCATAAAAAGTGGAGTATTTTTACTCCACGATGATTCCCATTATTCTATATTTAACTGACAAGATTTATGCATATATGCTAGAGTCCCCAGTGTGTGTTTTTCCACCCCAAAAGAAATCCAAATAGGTCCCAGATTCCAAGAGGTCCATGGCCTGGGGACACTCTCAAGTCCAAGTCACCTCCATAAGTCGCTTATAATTATAAAGACTCACTACCCTATGATACAGGGGTTTAGATTTGTGTTTTGTATAACTACTTTAAATTGGTAAGATGACCCAGCAAAAACTGCCCATGTATAAAAGCATATTATTTCACTTACTTTTTTCTCTTAGTTGGGAAGGTGCAGCAAACTGAGAAAGGAGAAAGGAGGTTTCTCCAAACCAGTGATTTTGTTGCAATGATTTACAAAGTCAGTGCTCTGATTGTGTGCTGGGAAAACACCAAATATTACTAAGTTCATTTGCCAAAGCAAATGCTCCACATGTTAAGAGCAGTATAAATTAGATATTATAGAGGCTCCACTAGAACATCAAGTATTACCAATTCTGATTAACTTATTGAACTTGTGCTTTGAAGTTAGGTACATTGCAGAGACCAAAGGTATTTTGATTTTTACATAATGATTTATATTGTGCTTTGAATAACAGTCCCATAGCAAAGCAGGGATATAAATACACTCCCAGGCCTTTTTTTGCACACAGAGGTAATTTAGGTTGGTCTCCTCACAGTGCCTTGCGTCCACACAGTCTTTTACTACAACAAATGAGCTAATAATTCAAACTGCAATAAGTGATCCTCCTTGGAGCAGGAGTAGTGCTACTTGGCAGTGAGTTTGTTTGCTTTCAGGTTCATACAGAAGCCTTCCCACTCGCTCTGCTGCTGGCAGCCCTCCCACTATCTTGTGCTGTATTGTTTCATTTTGGCCTGACCCGGGCACTCTTCCTGCTCCAGGTCATCTTGGCCAAATGTCACCTCTCCTGGCTGTATGCCAACACTCAGGTATTTGTGTCACAGTTCAATACGAGGCAGCAAGGACTGTGAGTGTCTGATGTCACCTACCCTTTGTCATCGCCATTCACGCTGTGACCCCTGCAGAGTTGCTTGAAAAAGCCACTTGCATTGGAAAGAGAGTGACAGCTGGAGCATACACACCAGGAAACAGGTTTCTTCTGAGCTGATGGAGTAGAGGGGGCAAGAGGACGTGCATTCCAGAGGGGAGAAAGAAGGAAGGTGCCAGAGAAAGAAGAATCAGAAAGGTCACCATAGCTACCCTTGCATAGGGGATCGAGCTTTTTTGAAAGGCGTGCTATGGCAATATTCGAAATATTACTGAGTACTGCCAAGACTCCATGGAAAATGTACAATTGTCTCCAGTTGTGGGATTTGTCCTGTCAGGAGATATCTAGTTTAACATAAAAACCTCCTCAGCTGTCCATGGCAAGAGAGGTCCCCTATCAGTTTGTCCTCTGGCACTGTCCCTGTGCGTAAGATATGCAGGATTCTTTTTGTCAGCTGCTGACGTGTTACCATGGCAGATGCAGCTGGGACTCTCTTTCTAGGTTACTTGCTTACCCATACAATGTGCTAAAGTAGTATCTAGGCTGTAAACCCTCTAATTTTCTTCCAGGATCACATCCAAACATAAACAGTATGTTTGCAGCCTCAAACCTACTTTTTGGAGCTGTCTCCTACAGTGCTCCTTCTCCTTGGACCAGATGTGCCACAGCAAATGTGTTGTATAGCTCAGGTGTTTATCTTAGTGCAAGAGAACAGAAAAAACATGACCTTTGTGGGTGCAGAGATGTGTAAAGCACACATAGTTCAGAAGTTTTGGAGCAAGTAAGTTGCCCCAGGAGGCTTCAGAGAGAGATTTCATATGGCTGTAGTCATCTCAAAATATCAGTTGCAATGATTGGAAATTGGTGGGGCCAGAAAAGTTCATGTACAATCCTGCTATATTTACAGAGGAGCTTCTCCCAGAACAGAATTTGAAACAAAGGGCACTCTGTTTTGTTATTTGCATTACAAAATAAACATTCTTTGCAGTACAAACCTTGTTGTTCTTCCACATCTACATTAAAGCAGGTTCCTGCCCTGATAACAAGCAGCACTGCCTCAGCTATGTGTCCCACATATGTCCCCATCTCCAGGGGGGTCCCCTGAATGTGGCATGCCCCAAAACAGCTTAACTCTTCTTCACCTTCCCATTGTCAACCTAAACATGGCCTGTCATCTGCAGTCAATATTTTCACCAAGGGAAAGCAATTTAGAAAACAACTTACCTTAGAGCAAAGCAGGGCAGAGAAAGGTAAACCTGGCTGTCTTTTCACAAGTGAAGGAAAAATTATTCTTTATCATTAACAGCATGGCAGCTAGCATTGTAGAATAAGTAGAGGTGTTGTTGTTGGCTTGTCTAAGTAGGAGAAATGCTATATCCCCAACCTAATAAGTATTTAATATCAGTTGAGAGAGTGAATGAGAAAAAAAAAGGAGGAAAAGTGAGTGAGAAGAAATATCTAGATAAAATCTTATTGGGAGAAGTCATGCCTAGAGATGGCTGGAGAATTACAAGACTAGTTTAAATTAAAGGAAATCTAAGCTGGCCACAAGGAAAAACTAAGTGAGCACTACTTTGTGGTTCACATACTGAATACCTGTGAAAATGCAGGAAGACTAAACACAGTAACAGAGTTGTTTCAAAAGAAATATTAAGTTGAAAAGGCTTGTAAAAAAGTAGCTCATATTGTTTCTTCAGTATCTGCACAACCATAAGTGGTGCATGGAAGGTGAATACAGAAAGAAAATTCAAAACTTCTCACAACACAAATAGAGGCAATGTCTGAAATTAACAACTAGCAGGATTAAAAATCAGTAAAAGGGAGCATTTTTCTGCCCATCTAACAGCTGAAGTCAGTGCTATACACATCCCTTCATTCCAAAAAGCACAAATGGCTTTTTAAAAGTGCAAAGAAATTGTGAAAACATAGGATCTGATTGATCTTTTGAGGCGGCCAAAGACTGTTTTGCACTCTTCTACTGGACAACTGGCAACCCAGTGGTGGCATCCACATAAACAGGGTCCAGCATCCAGCCAGTTGCTTTGAGCCCTCCATAGTCACAAGTGTGACAAATTTGAGTGGGCTGAAGCTTGCTGTCTTCTTGGTCAGGTATGCTAAATGCAGTTTGTGTACCTTATTCCCCATATTATTCATAACCAGATTTAAAAAAAAAAAACCAACTGATTTGAATAATTTCATTGAGGAGTAGGTAACTTCATATTTACAAAACCTTCCTTCCCATGTATGCCAGCATAAAAATTTATACCCAAATCATTTTGGTCATTGCCATGGTACAGGTACAGTTGCTGTTCACAACTGTGCTCCAACTGCAACAAGAGTGAAGCAGGGCTCCTTTGACCCCATTTGCCTGCAAAACTGGGCCATTTTTTGTCACTTGTTACCACCTTTCTTTCAGCCATCCCTGTGCACATCCCACTTTCATTCAGGTTTAGCTGACCTGTTCCTTTCTCTTCTTCAAAAGCCCCAAGTAAAGGTTCCCAGAGGATTAAAAAAAAAAAAAAAAAAAGTATACATTTACATACATTTACATCATCACCTCATAAGACATCGCTTTCAAACTTTAGGGATTTGCTACAGGATGGCCAGGACAAGAATCACAGGAATGTACTGGTTTGATTCCAGATCTCCTCCAGTTCTCACTGGGCTTTCTGGAAGACCCTCTGGGTGATGGGATGGTCAGTGCTGGGGGTCCCTCCCCAGGGCACCACACAACCCATGAGCCTGACATCGCTTGCAAACACTGCTGGACAAAAAGTGCGCCGTGGGAAAGCAGATCAAAGCAATGTGATTGCATTTCACATTTGATGCAGCTCATTCCTGAAACCAGGGTGAATTGCCTAATCCAATGTATCATTTCTGTGCAGGCAGACCCTTGGGCTGGCATCATGTCCCATGGAGCACTGCTCCAGTGTGTAGCATCTGCCACCATCTGCCCTAGGGCTTGGCTTCAGATTGCCCTCCTCCTTTCGGGAGACGCTTTGCACAAACTTTGAAGGCCAAAACTCAGGCTGTTTCAGGCCCTTCAGGGCATTTATTCCACTAGCACTTCCTCCATTACTTGATCTTTGATCCACATTCCTGGCCTTCAAACACTCAAAGGGGCATATTTCCAGTGATTTAGCTTCCATTTCACTTGCTATTATTTTTGGAAAAATAAGTCTATCTGCTTACCCGTTGTCTCTCCTGTTTAATCAATATGTCAGCTGTTGATCACAACCCCTGCCAGCCAGCCAGTAGATGGGACAATTATTCTCACAAGGACTTTCAAGTCCAGACTTTTAACCCACAGGGTCTAACACGGAGCAGCTGCAAGAGCTCTGAGTAGCAGCTGCCCCTTTTCTACTGCAGCTGCTGGGCTGCTCTCCTGATGGTCTCTGGCTACTTTGCTAGGGCAAGGGCAAAACTACTTTGTTTTCTAGATATCATACTAAAAAGCTTAGTTCACTGCTGCTGTAACACAGGAGGTGAAATGCCAGGGTCATCTCCCACCCAGCATGGTTGTGATGCAGATTAGTCTGGGGTAGTTCTTTCTACCTTGTACCCAGCCAGCAAACGAGTGAGAGGCACAAAACACAACAGGAAAGCTCTTCCTGGCCTTATATTCACAGAGCATTGAGACTGGGGATAAAAATATTTAATTTAAGGCCGTATTACCCCACATCTCCTTGGTTTTGTGTTAAGCACTGGTCATCAGTATCAAACCATCTGTACTGCCAGAGTTGAGGGATATAAAGCTATAGCTGCAAAGTGTTACTGCTGCTAGTAAGAAGTTATGTGCCACATGCAAGTCAAGCAGCTATAACTGCAGTTTTCTGCCTGGACATGTGGTCTTTTATCCACTTCTTCAGCACTGGCGTCTGGCAGGGTAGGCAGGAGGGCATTCCTGACTGCAAGGAAATTCCCTCCTTCTGCTGATTTCTCCTTCCTGGGTTCTGCCAGAGCCCGGTTCATGTGATTCATTAAGGGAAAGCAAGACTCAAAGTGAATTCATGTCCACATGCCCAGTCCTTTCACAATAACTCAAAGCGAGTTTTACAGCTGGCTGTAGGGTCAGGAAATTGCTTCAAAGGATTGGTGTTGACTTTTTTTTCAAATGTTCCATCCAGCTGTGCAATCAGCTGTTACATCAAGGCCCCACAGAGGTGTCCCTGGCAGCAGGCAGATGAGAGGGTCCTTCAGCACAGAGCAGTGATCCAGGCTGCTGGGTCTGTGTCACAGCACGTTAATGGCCCACCACTGAAAGTGCCCTGGGAGAGCAGCATCAGAGGCAAGTGAGGAACAGCACGGGGGACAAAACATGTGGGTGGGAAGGATTGCCTTGATACTGAAAAAAATTGGAAGGAACAATAAAAAGAGGAGGGGGAAAAAATAAATAATAGACAAACAGATGACAGAAATGCACACTATCAGTAAAATGTCTCACCCCTCATCTATACTAATTTTATTCCAGTATTTCCTCTCATGTCCTACACCGACTTGCCAGTTTTACACTCAGACAGAAAAAAGAAGCAAATTGAAGCTATTTCTTCCCCCGTGAAGGGAGTGTTTTAAACTTTGATGGGCTTGGATCCTTCTAAGTTCTTTTTTATTATTATTCTTTATTTTGGAGTCCATAGCATGATGTTTATCTCATCCACGTATGGGAAGAGGGGGAGGAATGGGTAGGCTTGACTTGTGCTAACTGTTGACAACAGTTGTTTAATTTTTTGCAACATGCACCCAAGTATCATGAGACTGAGTAAAATATAAATAAATATGGTCTTTGGAAACTCTGTATATCTTTATGGCCTACAATACCTTCAAACCATGGAAAAACACATGTTTATTTGTTTGTTTGTTTTTAAAAAGATTTTGGTGGCAATGCTACCTCCCTTTGCTGTAAACAAGGTCAGGAGGCCAAAATTAGTCTGTCCTATTTTGCACAAAATAGTCAACAACTTAAGATGTTTTTGCAATAATCAGAAAATTATTGACCGGTGTCAACACCCCCTTTCTGATAAACTGTTGAAATGTTAATATTCTTGGCAAAATTGTTTTTGCTCTAATTACTGTATCCATCTGCTCTATAAGATTGATTATACTGTGAGAATGTTTGTTCTCTTGTCTCCTGCAATGATGGGCCTCTCCTTGGCGCAGAAATAGTCCTGCCTCGTCTTTACACAGAGACAAGCATGCAGCAGAAATCAAACCAACACTCAGCTCCTGTGGAGCTGAATAACAATTCCTTGAAGGAGTTAATGCAGTAGACATCAACTGCCTCTTGGATGGACCAGCCCTTGGAAAACTACTGCCCTGGCCCAGATGAAAACAGCTGGCTTTCATCCAGCAGGGGTACCAGTGACCAGGAAGGCCACCAAAAACCTGGGAGCCCACAAATGCTGGCATATCTGCAGCATGACTGATTCAGCTGAGGAGAAGTTTGGCTACCTGGCAATGCCAGGCCCCCTCTGCAGCAGCTCCTTGGCAATGAGCAGCTGTGTTGTCCAAGGAGCAAAGCGTTTCCTGTCCTGTCTTCCATCAGCACCTGCAAAAGCTAATGGTACCTGGATTGGATTGGTTATTTCTGGAGCCAATGTGTAATGCATGTGCTAACTGTGGCATGTGCCAATAAAGACCCAGTAAAAGTAATGGCAAGTATTAATCATTATTAAATCTGATTAAAACAGAATAAACCACAACCAAACCCCCATATGTTTTCTGAGGGAAAAAAAATCCCCAAAATATAAAGCCAGTGGAACAATAATTACTTTACTAGAAAAATCTGCTTGCCCATGGCAACTATGGGAGAAATTAAAAATTGCATTTGATTTTGTAGTAGCATTTCAAAATACATGCACAAAAAATGTCATGCAAACTCAAAAAAAAAATTATTTTCTTTGAATATTGTTGCACAGAACCTGAACATTTTCACTGGAAAATGATCCTTTTCTTATACACAAAATAAAATTCAGCAGAAGCATTTCTTTCAGAAACATAATTTTCAGTGAAAAAGTAAAAAAAGCGGTTATTATTTTCCAGATAGTGAACAGCATAGCCATGTCTAAAGCATTCAAAAGCCACTGATACTCGGGCTGAGACTGATTTCAGGTTTTTAATTTTAAAAAAGATTTAGGGTCTTTGTAAAAATCTTCCAAGTTCTTGACTCCATGGGGTGTACTCAGTGAATATGATTATCCTTGTAGAAAGAAGCTTAAGGGCTAGAAACTTCCCAAAAGGAAGAGGGACTTTCTACATATTGGAGGGATGGCTTTTTCACAGTTTTAAATTCACCATGTATGAGTACATATAACTTTTCTGGAACTGGAGCTGTAACACAACCTGAAGAGCATCCATTTTGCACCTTTGTGTTAACCCTTCATTTGTGCCAGCAGGGAGTATTGTTAAGTTGCACTCAGCCAATACAGGCTGCTTCCAGTGTCTCAGCTTCTGTACCATGCAGGAACACTTTCACAAGAGTTCAAGAGAGAAGGGGGAGAAGACTAGCAAAAATAATTGTCACTAGATTTGTTGGAGACAGTATGGGAGTTTTTAAAGTGAAATTCCTCCTCAGAAAAAGATGTTGTATGTCCACTTCCTTAACGTGCTCTTACACGGCTTAGCAATTTTTTTTTTTTTTTACACCTGGGAAATATTTTGGTGGGGATAAGGTGACTGCACTCCAGCCTTTACATAACACCTCTTCTGACTTCTTCTGGGCTTACCTTCTCTTCCTGTTCCCCACAGCAATTCCCAGACTTAAAAGCCAGCACAATGTCTTATCATTCCTTCCATTGCACGAGCAGGAGAAATGCAGGAAGACATCCCATGGGAGAAATGTAGTGGAAGTTTCTGCAGACTTCTTGCTTCAAATAGGGTTTCTCAGACCTGGCAGCAAGCACCTGAGACTTCTACTCTGCCAGCACTCCCTCATGTCTTTATGTCTGGTGACCACCATCCAAAGAACTTCCCACATGGAAATGACAGGTTTTGGCTATTGCAAAAGCTGAGGAGTAAGAACATTCCTTTCAAAATGAGCAAAGCTATTTAGGTACCTGGCAGATATAAGTCAGGGGTAGCTTATACTGAAATCAGAAGGGATTTCTAGTCAAAATCTGAGCTGGAAGCTGCTTTTAAACCATGTTTTTAAAAAGCTCTTTCAAGGTGTTTTTCATCATACATTTGTTTAAACCCTGAAAAGGACAGATATGATTCTAGAAAACACCTTGGCAAACATATCACAGAAAGCTTTGACATGAAAATCTCTAAATCTCAAAAAGGGGAAGGATTGAAACTTACAGTCCTTACCTAGAACAAATACCTCAGAAAAGGATACCAGCAGCAATGAGGACCACACACTCCACAAAGACCCACTGGGAAATGCAGAAGTTCAGAGATAAATTAGGGGATTTCTAAACATTAACTACTATGGTTACTCTTTGTACAGGGACCTGAGCACTTTCTCATCGTTCCCTGCACAAAATACATGGAGAATTGCAGTGACTGAATTAGGCTTGATAATTTCCTGTCTGCCTGCAGACTCAGACTGACATCCTGACGCTGTCCTACACTGGAGGACTATTTTAAAAGCTGCCTTTACAGGCACACTGGATACAATGCAGTCTTATTTTTAAATGAAATCTTTGATTATGGAGAACAAACCCATGGCTAGGGAAGCATGCTACAGAACCACAGTCTGTGGGGGACCATGCTTATCACAGCAAAATCGCCTTCTCAGTGTTCAGCATTGCTGCCGTGTCATGTTACAGTAATAACTGCAGATGAAGAGCTTTTAATTCATTGATAAAAGCAGAAGGCTGGAGTAGCTGGCTAGCTGTAATGAAGCTTATTATTCTGCAGCTAATTTGCCGATTATGTTAGAGTTTTATTTCTGAGCACTTGTACCAGAAGACAGCATTATCAACATAACATCTAAACATAGAAGGTCCTGGGAAGAATGTTAATGAGCTGTCACCTATCTCAGCAAAGGTCCCCATTATTAATAGAGAGTATCCTAAGTATAGATCAGAAACTCTCCCTGAAGAGTGTGCAACCTGTGTGAAATATGATTGCTCATTTGGAACATAACCAGAAAGTAATGGCAAAGTCATGTCTCATTTAAAAAATTGTGGTTTCTTTAATGATGGTAAGTGGATGAGGGCTCAGATGAAGAACCCTGGTCTGGCAGCAGGATTCCCACACACCTCAGCAGACCCAGCTGAAGACTTACCCTGGGAAAAAAGCTGCTCATAAAGGAGAACTCTGTTGTTCCATATCTTCTACTTTATTTAACTCTTCTGTTTCCTTTTTTTTACTCTCTGGGCGCCAGGAGCCCTTGAAGACTGCTGAAACACAGGGACTCATCCTTCCTCTTACTTCTACCCCTGAGATCCTCCAAAAGCCTGAAAGAGGATAATAGCACATCTATTTTTGCATCAGGGAATAAAAGCAATTTCATGATAGATGCATGGGTAAAGGATATGGCATCTGGGGACCCAGCCATCATCAAGATCCAAGCAGACCTTTGGTCAACCCCCTACAATCGTGGCATCTTCCCAGGAATTTTGAGACAGGTTTATGTTGTCTTGAAATTCCTTCAAAATCTCACTGCATAAAGGAATGCTTTCACTTCCTCTTGCTTTGCTGCATCTGGTCTCCTACCATTTCCAGACACACAGGTCCAGCTCCTTCAGTGCACTCAGCAGAACATAGCATCATATTAAAACAGCATCTCCTTGGACCCCCCTTCCAGGAAAAAAACATCACTACTGAGCTTCCTTGTGCCATAGGAGTGAGGAAGAGCAAGAAGTGCTTTAGTTGTTTGGAAACTTTGTAAATATGTCTCCTTGTCACTAAGCTGATGAGAAAGTCATATATTGAGTTAGACTTTGGCAGGTTCAAGCTAGACCAAAGCACAGCAGAGATTTCTGTAGGATATACTTTGGGTCTGTATGGGACAACACTGTATTTCGGAGAGGTTATTTATCCTAATCCACAGAAGTCCATAATTGCTTTGCAAGCTTGCTGCCTGTTCAAGGGAATTACAGGCCTGAGAGTTTCTTGCCTGTGTTGTGTCCAGCCAGAAAAATTGATCTTCTACCTCTAAGGGAAAAAAAAAAAAAAAAAAGAAAATGCACAACCCCTCTCATTTTCTTTAAAGCTCAATACTCAGCATCAGGTACAGTCTCTTTCTCTTTCTTATTCATTTCAATATTGCTGTCAAAAAACTTGCTGTCACTTCCTAGTGGCAGTATGCTCTGGTTGTTAAAATCAGTTTAAAATTGTACTTCATGACTTGCTTGTAAAAGCATCAATTGCTGGAGCTATTAATGTCAAACTGACATAGCTGACATCGGATAATCATCCTCTGTCCCCACAGACGAAGCTGTGGCAGGCCAAGGGGTGAGCATGGTTGATCCCATGGGTTTGCCAGCCCACTGGCTATCCCAGAGGAGCTGTGCACAGGGGTGACATGGCCATGGGGGCTGGATGCCAGGGACATCCACACCTGATCTTGCCCTTCCTTTTGGGCAGCTGGCTTTTGCTGTGCTAGGGGCCACCTGGAGCCAGGAGGACAATGAAAGAGAGCTACCTCAGTCATGAGATTTATTTAAATCTGACCCTTGTTTTTTTCCAAAGAGGGACATTTGGGGGTCAATTCCACTCTAAACTGTGCTGCCTGTGCTCCAGCACATGCTGATTAGCTATGAACCACCAGGCTGCCAAGCAGAGCAGGCACACTGCATGCCAATCAGCTTTCCAGGGCAATGCCTGAGCTGCATGACCCCAATCCCACACCTGGATGCCAAGTTCCTGCATCCCAGAGCAGGACAGTGTCCACACACCCACGGAGGGGAGAGGCTCACCACTGTGAGCCACAGCCTTCTCAGTATGGAAAAAAATGGTTTGCAAAACAGCTGAGTAGATGGGCAGCGATGGCAAATTCCCCTTCCTGAGCAAATGTCAGTGAACCAGCACGACCTCCTGTGCATATAAGATACTTTGTCTATTAGAGACCAATCCACGTAGCTACAGGCAATCTAGACTCCTTAGGGAAACAGAAGGTTGCCTACTTAGACTTATTAGGATGGGAAATGGCTGAGCAGCTGGATGAACAGGCAAAAATAAACTACCTGATATTCTTCCAAGTGCTATACAGACACCATCCCCATTTCTCTTCAGTCCACTTGGCTTTGCAAAGCCAAAGGGATTTAGATGCTTAACATTCAGGGCTTAGAAACCCAAATCATCGAAATGTAAACAGGCAGCTTTGAAAATCTGTCTTAGGAGACAGTACCACTGATTTTCCATTAGATTTTCAAAAACAGATGTGCTTGGGTCTGGCAAGGGCAAGTGTAATTACCAAGACATTTTGAAGATGTTTACATTCACAATAGCCTGGCAAGTGGACAGTAATGCAGAATATAGGACTGACCCCCAAAAACCTGCAAAGATCCAGGTAGATCCCAAAACCCTTCCTAATAAGATCTACTCAGTAAGGAAAAGATCTCTACTGCTTATATCACAGAAATCTAGACAGAATATCAGACATCAAGCTGTAGCTAATGGAAGAGTCATCATTGTGTCATGTGCCCTTCAACCATGACAAAATTTTAAGGAATTATAGGACCAGCTCGCATTACTGTGTAGTTAATTTTTTATGTGGTTTTTTTCATCAAAACATTTTTTCAACAAACCACTCTTTGGTACTGATGGCTTTGTGTAGAGCTTTTTTCCTAGAACAGTTACAAATGTTTTGCAACAAATAAGTATGTATGAATACTTCAAATAGTTCATTCTTGTAACTGTGCATTACCTTGAACTCATGTCCCACAAACTCAGTGCAACCAGTGTATTGATTTCCTTTTCAATCTTTTCAGGGATTCCTATTTTTTTCCTTGAAAGAAAGAAATGCACTATAGCTTACTGTGCATCTTTATATTGGTAGGAGGCTGAGAAAAACTCTATTTAGTAGTCAGTCCATCTGTAAAGTCTCTTATTCTGCAGTCCTTGGGAATGGAGGCCAACATTTTCCAACAGACTGTGTAATGTTAGGCATTTGAATCCATATCTATACACGTAAATAAAGTTAGCCCTGCTTTTCAGAGAACTCTCAGATCCCATCAGTGGGAGTTTTTATGGACAGAAGACTGAATAAGCATTGCAGGATTTAATTAGTACTATTACCCAAAGGAGTGCTTTAAAGATGGCTATATCAGAGGACGCTGATACAGTTCAGCAGATAACTGTTCTTCTTTTTTTTCTGTGTATAAGCTTCCAGTGATGCTTAAGACAGAAGAATATTGTTCCTTAAATATTAAGTTCAGCTACGTAGTGCTTGAAGTAGTATTTATTTGATTAACATGTCATTAAGGATGCCAATTGTCAGAAAAAGGGAAGCATAGAAAACTAGAGTCAGAGTAAGAAAACTGTCTTTCAGAGCTGTGGTTAACTGCTGACTTAGTAGAAGAACAATCAAGGACAGTTAAAAACACCTTTAGGAGCAACACAAACCCACACAGCTTCTCAAAAGGAATAGCACTCATCATGCACATCCTTGAAAATGAGGAAGTCCGAAGTCAAAAACCACCATAAAATTTACAACCATCTTCAGCTGGTGCCTCAGCCGGTGTAAATCAGTGTAGCTCTGCTTGTTTGGAGGGAGTGACACTGATTTACACTAGCTGTATTGGACTGCTGTGCAAATGTGCTTCTTACATACCTAAAGAAAGAAAAAAAATGTGAAAAATATGGGGGGGGGAAGATTTCAAAATCTATGGTACAAGATAAGCCAGGAAATCTGTACCTATGTTTCCTATAGGAAGACAGGTATTTTACTGCTTAACAGCCCCATAATAAAATAAAAGTTTCAATTTAGAATGTATCAGAATGACAATTTAAAATGCATGTATAACAGAATTAAATTGCGTGCACATATATTGCTGTGATCGTTTGGAATATCTGTTTTTATGGAACCAATGAGTTCAGCTGGACATTATGAACTCAGATTGCAGTCTTGATTTTGCTACATCCTTAGTTTTTGAGGTATTATATATTTACTCTTAGTGAGGCTATGAAGCCTGAGGTCTGGATGTCTGTCTGTGAATAGGTCAGGTATTACATGGCTCATAAACTGAATAAAATAAATATATTGAACAGATCAGCCCTAACAAAGAGTAGGACTGCTTCAGCCCAGCTTTATGTAGAATAAAGCAGTGGGTTTTCTTTTCTCGGGAAAAAATGACAAAGATAAGACATGTAGAACAGGCATTTTAAAAGAATTCATGTAAGGGTAAAGAACAAAAAGGAATTGACTGTGTGTAATTTCATGCTCAAGAAAAGAAAGTTGAGCTTAAAAAAATTAAGAAGGTGTTACAAGAAGGAATCTTCTAGTGTCCCAAAAGGACATCACTCAAAATCCAAAGGCCTGTCAGGGGAAATGCAAGAAGAGCAACTGAATTAATTCTACAGTGAATTAGTAATTTTTGTCCTGACCATAATAAAGAGACCTATACTCAGGAAACATTCTGCAAAGTGTACAGCTTATTTATTTAGACACGTATTTCTTCGTAAAAGGCTACACTGGGGAAAAAAGAGCGAAGCAAGAGTCTTTGGAGGGGGCAATTGAGGTCTTTGTGGTGACTCCATTGGAGTGGGCTCTTGCAGGGGGCAGTGGCAGAGCAGGGCAATGAGCCTCTGCTGGGGTGAGGCAGGGACAGAGGATGGGGGAGGTAGGGGGCTATTCACACAGAGGAGCTGCTATTCCTACAGTCCAGGGCATCTGTCCAGCACCAAAATCTCTGCAGTAACCTTCAAGGACAAGGTAGGGTCTGAGGACTCCCAGAGCTGCATCCCTATGAGACCCCCAGCCACATTCAGAGAGGGCTTGAGCTGGTCTAAAGGCAGTCTTTCTGTAGTTCTGATAAATCTTACACCTTGCAGATAGCTGAGCCAGCGGGATCATTTCTCAGTTCCTACAGATTTAGTCATTTAGTCATATTCATTTCACCCACCTCTCACATTACAGCCCTGCTTTTCATCAGGTCTGAATTTGTCTGTATGTACAAGCCCCTCCCCATGCCCCGAGTTCATAACAGAAAAGTAAAGCAAGAAAAACAGCCAACAGAAGAATATGCAGAGGTTCATGCCGAAAACTTCCATCAGTTCTACTAACATTTTCAACTTTTTCTAAGGTTTTGGGAATTGGACTAGACCAAAGTGCCTCACACATGATAAAGTATGGAAGGTGAGGAGAGTCTGGTTAAGAATGAGGTAACCAATTTGAGTAGAAAGTGGTTGAAAGGAGACTAAGATGAAAAAAATCCTTTTGACTCCAGCATAAACATCTCTTTGGCATGGTGGGGAAAACTTCTGCAAGAGTGAGTAAGTGTTGCAGCCATTAGCAGTGACTGCAGCGGGTGTGCACATGTGTAAGAGACAGATGAATGATTTAGTAGATAAATGGCAAAACAGGTGACACGACTTCTGATTCTGACTTATGGAAATTGATACCTCTGCTGAAGTACAACCTGTTCTCCAAATCCTGACATTAAGACGAATAGCAGCCAAAAGGCAACCCCAGCATTTGATATTTGTGAGAGCTCAAATATTGATTGCACTATTTATTAATGAGTTTCATTCATAATAAATACATGGTATGTTTGCACAGAGGAGGTGTTTTCTAGGGGAGGCATTACATGCTGTATTAAACAATGAATAATTTCTTAATCTTAAATGTGAGTAAACAGCAGGATAGTAAGTGTCATGGTTATAGGCAATTTCAGAAAGGTGCAAGTGTAGCAAGTGCTCCAGCACACCTGATGAGGCATTTCTCACTCCAAATGAAGATTTCTTTGATATCAATCACTATGTGAGGTGCTATGTGCTAGAAATCACTATCCTAAGTCATAACAGATAAAGGGTTGCCTTTTTAAGTACTAAATTCCATGTTGTTTTAATACTGCATTTATTACAGCAATTTTCTGTGCTGCCCTTTTAGAGCTTCTCCTACCTTAATTATAATTATTTCTACAATATTTGGTCTTGGCCAAACCCCCATTCTCCATGTAGGTCTATTTCAAAGAAAGTGTTTCCTTTATGGGACAGATGACACATTTGAAATCCAGAGAAAATAATGTATCATAAAACCTACATGGAATGGACTTTTTAAAAATGGATGTTCGACATTGCCTTTCATAATGGCTGTATTCCCCAAGTTGCTGGTCAAGTTGCCATTTACTGTAATGAAACAGAAGA
Source organism: Rhipidura dahli (assembly GCA_013399225.1). Classification (NCBI taxonomy): domain Eukaryota; kingdom Metazoa; phylum Chordata; class Aves; order Passeriformes; family Rhipiduridae; genus Rhipidura; species Rhipidura dahli. The sequence continues at coordinate 92,101 of VXAC01006246.1, forward strand.
TGAGATCTTATGTCTAGGAGCTGAAACTCCAGAGCCCTGAGCATTCACTATGTCTTTTTCCCTATGTATTTTTCACTGCTGTTCCTAGGTGTTAAATTTCTATGATCAGGTTTTGGTATAAGAGGCAAAACATGTGAGTATGGATAAGCAGAACACCCAACCAACTGTAAAAATTATCACTGTTTTGTACTAAATGTACAGTTTTTCTTGCACAAACATTCTCTCAGAATACAGGCCATTATAACTGGGTTACGTGAAAAATTTAATGTAAAACTACTGTGGAATGTTTTCTTTCCTTCACAGCTAATGCCCACAAGCCTCTGTTTGCACAGGTCTCCAGGTGTTCATTCCAAGATTCCCTGAAGGAAAAGGAAACTCAGTAAACATGGACATACCTACACTGTCCTGCCAGCTCAGTGTTCCAGCTCAGACCCTCCACTGGCCCAGACTGCCTAAATCCTTGGCCAAGACAAGCCACCCTTGTGCCTGGGGAAACCCCAACCCTGGAGAGGACAGAATACTGGGCTGAGCTGCCACGTGAGCCATGGTCATGCAGTGGAGCAGGTACAGCTCTTTTAGACCACACTGAGAAGCAGCTCCTGCCTGCAGACAGGCACAGCTAAGAGCAGAGCTCAGCAGAGCTGATCCATTCCGTGCTGCTACAGGAGGAAGACTTATGAACATTTGTGTATAAAGGAACAAACATAAAACTCTTTCAAAGGTTTGATATTCACAGAACAAACAGCAAACTGGTAAAGAATTTGCAGAACGCCTGTAATAATGTTTCAGCATTTTGCCATCAACGTAGGCACCAAATTTCCCATCTAATACCAGCAAGCAAGACTGTTCTCAAGAGGAACAGACAGCAACTCTCCCACTTGTTCCTGGATCACTGTCTAGGTCTTGGACACACAAACACTGGGCTCTATCTGCAAAGTGTCATCTTCAAATTTACATCATTGGCTCCAGTGCAGATCCACTGAGACCCCAAACTCTTTTATTAGCTTCTTGTCAGTGGTGGCAGCCTCTTGGATAGGAGAAGCATCACTTATTTTTGAGAAACAACATATGGTACTTAGAATCCAGTGGTTGCCAGCTTGTGATGTAATTAGCCATGATCTCTGAACATCTGCACTCATCAGTTAGCCTTTAAGTTGGTGATCTATTGTTGTACATCAGAATTGAGATTACTCTTTCTTTGGGCATGCTTCCTTCAAGAATGTTTAATATATTTAGTTAAAGTTCTTAGCTTCAAAACCCTGTGAGTACTCTGTAGGCAGAAATCCTATTACAGATTATCACCTCGTCACACTTGAAAAGTTCTCCTGAGACTGGAAAAAGGGGACTGCTTAAAAGGCACTGTAGGACAGTGAAGGACCACAATACATGATGGTATTGTCAAAACAGAAATGCTCTCCTCAGAATAACAATGTTTACTAAATCATATTTGTAGCCTGATACTGTCAGACTTACTGTCATGCATATGCATGAGGTAAGTCCAGTAGATTTGTAATAGGAAAAATGGAGTTTAAAGATACTGGTCAGAAGAGCTAAGAAGATGAAAATATTTCAAAAATTTGCTAGAGCTTTTCATTAGAATTACAATTTTCATTAGACTTTTTAAAGTCAAAGAATCAGAGAGCCTTACAAGGTAAGCAAAGAAGAGCAATTTATGCCATGTTTGGTTTTTTTCTTTTTGAATTGCAAAGGCAAATTAACCTAGTATTTGTGACCAGTTATAACCTTGGATTACCAGATGGATTGAAAGAGACAGTAAGGCAAGAGAGAGAAACTATTAGTTAAACAAGTAATCTCATTGAAGCCATATGGGCTGTTTAGGCAATTAGGATTATTCATAGAAGAAGGGACTTAAGGAGGCTTTCAGAAAGTCCATTATCTTTGATAGCAAGGTTACACTGGGCAATGTGAACTAACTGGAAGAGAAATGATGATGGAAGAAAACTGAAAAGAAAGAAAAAAATTGAAAACGGGGGAAAAAAAGGGAAATAACAATTACATCCAAAATAACAAAATCAAACAATAGATGAATAGAGTTTCCCTCGATGTCTAGAAAATACTGTTAATTAGTCCTAGGGCAGCAGAAGGAGAAAGGAAAAACTTACTGTCACAAATGCTGGGCATTCAGCAATAAATCACTCTTTTCTTCTAGCTCTGTATTAGTAGTATTCATGTACATAACTATAGGACTTCTAACTCAGGTCAAGGACATTGTTAATATTTGAGATTGTCAAGCTTATTGCAAATAATGGTCCAGCTTCTCAGTAAATAGAAGAAGGCTACCATGTGGCCTACACTGAATTTTTTTAATGCAAGTTGAAGAGTTCCTGTCGCACTGCATTCCCTGACAGAGTTTCCCTGCAGCTCCTGCATATGTTGAATTTTGCACTGAAGTTTTATTTCCTGGCTAAACACATCATTTAAGTGTTCCCCTAAAGTTATGCTCTGGACAATGTACCTGGAGGATAAACAGATACATTCAAAACAGCCCAAACACACACTGGTGCAGACTGAGCTGGCTGAACTTTTAGCACAGTCAATCCTCTTGGTTCGTCCAACAGTCATTAGGTCTTTCTAGGGAATTCCAAGCAAGATTATCTTTCATCACCACATTACACCACCCCTAACAGGTTTAAAGTCTCATCCTGATTCACAGTGGAAGCTCATTATGAAGCATGAACCCTGCATACTCTCTAGCACCAAGATTAAATCCTTCCATATGTGAGGGATAGAAAACTCTTCCTTTCTGAGAAGTCTTTCCTAGAGCAGGCAAGTTCCTTCAGGTGAAGAAATAGCTGAGCCATGTAATGAGGCCCTGCAAAGTGTCATTCAGCTAAAATCAGGTTAAGATAACCTCAAATGACAAGAAGAGAATGTTTATTTTCACTGATTTGCAGTGGCTTTGCTATATTTGGCTGCAACACAAAGAATTGAGCTCTGATGAGCATTGCAAGAAGAGAAGATGATTGTTTTACCAGCTTGAAAGGGAAGTGAATATGGGGAATTCATTCTTATTTATATAATTGCAAATATCTTTTTTTTTTTTTGGTCTGAAAAAAAAAAGACCAAAGGACATTTAAAACCTGCATTTTTTTCTGTAGCATTTTCATCAGCTGACACAAAGCTGGCCAATTTATTGCTCTAACTGACAGCAGCTGATCAAGTGTTCCCACAGCCACTATCACAGTGTGAAACATTGGGTTCAAAATGGTGATGGGTTCATTGGCTGTAATTCTAAATGGGACAGAGCCCAAAACCAGGATCCCAGCTCCCTTGAACTCGAGCTGTTCAAAATGCAGATCCATATCAAAATCTTACTGCTCAGGCCCATCACTACTTAATTTACCAAGGCTGTTACTGGCACTGCACTTCATTCTGGCTGTCTTCACTATCCCTCACGTGGCAGCCACAATAAATTATGCAGCTGGGAATGCAATAGCATGTAAAGACATTGACCTGTGCAAGGATAGTGATCTCTGTCACACGGCTTTTCTGCAGCCCCATGCTGGGCAGAGCAGCACTGCCCTCTGCCAAGGGGAACAGGGCTGGATCCCCTACTCTCTTGCATGTGGCCTGTTCAGCAAATGCTGCCCCCCTCCTGTTAGGTAGCAGGAGCACTGGCTAACACCAACCAGAGAAGATTTCCCTGAAGCAGGACTGCTTCCATCCTTCTTAAGAGCCCTGCCACTGAGCAGTGCTGTAGCCCATAGGAGGACTCCTCATGTACACTTGTCTGCTTGTATACTTGCTGGAGAATGGGATGCAGGTTCAACAGCTAATGGGATCACTATTCCTAACTCTAAAGCCAGCAGCGTGGTGAAATGCAACTGTGACTACCTGAACCTAAAGCCCAGAGGACAGCTCATTTGGCTGAGGCTCAGGAGATGCATGACAAATGCAGCAAAAGCGGGTTAGAAATGGGAGCCAGAGGAGCCAGCAAAGTACACCTCATGGCTCTTAGTAAAGAGCATGAAACAGGAAGGGTCTGTCCCTAAGCACTGAGCAGCCCCAGACTGTTTCTTTATCCTGGCTTTTGTGAGAGAGGATCCCACTGCAGCGATCCACGAGCCATTCCATGCACTCGAGTGCTCCATGCACTGCAGTTTAAGGTCCTCAGGAGATTAAGGCAGTGCTAGGTCTCCCTACCGTGGGGCTAACCTGAGTTTTCTTCCAAGGGTGGTACTGCACAACTTCTACTGCAATCACACACAGTTCCTGATAGTTTTTCCAGCTGACAAAGCACTCCACAGATGGGGTCTCCTCTTCCCTCCTCACCAAAACCTTGCAATTAAGTGCTCTCAAGCCACTGTTCCTATTTCCTCAAGCACAAAAACCTCCCAAAGGAGCAGAGAGGGGCAAACTACAACTCCCTGGCTTAGCTCCAGACTCTACATAGAGCTGCTGGCTTACAGATCACAAAATGACCTCTGCAGAGGGAGAATAGGGGCAGCTGTGCTCCCTAGGAGAGAGCTTTCCTTCCTTCAGGAAAAGGTGCTTCACAGCCTGCTCTTAGCTCTGTGCAGACATTCCCAGGGGACAGACACAGAGCAGTGTGGCCCATGGCAATGCCAGTAGCTAGTTTGCACCCTGCTTTCTGTCTGAAGCATCAAGTATTCACCACGAGTGCCGAGCTACATATGGCGCAAGGTATACATTATTCCACTGGCAGCCGTTATACGACTCTGTAAGTAAAATAAAGTAACAGGTAGATATATTTTTCTTGTTAATCACAAACCTAATTTTCTATTAAAATGTATGAGATGACAAAATCTCAACAAACTCTTTAAAGCTATTACTAGAGGATAAAGTATTCCACCAAAGTATTAATATTAACATCATTAAAAGAGTTTTATCAAGTGTGCCTTTATCTCCAGATTGCAAACAATAGCAGCCTGAAGGAGAGATATGCCCTTGAGTATTGTGGTATGAAAACCAACAGCAGTTTTAGAGCCACATAAAGTCTTCTTGTGGCTTCAAAATTAGGGGAAAAAAATTCTTGGAGCCACAATTATAAGAAGTAATAGAGTAAATGAATCTATTTTTCATCACCTTGGGCTCTGAAAAGAAAACATTTGAGAATTATATTGATAAGAAAAGAACTGAGATATTCAAATGCATTTAATGTTGTTTTAATTGATTAAACTAGATCAGGAGCATTTGAAAATGCATAAAGGAGCTGTTTCTGCATAAATATTCAAAATATATCTGGTTCAGAAGATAGGTGATGCTTTGTACATGTAAGTGATACAAGATATCTATCTTCCATAAATCCAATAATGTCTTAGAGTCCAAAAGATTAAGAGTCTTATATTTTTAGGGTGCATTTTCCTCCCAGTCATTTGTTCATATCACAGAACTCTTTCTCCCTTCTTTTGGGAATGGACTGCCTCTGGCTGTCCAGAACTTTAGAAAAGGGATTTTAGAGATGGGAAGACAAGGAAAGATTTTGGTTCTGCTATGACAACCCATGCTGGGTTTGTCCAGGTTTGGTGGTGTCAGTGAGTTGCAGATCAAAGTATGTGAAAGTCTGGACAAATCCCCCAGTCACTATTTGGAAAAATATATCTACTTTCTGGCAGCTGATTTCTAAGAGAGATCAACACCATTTCACCTCTGAGGATAAAAGCATTGACTCATGGATATCAAGATAAGCCATTGACTCATGGATATCAAGAGCACCCCACTGGGTCTCCCCAGCTCTCAGACCCCACGAAACAACTTTAGTAGAGCCTGCAATGTCCACTGCTCCTGCCCAGGTCCTGCGGTCCGGTTTTAATGGCCCAGAAGCAATTCTTCTCCCTTTTACTAAGATCAGGGTTTTTTATAAATCCCAACATTGGGTTACTTCAACAGATTTACCAAATGGGTCTTGTGGGCATGAAGGGATGGCCTAGGGGAGAGGACAGAGGTAACCAAAAGCCAGCCCCCTGGAGGGCCTGTACCAATATCAAAATTCTCAGTCTTGACAAGGTCCCTTTAAAATGTTTCTTTGTTTCATGATCGTAAACTCAAAATAGTCCCCTTTGCCACATCACTATAACACTGCTCTGAGATGAGGAAAATAGAAGAATATTGTACTGTAGATGTCTGTCTCCCAGCTGCATTGAGTGATGAGGCTCTCTCTTCCCTGTATGTTCATAAGAGGTAATTTCTTCTAGAGTCTCTCCATAAAAAACTCCTTACAGAGAGCCCACCATTAATCTTGAGCACAGTAAGTATTAGCCAACATGGTAAAAAGAACATTTTAAAAAATCTTGTCCCTAAGCTGTGGAAGCCTAAATAATGACAGTAATAGCATAATCTCACTCTCACACACAAAGTTGTTAACTGACAAAAATAGAGTTCATGCAAAGCAGAGTACACAATCAGAGCAGAAAAGCACAACTTCTTCACTAATTCCCAAATAAATAATACCAAATATATTGCTTTTAAGTGCTTCATTTATTTTAAAGAAATACTTCTAAAAGAAGTGTTCCAATGACAGACCGTGAAGAGCACTTTGTAAAAGATTAATTATATCCTGAAAGTTACAAGTGTCATAGAGTAAGAGGACTGCTGTATAAAACACCAATATACCATCCTACTCAGCCACCCATTTGAGCTAGGCCTGATCCTGAATTTCCAGCTGAGAACTGGAATTATTTAGCAATTATTTAGCTGAACATAAATATTTAGAGACAGTTTCTGCTAACAAATCTTGCCTCTAGGAGCCAGGCCCATAACAATATTCTTGGCACTAGTTTTCCACGTATAAATCAACCCCCTAACTTCACACCTTCCTTATTTCATTTTTACAATTTTGTAGAATACCCAGTCTAGTTTATTTATGTGATGCTGTATCTCGGAGTCTCTATATGAACACTGTTATTAGATCTAATTCTGGCTACATTGTCACCATTAAAAGCAGCCCTACGGTATTAAAACAAGAGACAAGGGAAATAGGATTCTTAGAAGCAGTTGTTGAAAAAAAAAATTAAAATGGTTTTCTAGCTGAGGAAAGCACAGACAGACAAAATATCCTCCTTCTCCCTGCGTTTTGCAACAAATCTCGGCATTGCTTCCCTCTGATATATAGATAGAAACCAGCCAATCAGCTGGTTCCTCTTAGGGGACCAGTGAATTGCGTGGGGGACAAAATCTGGTGATTCAGGTGCTTATTGAGCAGGTGGCCAGGGAAGGCCTGACTCTGGCTGGAGCAAGCACAGAGCAGCTGGTCCCCAGTGGCTACCCCTGCCCTCTGAGATTTGCCTTTTCCAAAGGAAAGCCCAAGGAAAACAGCTCAACATTTGCAGCTCCATACAAACCATGTTACAAGGAAACCAAGTAACTGAAGAGGTCTCCTAAGCCCGGACAAAGATTTAGTGCCTGAATGGCCCAAGAGGATCTGCTGCAGGTGAGGTTGAAGAGTTGGCAATCGTCTGCCATGGACCTATTATAAACCACCCTCCCTCCCTCCACTACTGACATGGGTGTACTGGAGAAAAATTATAGTAATTCAGCTAAAATGAGACATGAAAATATTTCCCACTACTAAAGCTCATTTTAAATGCATCGTTGCTGGCATAACTCTCTTTCTATTAAGCTACACAGAAATTCAGGGCATTCCTGCAAGTTATTTCTTGCATCTGTTGCAACCTGGCCATTTTTTTCTTCTGTGAAAAAACACTTTTTTTGACAGCAAGCCCATAGTGCTCCAAAAAATTGGCTATTTGCCTTGCTTTGTTTGTTTTGCACCTTTTAGACACAAATGGAGCATGTCAGAAGTTCACTGCTTCAGTTTCCTGGGGCAGAGCATGAAGCCATACGAGAGGGAACAAGCTTTGAGGATGAGCTGTTTAACTGCAAGTGGGGAAGTGTTGAGCAGGCAGGGAAGCAGTGGCCATAAGCAACAGCCTTTGGATACGAGAGGTGATCTTCCTGCTCCTGGTGTGGGAACAGCACTGCCTTCCTCACCACAAAAGCAAGTCACAGTTAAAAACATGACTCTTCAGGCCTTCCCAAGGCTAGACAATGTATTAGGGAGAGAAAGAATCAAAAAGCCCCTAAGCCAACCTCTGCTGCATGTGTTTGTTCAAACAACTGTTTCACACTGCTGCAGCTTGAACCTTGCAGTTCCAGCACACTTTAATTCATGGAAACGTGCCCCAACAAAGAGCTTAGCAGTTTTCAACTCTAAATGCAGAGGGAAAAGTAGCAATAGCAGCAGCACCACAGCTGAGTTCTCTATAGATGGTAAATAAATCATGGGAACAACAATCCCCAATTTCACATTAATTGTTTGGAAATCTCTACAACATCAAACATTTTGTTAAAAATCTAGAAAAAAATCAGCACGGCTCTTTTGTTTTTTGTGTTGTTGTTTTGCTTTAAAATGATTCGTTCTAAATACAGCTTAACATGCAGATGACTGGTTTGAGAGTAGTGTATTTTTTCAAGTGAGACAAAAAACCCCACAGTAATGGCTTGATATGTGGATATCAGCAGAGAGGCTATTTAATAACAGAGATACCTGGAAGAACACTCAACTCTGGCACAAGAATGGGCACAGCCAGGCCTTGGGTCAGCCCAATGAATTGGCCTCTATTTGACTTAATTTGGGCAAGAGCACTTTTCAAATCAGAGTGAATAGTCTCTCATTGATTATGAGGCATTGGAGGACAGCAGATAAAACAAATCTGAAACTTCTCACAAAATAATGAAAGAAGTTGATGACTTGCTAGGATTTTGGGAGCTTTTTTACTTTGCTAGTGTGACATTCTAAAAGGAAGAGTCGACTCAGTTTTTTAAGAGCCACTCTCTCTGCTCATGTTGCACTTTGACATAAACAGCCTGATCTTGCCCTTGTCCTTTTTCATTTGTTTATTTGTTTGGCTGATTGTTTTGCAATTCAAACCCATATCTAATTACTGCCCAGTAACAACATTTCCTTTTTTACAGAGCAATTGCTTTCCATATTTTGGCTTTCCATTGAATTTCAGTGTTCTGGATCACTTGCCTCTATTGTTCTATCTGAGCTACTGTTTTTCCCCACACTGAATCCCTTTATGCTGTTTTTTGCCGATGACTCTAGCCTCTCTATAGCCTATTGTAATTTTTCTATCTTCACTCAGATTTGCAACTTCTTTTGACTTTGTTTCATCTGACCATGAATTACATTAGCATAACTATTTCTTTCCTCTTCCAAATTTGATGCCTAACAACCAGCTCCTTTGTGCTGAAAACAAAGAAGTAGTTAAAATACAACTCTCCAACGTGTTGATAAAAGCTGTCACAGGATTTCCTTAATTTATTCCCAGCAACTACCTGGACTATATTAATAGATTCACCTAAAAGGTAGGCTTTTCTATCCTAGTCCTTCCTCAATGGTTAGCAAAATAAAAATCCCAGCAAAATAAGGAAACAAACCAAAAAAATAATTAAATCTCTCTATAGTTTTCACTTTGCCCTGATTCATGCCATATTCCTCATTTTAACCTTTCTGGCTAAATTCTTAATGGTGAAGTGGAAATAAAAAGAAAGCAAATTGAACTAAAGCCTATAGTGCTGATTCACTGCTCTCCTCCCACTCCTTTTAGCTGTGTCTGTTACAGATAGATGGCTTCAAACTCAGCCTCGGGGGTTGGTAGTTATGGGAGATGTGGCAATGGGACTTAGGGACAGGATAGGTAGTAAAGACCTTTTTTGGGTGGTGGGGGAGGTTTTCTCTAGTTATTAAAGATTCTAAAATAACCTGAATATTCTTTTTAAGTGAAGAATTCTGGCCAAATTTTCTTGCACTATGTAGCATTTTAGGTATATAGTATGATGATAAGGGATTGTGGGTTACTTAAATCCCAGAAGAAAAATTCTGAGAACAAAGTGGCTACATCTGGGAAAGACTTTTTCAGAGGAATTGAGCATAAAACAAATGATTTACTTGTGATCCTTAGCTTAAATTGCTTTTAGTGCAGGCAGCCATATTGTATTAAGGGAGCTTTTGTTATGACTGTAAGAAGTGAGTTTATAACTGTGCTGAAATTGAACTGCATTTTAAATCTTTATGAGATAGTATTAAAGATTCACTGATATCAGAATATCTACCATCTGGGTTATTCTCTAGTAGTTGGGAAATGGCTATTTCTTGGTGCCTCCAGGTCTATTTTAACCTGCCATCGGCTGCAACACCTGTTCTCCAGACCATTTTGTGGGCACTAATGTATTTTCCTATTCTCATGGTGTTGCACAGGCAGAAATGAATGAAATTCAGACATCATGTTCTCCTGGAGGTTTCACATTGTCCTCAAAGCTCTTTCTACTCTAGCAGCAAGTCTTCAAGTTAATGCAGCCAACGCTGCAATACCCACCTTTGTTTCAAAAAGTGTCCCAGCAAAAGGTGTTTAGGAAAAACACTTGTGATTGATAAAATTTTTTCCTTCACTACCCATCAGCCTGCAAACCAGTTGGTGACATGAGCCAACTGTGTCTTGGCTGCCCGTTGCATCCAGTAATGTATGGCCCCAGTGTGGATAGGGGACCGTAATTCACTTGCAGGACTCTGCTGATGTCAGACAGCGCCTGAGCAGTTTATGAACAGCCGCAGAGCCTTGAGAATGAATTATGACCCTGCATTCACTCCTAGGACATCTGTTGTTGTTCAATATAGAGTATACTTTCTGTAAATTAAAAAAAAAAAACCCAAAACAAACAGCAACAACTGCACTACTTCTTCACCCACTCTTCAGTCTCCAAAGTATCTTTTTTCCCCCTTTATTTGAAACCAAGCAGATTCACTACAAAGCCTGAGGTTTGCTATGCTATTTTCTGCTGGAGCTGCAGAGCCAGCATTCAAGACTATGGTAGCTCCGTGGCACAGGTAAAAGGATGATTTCCCTTTCACACTTGTGTATGCATGACCATTGACTCTACAAAGCCAGATTCCAACTAAATTAGTTTAAAGCCACTGTTATTTGAGAATTATCATTTCCCACTAAATTTCTTATCTTTTGTCTGTTCTGACTGTAAAAGCTTCTTGCCATGTCACTTTAAATCTATTTCTATACTAGGTTCAGTTGCACTGGGGCAAATCTGAAGTAATCTGGTGTGTTTTGTTTCTCTGCCAGTACAAGTGACTCAAATCCTTGGAGTTATTCCAGTTTTTCAGATTTTGGCCCAGAGAAGCTAGTTACAGCATGTGACATCAAAGAGGCGTTTGTGAAAAACTTTGTTAAATGGTCTATTTATGAACATTTCTGGCCATGTGTCATGTTTTCTGTAGGTTTCCCCCCTCCTCCTATTTTATTACTGGGGACATTTGCCTGAAAACAGACTATTTGTTACTTAGCAAGTTCATTTGCTCCTGCTGCTTATTCCTCACTTGAAGTCACTCCTGTGATTGTGGCATCATAATTAGTTGCTCTGGAGATGATTATGATGTCACAGAGGACTGTGTGTTATATGGCTGCAAGTGATGAATAAGCAGCAGGAGCAGATGATCTCTCAAGCAATAAAGACCATGTCTTTATGAAAACATCCCTGGAAACAGAAAGGCTGAAATTCTATATTAAAACAATGGAATAGTATCTAGTATGTCAACACTTTCCACAAAATAGCAGTTTAAGGGGGAAATGGTGTTGGAGGGGAGGGGTTATACCCTTTCTATCAGCTGTGTGCATCACTTTACAATGACTTTTGAAATATTTGGCCTTCATTTGTCCCTAGTGAATTACAGAGAGATTGAACGAGTTATACCTATCAATAAAAAGATGATGTATCCTACATAAAACAGAACATTCATTTCTGATGGTCAGTGACCCCCTTTACTACCTCTCAGTCACCACAGGAAACAGTAAATTAAGTGGGCATTGACACACAACCTAAACTGCTCCTACTCCAGACAGAAGGGTCTTTGCTGCAGCAATGTCCTTCAGGCCAGGGTAGGCAGGATCCACACACACCCTGCCCTGTACCTGCAGCAGAGGCTCCTTGCACTGGAGACTTCCTCACACAGAAACTTGGCACTTCTTGGCATGTCAGTCTTCCCCTGAAATCTTTCTGCTGGAACAGTGCCCTCAACTTTGGAGCTCTTCTTGGGTCTGCTGTGGGTCAAGGAAATAGTTCATCTCACCCCTTTTCTTTTTCACACAGTTTTATTCTCACCTCTACCTTCTTCCCAGCTGCCACAATGGACAGGAGGCAGGAAGACTGACTTCAGGTCACTTACATAACAATAACTTACATAATGCCTAAAAAAGAGACATTTCTACCAGACACAGTTGAAGGTAGCATGCCACCTTGTTTGCTTTCTGCTCACTTGGTTTTGACCCACCTGCATGCTAGAGTTGCCCTCTCTAATCCTCTAAACCCCATAGGTGTAATTCCCAGATAAGACGTTATCTCCACCACAGCATTTCAGTCTTTCCAAATGTCATAGCTATTGAATTAAGCATTCCCCAAAAAGTAGGCATTAATTTATTGTTTAATACATTTGGTGTTGCTCATTTTATCTGATTGGTTAATCTAACTTAATCTAGTGGGGCAAAAAAAAATCTGCTTGGCGCCACAAAGTACAAGGAAATGCTCTTCCTGCTCTGACTACAAAGCTTGCTGTTTAATTGTACAAATATTTGTGGGTTTGGCTAAGGTGAGCAATAATTTGTTATTTTAGCAAAAAGCTTCAAATAATTTAGAGCACACTAAGAAAATATTCACTGCCTTTTTGCAAACAGTGACATATTAAATGTTTAAGAGCAACTACCATGCTACTGAAAGGACTTTGCAAGTAGATGCTTGCAAAAAAACCCCAAAATTTTCAGTGGTTATTTTCTGGAATGTCAAAAAATACAGCTTGCAGGAACCTGCCTTGTGGGCAGACAGTCTCACTGTGTCCCTAGTTATTTATTTTAATTAGTGTTTTGGGCTTTTTTAACCTCTGACATGGGATTTTGTTTCAGAGGGCTTTAACCTTCTAGTCTTCAAGAAGAAAAGTGTCTGCTGCTGCAAAATTAAGAAAGGCAGTGATTGAGCATCTGCACAGCCCTGTCACCAGGCAAGTGGGGACCCACTGAATTCAGATAAATACCCCTGGCTCTTGAGGAGGGGAACTTCAATAAATCTCAGCTTCATCCTGATTACAGACCATTACAGACTTATGCTGTAAGTGATCATTTTACAGCAACACTTGGTGAGATCAATAGCCACATGCCAGAAGAGTGTCTCTGGGAGTACCTCCCTACCCAGGCAGGGTGAGCCAGCAGCACAGTGGCTGCTGCTGAGGGGCAGTGTGAGTGCTGGGAGGCGTCAGGGCCATGGCATGCCGTGCAGCTCTCTCCTCCCACTCCTTGCATCAAGTCGTGGAGTGGCAACCCATCTGCCAGGATGCTTTTTGGCAGCCGTGAGGGGCCTCTAGGGAATTCTTCCTGAAATGTTTAAACCCTGGCACGAACTCCAAGCTCAGAAATCTCAGAAAACCTATGGCTTTGGGTGCACATGGAGCACTCTTTTTTCCCCCCTTACATGCCATGAGCTAAATGCATGGGTTTAAATGGCAGAGCATCTACTGAAAAAGGGAGAAAAGAACAAAAACAAGAAGAAAAAGATAAGCATACTAGTAAAGGCTAACTACCAGCCTCCAGAGCATTCTGGCCACAGTCCAAGCCTTCCCTCGGAAAGAATGAGTGACAGCACTGGTGACAAGTTGCTGCTTTCCTCCTCCAGCCATTAGCCTCATGGGGGTGCAGCATTTCCACAGCTATTGCCTTCTGGGTGTCAGGCTGCACCACCTTAGCCAACAAACCACTAGTCCCAATCCCAGTGCTGCCCTCCACTACTGCTGCTCACCTTACTTGCTGCCTGTTGCCCTCACCACCAGGTCTGCCACACAACTCTCTGGAAGCCCTGTGCTGCCAGCATGTTCTCCACCAGGCCTTTGTCATGCTGAAGTGATTCTTCATAACACTGCTTTAACTCCCTCAAGCTGGACTTCAGGGCTTCTTTTGCCTCCCTGCTCCCCAAGGCTGTCAACATGTGCCATCAGGCTGTGGTGGCATCTCCTCTAGGAGTTTCAGGGGGAGTGAAGGTGTCCAAACTTTTCACAGAGTCCTCCCTTACAACTACTGTGTGCTTTAATAGAAATAACCTGTCTGGATATTAAACCGATTGTCCTTTCCTTTTCACATCTCCAAGAAACAGCGAGAGATCTCTCCCACTCCTGGGGGGTCACGGCTTTTTCTGAAACTCTTTGCCAGAAACTGCTGCTGTACTGGGGCCTTGGGCCACCTTTCCACTGTAGCTGTTTGGTTGTTTGCTTGTTTTTGCCAAAAGCAGATAAAACACACATCAATTTCTTTCTTGAGGGGAAAAAAGCAGAGAGATTATCAGCAATTTGCCATGGGTCGTGCCAGCCATATTCAGAAGAAAACACGAGGTTAAGTCTGTAGCTGGCTGGAAGAAACTGCTGAAAAGCTGAGCATGAAGGAGACATTTCTAATGTCTCTCTCTGTGGTGCTGGAGGGAAAAGCAGAGTCTGTGCACTGCTTTCTGGGCTTTCTGATCAGATCTGCAACAAGGTTTCAGGTGAAGCAATAGCTGGTTGATTGTGATTGAAGCATATAAACTTCACCCAGCTGAAAAGGACATTGAGAGAAAGACCTGGTAGTTAAAGGAAGAGGGGACAAGTTGGGGATGACAACCTTCATCACGAGGGGGACAAAATCACACGTCAAACCATCTCAGGCATTCAAACATCCCCTTGACCAATCCCATTTAGAAAATGCCTACCTATAAACTGGGTTATCCCTCACACAGTACTAAAAAAACACGGCCATCAGCCTCACATCTAGAAGAGCTTTGCCTTTGCTCAGCTCTGGGTCATACCTATGTGCCTTGTGACTTGCTGTCTTCTAGAGACCTGTGGGTGCACCTGGAAACCATCCCTGACCTGGGACCACAGCAGAGATGATTGCTGCCCTTCATGCCCAGATGGTTTTGGAAACTGTCTATTCACTAATGAGTGTTTGTCTCAGAGCACAGCAAGATGCACAGTCTTACACGAATGCCCTCTCTTCAAGAAAAGTTGGGGGGTTTTGTTGCTTCAAGTCAAATAGCATAAAACAAGGAGAATGCAGGTCCTGTCGATTCCCCCAACTGATATTTTTTACCTCCTGGAGGACACAGTAACTGCTGAGACTGCGGAAGTATTATCTTGCTTTCAGAGAGCTCTCTGATGAGGAATTCAGCGCTGTAGCTGTGGCACGGCACGAGACACGTGGTTGGGATGTAAAAAAGTGAAAAATAGGGCCCAAAGAGCTGGAATGTCTGTGATGAAGCTCCTCCTTCAGCAAAATGGGAAGTGTTAAAGCTCTGAATATCAATCAGCACTTCCCACAGGCAGTGGGATTCACTGGCAGGATCTGCCAGTGTCTCTGAGACACTGAATCCTTTCCTTAAATTAAAATTGTGACCAACTAGAGGCAAAGCAAATTACTAAGGTAATCAAAAATGAGTGACATTACTCTTGTAAAAGAAATCTACAAAGTGAAATTCACTGTAGGATGCATGAAAACTCCATCAGTTCTTCATTTTATGTAAATGAACCCCCCAAACACTTGCAAATCACAGAAAATTGTAAAAATGCACCACAGAGTTCAAGTTTACAATTCAATAATAATAGTGTAGAGTATAATAATAATAATAATGATGTAATAGCAATAATAATAAACATCCACTGTTTTATTATAACTACAGATTGTGTCTGATTGAAAGTCATTAAAATCGTATGTAAAAATATGGAATAAAAAGAGCAAGTAGTTTTTGCTCTAGCTGTTTATGTATAGTGCACTTAGCTTCTCTAAAGCAAATCAGTGGAGAGAGGGGAGGAACAACAGGAAAACCCAAAATAATAAACAAACCATGTTTAAGACATGTTATAAAACTCCTGAGATTCAATTGTAAGGGCACTTTCTCCTAGAAAGATGACAGCAATTATCTTCCTGCAAAGAACAAGAGAAAAACAGGGACACTCTCCTGCAGTTCAGAATACTAGCTGTAATTTTCAATCTTCCTTTTTCTCCATCTGAAACTCAGATAAAGGAAGTGGCTTGCACTGCCAGGTATCACCAGAGGAAAAGGTACACCAATTATCCAGTCCTGGTCAATACTAGTGGCACAGACCAAAGCCCCATGGTCATTAAAAGGACATTTTACATACTGGCTTTGCCCGTGCTTCACCTGTCCACACTCTGGGGCAGATCAGAACCTGCAAGATCCTGAAGACATTTAAGGGATGATGGCAGAGGCTGTGGGAAGATCTCAGGGGTGTTCAGACAGATCAGTGGATTGCAGTTTACTGGTGGGCTTGGCTCTGGGATTGGTGCTCAGCAAAAGGAGGCACTGTAGCATATAATCAAGCAATACCATGGTCTTCCTCCTGCAAGTTGTCTCTCCCTGTAGCTAACGCAGCTGGAAGGGTTTCTGCTCACGCCCGAGCTGCTGGCTGAGCAAGATGATAGGTGGCATGCCAGAATGGGCGGTGGCTTCGCTCTGACCAACCTTCCCAAATCAGCAACAGGGGACTCGTTCCTTTCCTCCTCCTGTCCCTCCTCTTGAATTTTTTTCCCCCATTTTCAGATAATCCCCAAAGCTAGGTTTAGGAGATACTTGTTTGTGCATCCTGACCATCTCCCTGGAAAGTTTGCTCCTTGTAATGTAGCGCCCAGCAGAGCTTGTGTTTTCCTTAAACAATGTGTTAGAAACTTGGAGGGGAAAAGAGCTGAGCAACTGTCATTGAAGCAGTAGCAACAGCAGAAAGGATGCATGAAAAAAACAAATTATTCTGGATTTCAAGCCCTTGAACAACTCTTAAATCTCAATCACATTATCTCATATTTTGGATTTAAAAAAGGCACAACTGAAAACCAGAGGATACCAACAGATGTCGTTCATCTGGAATTTAAAATGAGAAGCATGTTTTGAAAGCTAAGAAATTTATAAGATGTATTTCCCAATTTATAGTCCACCACTTTTTTATATATGCAAAACAATAAACATTTCTCTTGGGCAACAATTCTACAGATTAATACAGACAGAAAGAACTTTTTCAAATATTCAGCCTTGGTTTTCCATTTCCTATAATTATCCCAGGATTCTTAGCTATACCCTAATTATACCCTAGGTATATAATTAATACCCTAGGTACTATTCTAAAATAATCCTCTCTGTCCTTGCTGTCTGCACCCATCTAATTCTCCTGGGAAGAAAAGATGTTAATAAAATAGATGAACTATTGTCATTTTTTTCCCCCAAAGCTTTAATAGAAAAGAGAGGACAGCTGAAGGGCAAATAGAGATTCTTACTAATTCTAGCATCTTTTTACACAACTCTTACCTTTTTCTCCAAGCTTTCAGAAGCTGTAGGCCTTTTCCTCACAGTTCTTACTGCCCTCAATATGAGTGTTATTGAACTTAGTCTGGTGTTTATATTTTACTATTAGAATGAAAATTAGCATTTACCCAGTGGACAATATTACAGCAGAGAAGCTACTCAGCAGCTAGAGAGGTGACATATGAACCATTCCTTTCTGTCCTCTGGATCTCAAGGGAGTGTGAATGGATGGATTCTTTCTGGTCCAATATGTGGAGTAACTTTTCTACAGAAGAAAGCCTTTTGTACCTTTCCAGTCAGCCAGGTGTTATCTGCAGCTGTAAATAGGGAGAAGTGTGGAGTACAGGCTGAAATGGTGTCCTGCTAAAGCAGACAGATAAAAACCATCCTTGTTCTTCTTCTTTTTTTTTTTTTTTGCTTGATCAATCAGCTCTGCAAGATACGACATTAACACATTGATCAGTTTCCAGGACAGAGTGTGAAACAATCATTTACTTTTGACCAGTCTCAATTATATCTTATCTACACTAGGCCACATAGCCTATCAAACCTACCACTTAAAATAATGGCAATGGTAATTTGGAACTGGCAAATGCAATGTTACGAAAGGTTAAATTTAAATTTCCCTGGGGTCAAAGGTATTTAAGGATAATCTAGGCACTGGTTTGAAGTACAGCATAGTTAGCTACCAGATGAAAATGATTTTTCTTGCAGCAATTACCATGGTAGTCCCAGAAGGGGTTTGTTATGTTAAAACAGTACTGAGACTCCAGAACTGTTCACAGGCAGGTTTTTAGGCTGCTTTGGAGGGCCTGCTGTTTGCTTTTGTTGGCAAGCATGACCTGTATGTTTATTTTATTCCTTCTTTACTTCACATGGCGAATTCTGCTCTCTGCGTGTATGAGAGGATTACAAGCAATAGATGTGAAAGTTTCTGTTTACCTACAAGGCATGTACAAACACAGGGCCTGATCCAAACCCCATTATCATCAGCAGAAAGTTGAGCCTCATCTCTGAAAGTCTAGCTGCCTTTTTCAAGGTACCAGACACAAATATACGTTCTTCAAGCACCATATTTGAAAATTTGAAAGATATTCTTTATGGGGAAAAAAAAGATGAAACTATCTATTTTTTTTTAATTTCCCCCTAGTTGGTGGGTACTTTTTTTTAAGGGGAACTTTCTGTCTGACTGAATTCAAGTTTTAAAGTTATATGCCATCAAAGATTATACCACAGCTGTGGCTGGAGACCAGTTTTCCCTGGAAGGATTTATGAAGCTGTTTTTTCAGTGACTCTTAGCAATGTGTAAGACAATTCTCTGACTCCCTCACCCTTATGGTGAGTGTACTGCTCATAATCTGTATTTTTTTGGTGAACATAAAGAATGCAAAACAATGTCAGCATCTCATCTGCCAAGAAAAGAAGTAAGAAACCCACAGAGCAAGGGGGTCAGCCCAACAGCAAGGGTAGAAAAGAACACACTATATCACACATGCTGTACAGCATGGAAATAAGTCTTCACATGGTGCATAGGAGACCTCATTGCATTCCTCTCCAGGGAGTCAGCAGGAGGTAAAGAGTGAAACAGCCTTTGTGTAACACATGAGCACATCCTGTAAAGAGCATATATAGATGGTGAATCTCTAAAAACTGATACTTAGCATGCTAAGCAAACAAACAAGCAGCTGAATACATGTAAATTAGATGAATGGCTTGGGTATAGGAGACAGGAACCTCATAAGTCAAATGATTCCCAGCTTCCAGAAGGATTTGCATATAGCATAAGGAGGGACCTTCTGCAGATGCAGGTTTGCTAGCAGGGTGTGTGCCTGGGGAGCTGCGCCTTTGTGGAACTGGCTGATTGGAAGGACAAATTAATAGGCTGGGGAAAAAAATCCACTTTCAGAACTTCAAAATGCAAGAGCCTGGATGTAATGGGTTCATTTTCTTGCCCTGTGTGTTAGCAGATTGTACTTTTCAGGTTGAAGCACCTTGCTTTCCTGCTCAGATACTATAAGTCAGCAATCAAACAGTATTTCCTACCAGTTGGAGCTATGAGAAAGAGAGAACTCATGTGGTTGGGCACTAGAATGGGTTGCAGTCCCTCAGTAAATGCTTGCCTCTGTTGCTCATTTATTAACAAGAAAAACAATTCCAATTTGTTTGTAAGGTCTTCAGAGGCAGAATTGTCCCTAGTATTTATCAGCACAAGGCCTACCATGCTAGATGACATGCCTGCTATGTGATTCTGCTCTGCAGACAGAAATAATAACCTTCAGGGGGAGGCCCCTCTCACTGTACTTTTCTTTGCACAGAATACTGAGTTGTACTCTGTTGATGCTGAGTCAAAAACATGCACTTTTCTTCCATATTCATTACTGTGCTATTTGGAAGGCTCAAGGACGTGAAGCGAACTTTAAGCTGAGAAGATGTTAACAGAATGTAGACAGGAAAATCAGTGTTTCTGCCTCCATCTGTTTCTTGGGTCTCAAAAAACACAAGTGCCTCTGTAGCACAGTCAGTACAGTGACAACTTCTGGGCCCAGTGGGCAGACATTTTTCACATCCCTTTTTTCAGAAGGACTGCCAATACTAAAACCTTGTCACTCCCATTTGTAGTGCACTTTAATTTAACACATCAAGATAAAATTGCTTCAGCCCACTGCCCAGCACTTGCCACCACAACTACTGATGTGAAGCAATGCTCCCAAGCATACAGAAAACTGGGAGACACTCTGCAAAATGGAAAAAATACCCAAAAACCCAAAACCAAACATAAAAGCTCCCCCCAAAACCAAAACCAAAACCAAACTCAAAATCAAAACTAAAACAAAACAAAACAAAAAACCCAAACAAGAAAAACAACAAAAAACAGAACAGATTAAATTAGAGTTCTAACACAACTTATTGAGCTAGACACTTTGACCCCAGCCTTTTGGTCTTTCATATGTTCATTTGATATCCAGGATAGATAATATAGCTCCAGTGTGGATGGAAAAAGAGGGAGGGAAGATTGAGAAGGTGGATATTAGGAAGCCAGGGTGTCATGTCAATCACCTAGGAACTTCAAATCTCAGTCCTTGCATGTCTCAGTTCCTGTTATGAAGAAATGTCCACATCTGAAAACTAATGCACTGCTGTCCAGCTTTTTTTGCAGGATGTTCTCTGGAGGCTTGGAAGCAATCCTGCTGAGCTAAGTGACTTCTGTCTTACTCCTCTGTCTGAGCAGGTTTGCACTGCTGAGAAGTCCTTGAGTACACAGTCTCATAATTATGCTGAGATGTTGTCCATTTAGGCTATCTTGTGGCATTTTGCTACCTCCACCATGCAGAAGGACTGATGAAAGTGAGAAATTGAGTTTGGTTTTGAGAAGGCTCTGAGGTTTTTTCCAGACCTGCCAACACCACAATTTAGGTCAGCCTGAAACTTGCTCTAAATTGTCATAAAAACTGTCTGGGACTGAAGCTGTAGAGTCAAGTTAGTGATTTCACTACTGCTCACCTGTACTCTGCTGAGGTATCATCACAGGATGGACAGCAGAGCCAGAGTGGACATTCAGCTCATTTCCAGGCAAGACAGATGAAGAACAGTTTATAACTCATTGAGTGGGTTCTGCACAATCCTTTGATCTGTGTTACCCACTCTATTGTTAACACCTGTGCAGTGCTCAATAAAACACTCCCACAAGCCCTTTTTGGTATCTCCAACGTGCAGTCTGTTATATTTGCCGTCGATGATGCAGTGCATAACTCATTTAGAGGGGCATGTGAAGTGTTCATGAACGACAAATTAAGATTTAGTTCAAACATCCCTGATGGGGTCTTGGTGCATTTACCAGGTTTATAGATCTGTTTCCTGGGAATGTACCTTATAAAGTTGCATTTGTGGGTTGTTTATTCAATGAACAAAGTGATCCATTATGTTTTTGTCACTGTTTTAGACGTGAATGGAAGGTAGGGAAATGAGTGCTGTAAATATCTCTTCTTCCCGATTTTCACAAGAGTGAAAGTTGAAGTACAGCAAATGGAATAATCTGTTCAGGATTGCAAACCGAAGCAGAACAACACATAGTCAAGTGCATTTAATTGTGTCCTACTTCTTCCATCTCAGGAATTTGTAGGAACAAAATATTTCTAAAAATCTTTGGTTGATAAAATGTGGTATGGGAAAATAGAAGAAAAAATTTCGAATGGAGAAAAATTTGTTTTAGTTTTAGTTATTTCAGAGGTTGTGAACAGTGATGGGAAGAAAAGATTATCCCTCCACCACCTTCTTTGAGCAATTCTCTGGAATTTCTGTTGCTGTCCACTGTGGAATGTGGTATAATATTTCCAGATCAGAGGGCAAAAAGAACTGCCAGTCTCATAAAAGCACCCCATTTTGATAAAATTCTATTACTATTTTGGAGACAAGTAGGTTTTGATAATGTGCCTCAGGTTTCTGTAAGCATCAAAAACTTCTGGTTTTTCTCTATTGCTAGCTAGATTTTTGCTAGTACAAAACATCAGAGTTACTAAACAGTACATGTGAATTTTGGGTTTTTTTTTTTTTTTCATCAAAATGTTATGCACATCTGCTAGAGGCCACCAATCACAACTCTTATGATTTCACATAAAGTCTAGCTATCAAATAATTCTCTAAAGTAGAACAAAGAAAAGATTTACTGAAAGTTATCAGCCCCAGAGAGGCTAATTGACACCAGCAGGATGAAAAATGAAGTAGGGGCTTTAATTCTGTGTGGACAAGCTAGACACTTTGTGTAAGTCCAGCAGAAGCTGAGGGCAGATCAAAGTTCTTTCACCATCGCTGTCGGCCACATTTCTAAAGAAAATTTCTGTATTTGGATCAATTTTCCATGGATGGCCTCAAGAACTTCAAAATCTTTTGCAAAACCATTTCCTTTGGAAAAATAAAGACAAAACTTTCCGGGCCCCTTCTTGCCCCACTGAAGGGTAAACACTTACTCTTGAGTGCTGTGGGAATAAATGCGTGTATGAATGCACACAGCACAAGCTGCAATAGCACTGGGATTGCTCTGAAGGTTGTGTATTTCACATACACTCTGCACTTCAGGCTTGGCAAAATTCAGCCCTTTTCCCTACTTCCCTTTCCAGTACAGACACAAAATATTCATTGATGTGGGTAAAGATGTGTCAGGAGGCAATGTGTTCATTCCCTTTGCCATGGGGAGTTGTTCTGCGAAGTTGTTAGTGTCTGGTAGCTTAGCTGATTCCTTTCCCTGTGTGTTGCACGAGCATCCAGAAAAGCTTACAAGATACTTAGGGTAAAACCCTTTCCATTTGCAGCATAATCATGTCTGGCTCAGGCAAATTCAGTGGATTTAATGTGGTAAAAAAGAAACTTCCTTTTCTGAGCTCTCACTCTCTCTCAAAACAGATTGATCAATAGAGCAACACAGTAAGAGCGAAGACCTGTTTTCAAAGAGGAAAATATCTTGTGAATAAGCCACTGGCCTGAAACTCAAGAAAATGTCTTTGCTTATCACATGTTTGCTGACAGAGAATCCTTGCAAAATGCTGGATTTCCAAGAACAGATTGCTGAACTCCTACTTTCATCTCAGGAAAACTGCAGCCAATAAATCATAAAATGAGAATTACAGAGACTCTGTTTTGGGGTAAAATCAAAACTAGAATTAAACATTCCACTTTAAGAAGATAAACCTATAATCCTGGACTATTGGGCCAATGAGCCGTAGCCAATAAATAAATTTCACCACAAAATAAAGGGCAAATTATTTGGCCCCACTGAGCTGTCAGATTTTTTCCCTTTTATTCATTGTTCCTGTAGAGCCCCATATCCAGAGGCAGCTGTGGTCAGACTGTTCTCATATTTGGTTTATTCCTCTCCCAGCTCCTGACAGTTTAGGGCATCATCAGGATGAATGCTTAAGAGCAAAACTTTACTCTTTGCTACTGATAAAATTCAAGGGTCAGGTAGCACCAGTCTCATTCCAGAAAATACTGGAATGAAGCATGTTGAAATACTCTATGCTTCAAACCCTTTCTGCTTCTTGCTAAAAGAAAGGTTAAGGACAATAGCATTAAGAAGACAAAGGACATAGAGGTGTGTATTTACATCATCTACTATTTACATAACTTGGAATTTGAATTTGGTCTGCAGCCAGGAAGGATTTTTTT
Source organism: Rhipidura dahli (assembly GCA_013399225.1). NCBI lineage: Eukaryota > Metazoa > Chordata > Aves > Passeriformes > Rhipiduridae > Rhipidura > Rhipidura dahli. Next base: position 115,633 of record VXAC01006246.1, read on the forward strand.
TCCCCTATGTAAGATTGTTAGAGAACTGGGAGGAATTTTGCTTTCCTGGGAGTAAGATACAGCTTTTTCCAGAAGTATGTTTTTTAAGAAATACACTCACAGCAGGCTAGTGTACTGGTGATATCCCTGTCCTATCCTGATCTCCCTTTTTGACACATTATAATTTTGTGGATTTTGCCTTTAAATAAGTGTAGAGAATATAGAATATAAGGAAAGACATTGCAGGTTGTGAAACACAAAATGGGTGTTCTGTGACCACTTGCCAGACAAAATGTCTCCCAGAGGTTCCTGTGACTATGGGGAAATTTCGTCCAACATTTCTGTGCAGCCTTTAAAAAGAAATTTTGAAATTTAAATATTACTTTGTTTTCCATAATTGCAGCAAACAGCCGTGATCAACATTCAAGTAGACCAAAAAAAAAAGATCTTTCAGTCTTAACGTTTTTCCTAACAAGTTAACTATCCATGACAAATTACAGATATGTCCACTCCAGTCCTTTCTATTAGAACTCATTCCATGCTGTGGATTTTAAACTTGTGCGGTCAAATTTGGTCATACTGTATTTTAGAAGAGATTTGGTACATATTTGCTTAATTCTTCTAACTATCTATCTCATTCTTGGAGATAGCCTCTTCCATCAAAAAAGAAAAGGAGTGTGAACTTTTAAGGGTCTCTTAGCTATCACTTTAAAGTCAGATGCAGCAAGAAATTTAAAGTTACATAGGAAAAAATAAAGAGTTTTTGATGATTTTTCTTAATAAACCAAAATGGCTTGGTTTCAAGTCTGTCAGAACTCAAGTTTTGAAAGGTCTGTGTTTTGAGCTTTCTCTGTTCTAATCCGTCACAAACATGGACCTCAGAGAGAGTGATGATCCACTGCAAAATACTCATTTCTGGGGACATGAAAGATAGGTGCCTCTGATGAGAGTTGTATGAAACCCAAAAACCTTTCCTGCAGTGGAGCAATTGCTTAATATCCTACTAAATTATAACTCTTGCCTCTGAGTACGACTATTAGAAGTGATCCTTAAAGATATTTGGAGACTATGGTTTACGTGTAGGGCAAACAGATTGCATTTGTAACATTTAACACACAATAACGATAATAAAACACACTGACGTGGGTTTTCTCTGTAAACAGTCTCTTCTGAAGATAGAGCCAGTGAAATGTTTTGAGAACTTTGACATTTATAGCTGTATTTATAATCTCTTTTGGATCATTTCCTCATGGAATCACATGTTTGTGTATTTTAAATTCTCTGGAGAAATAAAAATGTTTAAACAAAATAATGATGTGATAGGCACTTTATGAGGGCTTGTTCAACACGCGCACATGTACAAGCAAGGCTGGGTTTGTTCTGAAGTCAGTGAGTGGGAGTTTTGGAAGTGGATATCAAGGAGAGAGCCTCTTTATTGGAATGATTAAAAAGAGAGGAAAAAAGCAAGAATACCCAGGCCTGCCACAGAAGATGGGACTTGCTGTCTGAGAAGTAACGCAGTAGTTGTTACACTTGCTGTACCAATATGAAAAAGAGGTAAAGAGAAAGGAGATACACTTATGTTCATATGCATACATATGCCTCAACATGTGTAAATGAATTCACACTGGCACACATCACATAGGCACTTGTATTAGTGCGTAATTCACAGTAGATAATTTATTTGCCAGTCTTTCTACTAATGGCATAAACGTGAGCAGACTGCTTTTTTCCTAAATGTGATTCTCATACCACAGAATAAGAGGAGGCTTTTACTGTGTAGTGAAAGCACAGGTATTTAGTGTGAATATTTGACACTGAATGTTCAAATTCTGGTTGTGTCCCTTCACTGTTACGGACCACACAAATCATGTGGTTTTTTCCTATCTCTACATCAATGTCATCATAGTAAAAAGTAAAAAGTAAAAATATTTGTTTCATATGAAAAAAAAAAGTGAGAAACTACTTCCAAAGGGGAAGAACAGATGAATAGGATTAGACTTGTATGAGTTGGGTATATTTTTCCTGGGCACCCTGACCTAACTTAAGGCATCATTCAGCTGCATGGTTAGATTGCCACCCATGTTCCTCACCCCCCAAGAAAGAAATCAGTCATTACAGCCAGAGACAGAGAAACTGCCTGCCCAAATTCAGGAAGAAAAAGCCCTGGGAGGCCTGTGCCAGTATTGCCTTCAGCATAGCTATGTCTTCACAACCCAGACCCGCATCGCCTGTAGAGTCTGGTGGAGGGGGATTGAATGCCACATTCCGAGAGCAATCACATATCTCAGTTCTTCCAAAGTGCTAAAAAATTGTATAAGCACAGAGAAGCAAGTTCATTTTTAAACTCAAGCAAACGCTCACCCAGAATGTTTTACAATGCTCAGTTTAGCTTTCTCTTCTATTTTTTTCATATTCAAAAAGTATCACAAGCGTGTCAGGAGTGTTTCTAAAAAGAAAAGAAGATACAAAGAGCTTGTGAGCCCTGGAAATTTTTTCTATGTCAGCTTCAAAATTCTCACCAAAGCTGTGTAAGAAGCTTGCTAGAACAGCACCAGATGCTCAAATGTGTTCACTAGTTGGAAAATTATAGCAATTCAGGAGCTACACATAGCTCCCATTGAAGTCAGTGGTATCAGATCCCCACTGATATAAGGAGTCACTGGATGAAACCCCATCTTTGTTAAATAAGTTTCCCTGTCTACCAACTAGAGAAAAAAAAGAAGATCTGGTTGAAAATAGAGGCTGTTCCAGAAGGAATACTGAGTTTTCCAAGTCTAAAGATGCTCTTGTAATACAGACCTTTTCTTCTGGGGATTTCACAATACTTGGAAAGACAGAACTGTTTGCAACTTTTCCCCAAAAAATAAAAGACTCAATATTTCTTTCTCTCAAATGTTGATTTTGCTCTTGTTCGTAGCAGCAAATACATTTTTTGTTCTGTGCTATATAGTGAAACCCAGGAAAACCTCCTATAGAAGAGGAAAAGCACATAGATTCTGGGACAAAACGTGTCATTATTTAGCATATTAACACCTGAATATGTCTTAAAAGACAAGAATTGCTTTAACCTTAGCTTGTGAATGAAGAAGAATTGTCACTAAGAAGTAGTTCAAGGAATGGAATGACTTAAGAAGAGATCTCTGGGGAAGGGAAGAGAAAGCAGAGGGTAGAAGTCTAGCATATAAAGCTCATGTAAATAAAGCACTGACCTTTACTTCTGACACGCTGTTTCAAGTCCAGCTTTCTCTCTTAAGCAGAAGTAGACAAAGGTTGGTGGAGAGGTTTATTCCCCTGTGACCACTGTTAGGCCCATCAGACATCCCAAGGGAAATGATTTGAAAGGTCACAACATAGCTTCTGGCTACCTTTTAGCTGTGGAAGGGCCTCCAAACACCACTATTTATAGAGTCCTCCTGGTGATTGAAAACTATCATTTGTTGTTGTTTTGACCTCTTAACAAGTTCTCATCTGGGTTCCAGAACATTTAAAGACTAGGGAATTCCATACTGAGCCAGAATGAGCAAGAAGATAACTTTTGGCAATTGCTTGACAGCTATATCATGCTAAGTACTTTTTGCAGTCTGTAAAATGAAACCATATTTCTCCTCTAAACTGTTGCCCCACTACATGTATTCAGTCAGTGAAATTCCCAGTTACTCTTTAAAAAATAGACCCAGGATTTTATAATAGATTAGAAAATCCCACTGTAGTTCTCAGAAAACTCCAGGAACTGCAATTGTGTAAACAATGTCTAGGTAAGAAAAATAATTCCTGTGACTCATGGAGACAGTGAGATATTTAATATTTTTAGATGGCACACCACAGGCTTTAAAGGAGTCTACATACACCACTATCCATTAACAAGGTATTTTCGGAATTGTTTTTTCCTTCTCACTGTGTGTCAGATTTCTTTTTTCCCTCGTGTATTTTCTCTCTTACCATTCCTTCTCCCATTGCATTTATGTTCCTACATCCTTCTTTTCCTTATCCTTATCTGTTCATCCACACCAAGGCTCTGCCACAGTAAATTACATATTTTTGGCAGAGAACATGAAGTAGGCTAAAAGAAGATGTGTTCCTTTGTTTTTTTTCTGGCCAGATCTGTGTGTGCTGAATGGCTGAGAGATCAAACCCCAAACACTTTCCATAAGCCACGAAACTGTATGCAGTTTTTATTAGAGATGTAAAATGTCTCAGTACTGCAAACTTGATTCTCCAATCCCATCCCTGACCAGAAGAAAATATCCCAACCTTTTTTAACAAGAATATATCTACTTAAGTGTATCATAAATGAGTGAACTAAGTGAATCAATAAGCAAGGGGGGTTTTCATTTATGGATAGAAAGAACTAATCAGTAGTAATATGATTGTTCTCTGTAGAAAATGGGTAAGGTATAGAGTGCTGCTGTGGAGGCACAGGCAGCATTAGTCACTGTCAATATTCTCAGAGAGTTCTACCCATTGTGATGAAGCTTTATAAATCTTTGTCATGTCTTCAGTGCAACAGACACACAAATCTACTTACAGTTCAGGTAACATATTAACATAAATAGCCAAGTACCAAATAGGATATCTGAAAATTTCCATTCAGGGCTGCGGGTTAGATTATTAGGTGAAATTGGGCTGTATTATCTTCTGGTATTTTCTTCAATGATCAGTGTATACAAGGAAGAAGAGCATATTTAAGAGATACTCATAGATGACATTAAAAGTAGATTGAACAGTAAAATAATTTGCATCATTTAAATATGAAGTTCATGTCTCCCACTTATTAGAGGTGCTAGTCACCTGAATCCTTTCTGAATGTTATTCAAATAACATGCTTTTTCCCTTAAAGATATTTATTGTATCCAAGCTGATCATACTCTAATGAGTCCATTCTAGGTCTGATTCTCTTTAGTTGCCAACTGAGACAAACCTATTGACATTACATAAATTCACATTACCTGATGCTTTGGTCCCATCTCATCCAGGGCTTGGATGCAGTTGTCTCTTCTATTTTTACACCAATCGATGTCAACATCTAGGAACTGATGCCCAAGAGCTGTAGGAATATAACTAGTCTGGTCTAAGCTATTTTTGAGTCATATTGCAGAATCATTAGATTTGGTTCCAATTCGTAAAAGTCACAAGTGCTGTAAAAATCCCCCTACAGTGTGGCAGGGTTGAGACCAGCCCCTGTTTTACACTGGCATATTGATTGCCTGGTATCATCTCTTTCTCTCTCCTCTCTCCAGCTCCTTTTCAGGCAATGCTACTCACACCTTACACATAATGAAATGTCATCAATGGGGCACTTGTCACTATGAAAAGAAGATGAGCTAGCAAGTCAATAAATTCTTTTCAGAGTATAGTAAGTGTCTGGCCCCATCTGTCAACAGCACACAGAATATATTTCTGAGTTCCTGCTCATTGTAAAATATTATTTTAGCAGATGTTCCCAGAGGCAGAAGGATTTGACCCATTGTCCCAACAGGCCTGGGATAAAGACATACAATGATGAAGAAACATTAGCAAGGAAAATTGAATCTAGGTAGACATTGGGATTGCTTTCTGGGAGGGGGGAAAACAAGTAAAAACAAAACAACAAACAAACAAACAAACTCCCACTCCTCAAATATTTTCTTTACTGTGATCCTTAAATATTTGAGGCCATTATATCGAGAAGCAACTATTTGATTCAAGACTTAAATAAGATGCAGTGATAAATAACCAGAGTAACTGTGGAGTGAATACATCAAACTGTGTGCGTGCAGAAGAGACATGGAGAGAAAAAAAGTGTGTTTGTACAATTATACTTATGCCCAAAAGTAATTATTGAGTGGCCTGCACTCTGGTCTAGAGGGCAAAAATAATCATGTATTTTCCCATAAAAATAACAAGGTAATTACTATGTAAACGCTGTGTCTCTACATGGCAATTATTGCAGGCCAGGTTTTGCTCCCCCTATTCACAGACTGCTGCTACCAGGTGAACTGGCCCCCACCTCCTCGTGCCACCGCCACTATTTGGGAACCGCATACTGAGCATGGGTAAAGGTGACAGCCTTGTGTAATTAAATGGTCAGTGAGCAATTACGGTGTGAGTACAGCATAATGGAACTCTGCAAAAGGATCTCTAAGCAGAGGACCAAAACCATTTAAATACTGCATTATTACAGTCAACCTGTTCTGCTTTTGTTGACAGTAAAAAGATTTCCTTGCTCCATTTTTTTGTTCCATTTCTATGTCCCTTTTAAATAATTCTTGAGTTAAAGAGCAGAACTATAACAAAACCACAGAAGCCAAAGGTGCATGAGAAGGGGTACATTCATGTCTTCACAACTCTGTTGAGCAGGTACGTGTATGCTGATAGAGTCATCTCTGAGCGGAATCCAGCCCTGTGCCAGGAGCAGGAGGAGCACTAGCCAGCAGAGGTGGGTGGCATGAAAAATTTTGAATTCCAGTCTGATTTCTGAAAGCTGTTCCAACTGCTATGTGTCTTGGTTACCCAGCCACAAGATCAGAATATGTTTATTTTCTTTTCTGTCTGGGGTGCTGTGAGAGTGAAATCCATTGCTTAAATGTCAAGCACTGAGGAGCTCTAGGGACAAGGATCTCATCCATAGAAAGATTTTTCCTTCTCCTCAGTGAGCTTTGTATGTATTCATTTGAGCTTTTCAACACTTGTGTAAATACTGTGCCTCTGTTTTTATTTGATTGCATTTGAGGATCTCAAAGCACTGTGAGAACTTGAATGATCTTGGTGATACTGTTCCTGCTCTTGTTAAAATCAATAGCAACACACCCTTTGATATTAGTAGCAACACAGTCATGCCACAGGCTTTATAATATGCTGAGGAGGAAGGTATATATCTCATGTTTTTTCCAGTCAAAAAAATAACACATTTTTGCTTAGGAGCAACAGGAATGGAGAACCTTCTTGGAGGTTGACTGTGTTGCTACCTAAGCAAGTGGAATCGTACCTGTTGATGACAGAGGTGTGCTTAAATCACCACCCTCTAATGCTTGTGCTGGGGTATGCAACAGTGGTCAGTTGTTGCAGAAGATAAAATGGAAAACAAAGAGCCAAAAATTTCTTCGTATAGAACTGAGACATTACAGTGTCTAACTGACACGCTCCTAAAAGGTGTTTGTGTTTTCTGAAGCAATTTGTCACAGGATCTTTGTTGTACTTATTATAAATGTAACCCACCAGCACCTAATTGGTATTCCAATATCTTTGATCTGTGACCTAGAAAGAAAGAGCATAGCAGAAGAAAGTAGTAAAAAAACCCCCAATCTTGTCTTGGTCCTACCCTAGAGTGGTAGGGCAAATGCCTGTTCCTATACTGTACATGCATAAACAGCTCTTTCTCAGCTGCGATTTAATGTTGCTATACCTTTGATTGCAATTACATTGAATCACATTGCAACAAATCTTTGTAATGCCAATCCCATCTTTCCACCTCATTGACAGCTCTGGAGATGCATCTGAAATTCATAGTAGCCTCATAGCCTATGGCAAGAGAAATCCATGCTGCTAAAATTTTATTTTAGAATTCAAGCTGGTTTCTCTCAGCCTAGGATGCTCTGGTTTTAATCTTTTGCTGCCTAGCACAGTGTATCAAAATAACCAGCCAATATTGTTAAACTGTCAGGGGTCCTCACTGCCGCTGAATTTTACCAGTATAAATAAATATTGTAACTTAAGGAAAAAAAGCATCCCTCTGGACAGAATTTTTAGCATTAATAGAATTAAGAGGAGAGTGAAATTGTATATAAACTTCAACTTGACAACAGCCTTCTCGTTTCCTTTTTTTCTTTTTTATTTTTTTTTACAGAAAGAAAAGGCTTGAGTGGAATATTCAGGCTGATTTACTGCTCAGGCTGATAGGGACTCCAGGCTGGATCCCAAAATTTGAACACCGTTCAAAGGGAGAGATATTTAAAAATCCCAGAAAAAGAGATATTTCCAAATTAATGGCATTGCCCAAATGCCTTGGCTCCTTGCACCCCACCAGGAAGGTTTATTATTTTCTGGTAAAATGTTGCTTGAATGGGGAGTGGTAGTCAGTGATGCGTCAGTGCTGCTCTTTGAAGACATTAAAAAGCTGAATGCACAACAAAGAACAGATGTTCCAGCATGCTTTATTTATGCACCCATCAGCAATCTTCCAATGACCACAAAACACAAGCTTTTTTTTTTTTCTTTTTTACTCCTCACAATATTATTTTCTGATCAACTCACACTCTATTTTTCCTCCAG
>VXAC01006246.1:132258-144758 GCA_013399225.1 Rhipidura dahli
AAAAACAAAACCAAAAAAAACCCACTTTGTTGAAATCAAAGGACTGGGATGGGACATCAGGATCCAACATTCAGTTCCCATTGCAGGGGTGCTAGTCATGTGGGCAGAGATTGGACATCACTTGTTTTGCATTTATGTTTCTTGTAGCTACAAAATCCATGAGGGCAGAGCTGATGGTCCTTCTGTCAGAATAAGACTCCACCTCTACCTCTCATCAACTAAGGTATTAAACAAAAATAAATTAACTTCTACTGTATCCAGAGATATTTTTCCCTTCTTTTCCTTGAGTCTTATAATACCCCAAATAGCATTCTTGTGCTTTAGAGAAGTTCCTTTAATACACCTTCCTATTTCTTTCCAGAAAGCAGCATAAAGCCATGGAGGATACTGCAATAATGTGGAAACAGGTGTCACAGGCTGAGGTTCCAGTGGACGAGAAAGTGCTTAACTCTTCTTAACAGAGCAAAACCATATTGAATGACAGCTCTGTGAAGGCAAAGAATCCTCTTTTATATCAAAAGGGCTTTTATCAAAAACATCCTCTGAGGCGAACACCAAAGACCAGCCCATTTCAGTTGACACTTGCAGAGCTGCCATGCAAAGCCACCAGCCCGTTCCTGCAGCCCTCCCAGGATGTCTCATGCATTCTTAAACCCTCTCAAGCCAGCAGCCAGCAGAACACACTCCTTGCAAGGCTTTCTTGAGACGATTCACCACAACAAATCTCCAGTCACACTATAAGTAACAGTATGGAAAATCATTTGAAGTATCTTAAACTTTTAAAATGTGCTGTGGCTTTCTCAGAGGTATACTTCTGTCTGACATTAAAAAATAGGTGTTAGAATCTGTGGAATCTTGAGATGTGATTCTGAGTAAAGGATTCCAAAGTTTTGGTACAGCTAACCACATTCCCTTAGACATACCCCAGTTTTATTACCCGATAGAGGTTATTTCAGATCCTTCTATTTTCAGTCTGCCACACACTAAGTACTCATCATTTTATGACACATAGTTACATGGACTAAGATAATGGTAATTATATCTCATACTTCAAAGCAATTACCCAGTGAGGTGAGGAAGGGCTCCTTCTTCCACATTCCACAATAGAGTATTTGCAGCATGGAGTTATTCACCTTTCTGAGATGCATTAGCTACTGGTCAGAGTCAGAAGCAAGATACCAGATTTAATGGATTAAAGGTCTGATCCATTATCACACATCTTATAATTATCCAGAAGCATAAGTCTTTACAGTAATTAATCAGTGAGAGATTAGTGAATATTCCCAGTGGGAAGATACTAAGTCTGAGAAATAAGTGTAGTTTGGTGATGTCCTTAATTAGATATTGACTCATTATCCAGAACGCTTGTGTTTTTGGATGTGATGGCCACATGCAAATAAAAAAAATTCCTATTTTCTTGTAGTCCTTAAAGAATATAAAGTAATTATTCCAGAAATTTACATATGAACTCTGTATACTCTGTGCTAGGGGATCCTGTTTTCAGCTTGTCTGTAGGTATGCATATATTCTTGTAGCTGCACTGGATGCAGCCAAAAAAATGGAGGGGGTGGTTGTGAGCAAGGCAGCTGTTCTGCACCTCTGAACCCCAGAGGAACTCCTAATCAGAGTAAAAGGAGTCACCAGCCCTGTTTTAGGGCCTGGACCAACTGCTGGCATAGATGGTTGGGGAGCCTCAGTGCCAATCAAAGGAAATCTGAAGGACCAGGGAGGAGATGATGAACACATGGGAATGAGGAAAAAAAATTCCCTGAATTTTGACTCCTGGCTGTTAAGACCTTGAAATTCCACATGAAGGTGCTCTGGGTTTTGTCCCCCTAGTTGCCTTCATAATCAGCAGCTGACCTCTGTGAAACACTCAGGTCCTCATGTTCTGAGCACAACAGTCCCACAAACAGCAGAAATGGAAGCCCAGTGAGACCTTACCAGTCTCTGTGTAGAGGTGGGTTTTCCTCCTTATTCATTTCCTGTATCCTAGCCCCATGCAAGGACTATTGCACTGGGTTAACCCAGGTTTGGCTTTCCTACTCTCAAGGACTGAGCAGAGAATCATCTATGCCTGTGCATGAATTCACAAACCCCTCTTTTTCACCCCAGCAGGTAGTGCCTATGAGGTGTCATTACTACTAGGTCTAGGCATGAAGTATGTGTCCTTTTGACAAAAAACAGAAGTGTTCGATCTTTTCTACTGATATCCTACTTCATATTAATTTTATTTGGGATTTTTACACAAGGCAACTCCGAAGGAGACAGGTTTTCATAAGATTTCACAGCCCCTATGGAGACAGAGAGCTAGAAGCGCGTCTCGAGCCTCCTCCACGCCTTGTCTCACTTGCAAAGAAACGGGCCAACACTGTGATGAGGTCTGTTAAAGGCTCCCTCAGCTCTTTAGTCGCCTCCTCTCATTCCTGACATTGTGTCCCCTTCTGTGTGCAGCACCATCTCACATTTCCTATACTCCAAATAACTTCTCACTCCTCCCTCAACTCCTTCCTTTGAGGAACCTTCCTTCCTTTTTCTCCTCAACAGTCAGCTCATCTCTCTTCCCCCCCATGGAGCCATGAGCTTACTGGAACAGGGAATATGCTGTATTCTCAAAGTACTCTAGAAACATGTTTAATAACAATCTTTTTCAACCCTTGATCTTTCCTGGATGAATCCCACTTAATCCTCACTGAGATTTTTATGAATGGATTTTCCTTACCCTTTGAGCAACATCTTTTTGCTAATATTTTTATGTCAGCAACTAAGTGGGAGATAGACTGTAGCTGCTAAAAATAAAGAATAAAAGACAAAAAAATGCTAATTACTCAGATCAAAACAAAATCTGGAGAAGTGAGTCATAACTCAAAAGAAAGGGAAGAATGTCTTGCTTTTCACTGGGAAATGAAAAAAAAAAACTAGAGAAAATTAAATTCTTCTCCTCCTCTTACACTTAGGAGATTATTGTCATCTTTAAGTTAACCAAACTAGATCATACTGCAGCTCTCACTTCTAGGCTGCAAGTGAGAAATGAAAGATGTCACTAAAACACACACGAGTTGCAAGGCAAGAAAGCCAAACAGCTTGAGCTTTACAAATGAAAGAGATGAAATAGCCACAGTACTAAATAAAAGGAAGAATTCAAAGCAAAGAACACAAACTACTTCTGACTATGCACAGCCAGTACAACAGTACAACTGGTAGAAGGCTTTCTGCTTGTACACTGTGCCAGTTACTGAACTAGCATGCACCAAAATAATTTGTAATTAGATATCTATTGCTTTGAGCACTTATTTTAAGAAAAAATTCAGTATAGTGAAAGCTATAAGTACTTCTGGATCTATCCTTGATGCAACTACACTGCAGTATTTGGAAATAAGTATTTTATGCATTATTTAGTGTTTCAACTGTGGACAAATACTTTCATAATACAGTAACTTAGATGTCTGAGATCATGCTCATGGGTCAAGTTCACAGATGATGTGAAGAATGATGTAAGATATATATGAAACTTGCCCTATCTTACTCCTTCTGTAGCTTTTCTTAATAAAAATAATTTTTTTCTAAATTACTGATCATTGATTTAATAGCCTTTTATATATCTACATATATGTGTATGCATGCAGGCATTCATTTTGCTACTATCAAGTGTATTATCACATAGGCCTTGTGTCCAAAGCTGGTAAGACATAGTATTGGATGACTTAGAAGTTGAAAAGATTATCAACAACTGTCCATTAAAACGTCAAAAGCAACCCATAATTTAAAAAAAAAAAAATCACTTCTATTTATTATTTATTTAAAGGTTTATGGAATATGACAGTGCCAGAGAGGTGGGCTGAGATTAGCCCCTCAATAAAAATAGTCCACATCTCACAGACTGGTGGAGAGGATAACCACAGGCTAAATAAACTCACTTAGCACACAGCAGCTATACTCATCAGACCATAACATGGACTACATTTTGTTTGTGGACTATTTATACATGCCATTACCAGACAGAAAAGTCTTTCACTTGCTGAATCTTAGTCTGCTGTGCATTGAGTGCTTTAACTGCTATCATTACAAATGTTTACTCCTTCTCTAACGTATTATCAAATTGCACCAATTTTCATAATAAAACCTTTGCCCCCATATAAATACTTTGTTCTTGCAAATAAAAAAAAGTAGGAAGAATTAAATGGGTTTTTTTTAAGACATTATATACACTGGGAAAGATCAAGGGTATAATCAATTAAAAAAAAAAATGCTTCTGCAACCCAGCTTACACTTGTTGAAACTAGAGTTTGTTGATTTTACTCTGCAATCACAAAACCTGCCTTTAAAACTAACTTGGGGAGTTTTTCCACAATGGTAGCCTAAATATCAACGACAGAGATTCTCCCATCATTGAAAAAATACATCAGTCCTGATACCCTCCCTGTCCCTTAAGCTCTGTTAAGGATGACACTTCTGTAGCAAAGAATCTCTAATGCTGCTTGAAGGCACAGTGTTCATTCCTGGTAATAGGATGGTCAAAGTCAAAATTTGGAACTACAGACAAGCTGATCCAAAAGGAAGGGCTATAAAGACAGTGTTCAGATGAAAAGGCCAGCCTCAGAGGACAGCACTATTAATGATGTTCTGAAAGAGCAGAAAGGCTGAGAGTGAACACTGGCCAATCAGTTATAAGGAAAGTAGCTGTATAGGATATACTTCCCAATGCATTAGTGAAGCAACTGAACAGTTGTTTTATTAAGTGATATTATGAAGTCTCTGATCATAATTGCAGCTGCTACTTGCATCTCAGTAGACTAATATGCTCTGTTTTCCCTACTAAGGCATGTTTGGGACAATTGTGGGGGCACACATGGGCAGGGAAAAATTGCAGTCAGAAGATGTGCCAGGAGTCCACATTTTCAACAACATGCTACCAAATATGATGAAATGAAAAATTTTTTTAATTGAGAAGTGTGTTCCCTGTTACAAGCAACTTATACAAGATGGAGTAGCTTCCTGCCTATATTATGCAACAGACTCCTCAGGAAAGGCTTTGAAATCAAAAGTGTGTGAGATACATATCCATAAGTAAATGTCCACAGCTGGATGACTTCTTTATACACTCACATGAACACCAGGTACTACAGGTACTTCCAAGAAAGTACAGATTTTGGACAAAGAAAGAGCTAGCCTAGTAAAAGAAGGAGGCCACATCTGCCATTTGCACCTGCCAAGTCATATTCCCATCTCCTTATCTGGTAAAGAAATAGTCATATCCCAACACAGTTCTCCCAAATGTATCTCATTGTATTAGGTCCCTTATGTTTCACTAGCCATTCCTGTATGCCCATATTCATACATTTATGTGTCTAGCTGCAGTAGACATGCATTCTGGATCATTATTAGTTTTGAAAGGGTTTTTAATTTTAGAAAATGCAGTAGCAAAAGTATTGTCAGACTCATATTCCAATTTAAATATTAGAATGATGTCTCATTGTCTTTCAGTATAAAAAAATTAGAAGAGATTATGATTTTTTTAAAATGATGCTACTTTTATATGATATTGCAAAGAGAATAAGGCACTTTCCTTTAAACTGATTTCCAAAGCTATATCTGAGATCTATATCTGCTGTTTATGGATCACAACTAACTTTATAGTCATGTATAAACTGTACTTCTGAGTGCTGTAAGAGGTATCCCCTGTCTCACAATAAAAATATTATGGAACATTATATTTCCATATAGTAATGGCACTCTTATTTTACTAGTAGGAAAGGTATTGTACTAATTTAATTGACTAACATAAAAGTCTCACAAGCAAGATCAATATTTTATTTTCTCAACAGTTTTTGTCAATGAAGATTTAATTTCCCGTGCAGAGAAGGTGTTTGTGTAGCTCACGGATATAAGTGGGGTGTGGTCCTTTCTGTGGAGCCCTGAGGCTTTGACTTCCCCCCCCCACCCCAGTCCCACGAGAGCCCCAACACCAAAACACTAGTCTAGGTGTCAGTAAATAGAGGATTTATTTGTAACCCTATAATAAACTTATCCCTTGATCCAAAATCATATAAATTCTTTATGTTTTGGTTTATGCCCAAACTAAAGATTTCTGACAGCTTAGCTGTGTTGGTTGGGATGTGAAGATAAGAAAACTCAAGCAAAACGGAAAAAAAAAAAATCTTAACCTGTTTCACAGGTTGACATCAGCAGACTGAGGCTTTTGTAGAAGGTAAATATTACCCTAATCTCTGTTGTAAATCTAGAATGGTTGTTTTGATCTTTTTTTACATTGAATGCAAGAATGCAAAAACACATGCAAGTTAGCCTACATACAATAAAGTTTAAAGACAATAAAATTAGAATGCTGCAAATCTGCAATTATAATCCAGAACCTGGGCACAATGGGCAGATATGTGAACTTTCCCTGAACCTAAAACCAAGTGCTACTTGAGAGAAATTTTCAGTTGATCTGGGTCAGCTGCTGATGTTGTGTGGAAGCCATTGGCAGTTTGGTGGCCAGAGCCAGGTTTCACAATGAACTTCCCGTTTGCTCAAAACCAAAACTCCCTGAAATTTCAAAGGTTGTAAATGAGAGACAGAACTTCACAAGTCTCTAATTAGACTATAATCTGTCCACAGAACAGATTTATTTACTGTTCTGTTAATCCTTACAGGCTTCTCATCTAAAGGAAAGAAAAATATCCTTTCCACCTGTACTTACAGCCTGCTCCAGAAGTGACACCTTGCAGCACCAGACACAGGTTTTCCAGGCTACTGCTGTCATAAGCAAGGAGAAATACCAAAACTCATCAAAGTGTTTTAAAAATAAAGTCAAAAATGTAAACACAGCCTCATTTTGCAGTGTGAATGAAGAAAATAACAGGCTCTGAAGCAAGTGAGGTCTGATGGAATTAGATGGGAAAACTACAGTCACTTCGGCCATTTCAGTGGATTGGCTCCTGAGGAGAAGACACTCCTACCTGTCAAAAGATGCTAATAATAAAAATTATTATAATTATATACATAATTACTTCACACTTATCATTAATATCCAATGCTAATAAAGATGAAGCCTGAATATAATATTAAAATAATGTTGCCATTTGCACCTCGACAGCGTATTTGTTTATCATGCCTTTAATTTTAGAACAAACTTTGTGACTCCGAAGGTGGAGATGTGAAAGGAGAGAAGGAGCAGTAGCTGAAGAGCACCTCCCTTCTCTGCTTTGCAGTGCTGTGCTGGTTTGGGCTGGGATAGAGTTAGCTCTCCTCACAGCAGCTAGCCTGTGTGGAGTGATGTGTTTGTCTTTCCCTATACCCAGGGCCCCATTTCAGCACAGCCCAGGGCCTGCCAGGCTACAGAACCCGGCCGAGCCCGACTCCCTCCTTGGGCTGGTGGCCCAGCTGGCCCTGGGCACAGCTCCTGGGCTGCCAGCCCTGGCAGCACCCTGGCACCCCTGTGTAACTCTCAGTTTGGCATGTCACTGCTGAGCAGTGGGGGAAGAGACTTGCTCCTTCCAGACCTGATTTTCCTCCCCTACAATACACAGGCTTTTAGAGTATGTTCAGGGCAAATTCTCCTGAATGAGAAGTTTGATTTTTGCAGCTACTAGGACATCACTGGCTCACAACACAATGACAGTGTAAGTACAGTTAACTAACACCCTTACCTAAAAACTCTGGCTTGCCATTTTTATTCTTCATTTTTATCCTGACACATCGCCGTCACATTTTTTCAGGCCAGGCAGAGGCATCTGTAAACTACCTTTGAGTTAATATGCACACAGATTCTCAACCTGGCTCTTAAAAACTCTTTATACCTATCCTCAAAGTTGTATTTTTGTATTCCTGGACTTGATAAATAGCATGTGTGGTGAGGTGGGAAAGGTGTTCATAATTTCCAGCTGAAGTATTGCCTGGTGAAGTGTCAGCTTGGGTTACATAACTCATATATAAACAGACTTTTTGTGGCTGGTAGGAGAATAATTGGTTCACCTCTTCTATTCCCTATCTCACACAGCTGCATTGGCCTCTTATTTCATTATTCAGTAAAGCTTGCAATGACCACCACATTCTTTACAAAATAGCCTATATAACATGAAGAAAAATCTCATAGCTTAAGAAGATAAGGCCAGCATTTAAACTCAAAAAGCTCCTCAGGAAGACACAAAGTGTTTATTGGACAGCTACGTTATTCTGAGGTTGGTCAAACCCCAGCCTTCAAGGACACTGCCATGGGAGAAAGGCTAGTATGAAGTTGAGCCTTTGGCCTGGGAGTCGGCAGGTTTAGCAGCTGCAAAGCTCCAGAGGTCCCTCAGCCAGATGCTGCAAGTGCAGTGGAATGACTTTATGCATTGGGCATTGGGCACGGGAGAGTCTCCTCCAGTACTGGGTAGACAAGTTCATGTGGAGAGCCCGTAGAGCATGGCCAGTCTGCTGAGAATCCATGCCTTCCCTTACTGCACACTAACCTTCCCAGACTAGGAAACAAAACCCCCAGGGGTTTTAGCTACTGCTGTAATAATAAACCATTACAGCTTCCCAGGGAATGAAGTCAAGAGGAGTGCCCTGACAGAAAGGATTCAAAGAAAGGCAACAAGGTTCTTCTGTGAGCTTCTTACTGCATGAGCCTCTACAATACCATTAGCTGCTCTTGAAGAGTTTCCCTCTTGCAGTCAGTATGGGAGAAGGAAATGTTGACATGTAGGGAGATGGCACTGTCACATGCAAGGTACACCCACGTGTTGTAGTGGGTCAGCCTGCAGGTACCTCCATCATTTCAGGGAGTATTCTAAACACTTCTGGCACAGGATATAGAACAAGAGAGAAACAACTAACCAAAGCATTGTGATCCCAGGCCTCTGATGAGCCACTACTGACTATATGGGGTTCTTCTTCCCAGCTGAAGGAACAGGTATAAAGAAAATACTGAAGGTAATATGCTGCCTGACATATACAGCTGAGAAGTACTGCCATAAGCAACCCCACGCTGATACTGCAAAGTGCATATATGTTTCACAAACAGAACATTTTACCATGAATCCCTCTGGTCCAACATGTTCAAGACTTCTAAAATCTCCACATACTTATGCATTAGGCTCCTCTATTCAGTCTCATTCGCCTTTCCCAGCTTTTCCACATCACTTTCATCTTTTCCTCAGTGCAAAGGAAGAGAATGCTCCTTTCCCATGCTTTTCAGCCCCAGACTTGTTTCTGAACTCTCTTGCATTCTCTCCTAGATGGATAGTAAAAATTACTCTTCAATGATAAATAAGTATGCTATTATTTTCTTTCTGCTTCTCACATGGACTTTTTAGGTGTAAGACTTGCAGATTTTTTCATTTTTCACAGAGTGTGAAACGAAGGCAATATTTAAATCCCCTCTCCTCTTACTGGAGGTATGAAAGTTAATTAGGGAATATGCAGAACATGTTCTGGAGATGAACAACATTAAACACATGACTGATATTTGTCTAGAAGCAACAGCAGTATCAGTAGCAGTACTGGTGGCATGAGAAGGAACATACCTATGTAAAGTGCACACATCTGCATCTACGTAGATACATTCCTAAGGTACTCGGGGTCTACTCTCTTCAAGTGGGGAACATCTCCAGAAAAATAAGGGAGAATTTTTTTGTCATTGAATCATCCCTCTGTTGCATGTCATTGTACAAGTCATGTACTAGAATACACTGGCAAATCACTGGGATAGAACTTCTTCAGGGTCTTTGTAAATACTATTACTTACATTACCTGAATTTAAACCACAGTAAATTTTTTTACATCAACAATAAAAGAGTGGATAGAAAAATATCTCCTTCTGTTAACCTTCAGCTTAAAGCTTAATTCTATCAAACATTTGAAAGAGCAAAATGAAATTGTACAAATGTCTATGGAATAGGAAATGTAAACAGGAGATGTCTCTGAGGCCAAGCAAATGTGTGGAAAACCCCAAAGTTTCCTGAATCATTTTCTTGCACTGAATAGCATGTATAGTTGGTAATAGGAAATTATTTTCTCATTCAGGTATCCAATCAAAACTTATGTGAAGTCCCCCTATCCCAATTCCCCAACTGCATCATAGAGAGCAATATAATAAGGCCCCATTGACAAAAATATTCCTTGATTGCAAGGATCGTCGATATCCTGAAAATGAGTTTTCACAACACTAGAGGTGCACTTCAGCTCACTTTGCCAGGTGTTTGCATTGCAGTGATAATTTCCAGCACTGTGCTGGCTGCTGAATATGGCCCAAAATTGGAATCACCCCCATAGGAATATTCAGATTGCATAGGAAAACCTGGGCAAATAATAGAACAGACTACCATCACAAAGAACAGAGCAGCACACCCTGAATACAAGCTGCATCAAAGCAAGCATGCAGGAGTCATTTCTCCAGCTTTATAGAAGCAGAGGCTTCCATACTGATAGGAAAGCTCAGGGAGAATCTCAGAGTCAAGTGTCCTCTCTAGTTCCAGTCTGTATTTTGGGGGACTCTGGGGTAAACATACACAGTGCTTCTTTCCTTTTCACTGGAGTGTTTCTACAAATGCCTCCCTCAATCTGAATCTATCTCTGTGCAGGAGTTCGATAGTGACTCTCCATCATTCTCAGCAGCTGGTGTGTCCTGGTCTACAGTTTGCTAATAAAGGAAGATTTCCTCCATTCCTCACTGAAAGCACAGCCTAAGCCACTTAGCGCTGGTGCCTTTCACAGCCTTTCTCTGCTTTTCCCGTGTGTGCAAAAGGAGAGCTAGAGAAACAGGTCAGAGAGAGACTCAGCTCATCATGGTATAAAGGACAGCAGGATGTGACCCTTCACAAACCTCAGAGGTTCACACACGTGTGCACGGCACTCCAGATGCTGTGCATGAAGCCCTGCAAAGGGGACTGTTCACTCTTGCACTGAGTGCAGGCTGCCCATCCAGAAAGCAGCACGTGTGTGAAAATAGCTGCCACACACAGAACTTACTGCCAGCTCCTTTACTCTGCTCTTCATTCGTAATCAATGCTTTAGCTGTCCACAGTTTTTAAAGAGTGATGAGAGAGAAGGCATTGTCCTAAAGCTAGAGTGAAGAAAGGAATTCTGAGAGTTGTTCTGAGTGTGCTATGCTATGAGGACACCAACGAAATTGCTCCTATTTGTAATTACTTTAGTCGGATGACTGTGCAGGAATACCAGAGGAAAAAAGTACCACCTAAACAGAGACTTGCTCTTGATACCAGTTTTTTGACAGAAAGTTGAATTCCTACTTTCTGCTGCCAATTATCCCTTACATAATCAAAATAATTTCCTCTTGATATGCTCATAACTGTTTTCAGCAATGTTCCCTTGTCCAAAGTGAAGATGACTAAAAGCAAACTGATTTCAGACATCTCTCCTTCCAGGTACCTGGTTTGAATGGTAGGAAATTTGATTCTCGGTAGCTACTTTAAAAAGTTTCCAAAAAGTAGAAGCTCTCAAGTTGAGCAAACACTTGATGGCAAAAGTACTAGTAATATTAGAAAATGTCAGCCCTTGTAGTACAGGCAAACAATGACCATCAGCTACAAATTATGTCTGAGGTTGTTGGGGCTTTTTAAAAAGCACTCATGATGCTAAAAATGGGGTTTAATTGATCATTACCCATTTTAAGGGAGTTGGGTCTTTGCACTGATTTAATATGATCACTCCAATTCTGGCAAATACTTATTCCCTAGTAAAGGCAAGGATTCTTGGGCGTATATGTGTAGGCAGCACAAATCCAGACTGCTTCCCATTCCCTAAGGCACAGCTGTACTGCTGGTAGAGCTCCCCTGCACCAGCTGCAGGAGTATAATCCTCAAACTGTCAGTGGAGCACAGACACCCCAGCGCTGCCCATCCCAGGAGCCCTGCAAGGAGAAGTTTGATCTGACTGGGTCTGCAGGTCGCTCGCTCTGGGAGCCATATCCTGCTGCATAATGAAGCAGCACCGTATGTTTATGTGCCAGACCTTCCTAAAAAAAAAGTGAGCATTGCCCTTAATCACTGGTATTTATGATTCATAAAGAAACGGAGGAAATGTGAATAAGGAATATGTGATAAGAACAAAAGATGTCTGTGCCCACTGACATTGTCACTAGAATCCTGCTGTCATCGCACTCCATTGGGACTGCAGGCCTGGCTTAATGCAGCCTGATTGCAGCTGTGTCTGCTTTGGTTTCCTGAAAGAACTTGCAAGTCTAGCATGGTAACTTGTCATCTGCAAGCCAAGAGTTTTATTCACAGTTTGCTAGAAGCCACATTAAATAGCAACATCAGTCTGGAGATCAGCTTCTGCAGCAATGTTCTTATCCTTAAGCCTGTGCAGATGGGTGATTCCCTGTGTGCTTGCTTTAATGGCTGTGCTGCTGAAGACACTAATATCCTAAGACATATCTCTCCGGGGGGCTCTTGATATGAGAGTAAAATTAAATTTGTGTCCAGTTTGCCAGGGCCTTACCAGTGCCCTAACAGCAGGATGCTGTATTAGAAAGACACTCTTCACAGGTGCACCTTTCA
>VXAC01006246.1:149758-171827 GCA_013399225.1 Rhipidura dahli
CTGTGCCCCAACAACCCCGCTGCCCTACCCACAAAAATCTTCCAGGATGCTAAGACCGCAAATCTGGTCAGCTTATTTTAGCCAACTGTACTATTCAGAAAAATTAAAACAATTATTGCTTGCTTCAAAATGTTTATCTGCCTCTTTAGTTTTCACAGAACGTTTCCTTGTTTTATGGTTAATATTTTACTGCAGAGGAGTAATTCTTTAAAAAAAAATACAAAACCAAAAACAAAACCATAAAATATCATTGTTCTTGGATAGCTGAACCCAAAGCTTTAATTTATTTTTTTGTTAGATTTTTTTATTTTTCAGAGGGGTGCAGACTCTGAACAAAAGTAATGAAATAAAGTTGAAATAAGAGATAGACATAGAATAGGTGAGAAAGTTATTTGTATAAAAACCCTCTAGAATAGCATTGGGGAGTAACATTATTGGGAACCAAAGAAATTGCTCGATATCTGGGCTGCATTTCTTCCTCAGGGAAACTGTATTTAACAAAAAAAAAAAAAAAAAGACACAAAGCACACATAAGTGCCTCTCATAACGTGAAAGATTTCTGTTTAATTTTGTTTAAGTGTTCTGTGCTATCAGTTGCTGCTTGAATTAAATGAAAAGCAATTTCAGTGGTAAACTGAACCCTTAAATGTTAGAAAAAAAATCCATTTTCTTTTGAGCTATGATCTTAAATTATAGCACTGCCCACTAGAGCAGTTTGAGCTCAGGTTGTGTTGGTGTATTTGTTATAATAAACCCCTTACTTAAGCAGGATTATGATTTGACCACAACAATACCTAGAAGAATAAAAGGTGACAGGCAAACTCAGTTTGGGAAAGATTTTTTTTTAAGAAAAAAAAAACATATTGGAGATAAAATACTCCTAAATTTATCTCTTTAAAGGGGATATTGTTGATACTGTTACTTACTAAAACAAACATATTTTGACAGCTGCCTCATTTGATCATAAGTACAATTTGGACTTTTAAATTATTCTTGTTTTGAGTCATTTTTAAAACACACTACAGATCATGTCCATTGTGAGAAAGCATTTGTAATCGCTGACTGAAAATCCAGTGGTGATTTTTAGTGTTTGAACTGAAATAAATTAAGATGACAACTCAAAAGTAAAAAACCTTTTCCACATTATTTTTGCATTGCTTAAAAGTCAACTTCATACCAAAGTAATAGTGAACAGTCTACACACATCCTCGAGCATTAGAACCATACAGGAATCTAAGTAAATGCTCTAATTTTAAAAGAAGTATAATCTTATACTTGAAGCTGAATTTAAATAGTCACAGCTGATGTAAAATGTCCCTCACTGGTATGTGGCAGCCATTTTAGGTATTCAGGTTGTTTTGTTGTTTTCTACTAGTATTTATACAGTAGAAATATAAATGCTTGGAGCATGGGGAATCCAATCAGCATATCATAAATACAGTGCAGCATTTCAGGATAAGAGGTCAATTTTTGATTTTCCTTTGAAAATAACATCTTCGAGGTTTTTAAATAAGATTAGAAAAAATTAAATTAAGAAAAAAATCAAGCATAGAAATATAGGACCAATATCCATACTTTCCCAAAGAATGTTTTGTCCTTTCAGCACACTAAGGCACTTGAAACGTTTTGAAAGTTGTTAGTTACTCGATGTCTGTAAGAAAAGTCTCTAAGATATTTCTTATTCTGTATCTGACTATTTGTTGTGTAGGCAGCTCTCTAGTAGCTGAACTAACAAATACAATGATTTTCAGATTTGCCCTCTTGAGCCAAAGCAATAGTCTATAATGCTTGTGGTCTTAGCTACCTATTTAGAAGTTAAGGAAGCAGAACAGAAAAAAACACCAGAGTCTGAAGAATTAAAGGTAATTTCCATTTTAATTCCAAGCTACTTGGAATTGTGTTGTGTGAATCCTAACCCAATAATGAATGGATGAGATTTAGAGGTTCAGCTTGAATACATTCCCACATCTGCTCACACAGCCCAAGATGCAACACAGTCGGGCTTCTCCCAGTTCCTGCCTTTTGATCTGAATCAAGACCATTTGCCCCATTTGTCCCCAGCTGCATTTTAAAAACAGACAAAACTTGATACTTGTTTCTGGCTCTTAATTCAAGCTTATTCCTGCCTATCTTCATGCCACCAATTATCCCTTTTCTACCACAGCAAACCCAACTATTACAATTTTAAGGCCATTCATGGTTATAGATCCCCCACAGATCATCTTTTCTTCTGCATCAGCTCAATCTCAGTGATGGCAGCTCCCATTCCTCCTCAACCAAAGTTTCCTGGAAGTACTTTTATGCTACTTAATAGACTACCCCTTATGCTTCAGAGGTGTCTTCCACCAAGTTTACACAGCCATTATTTCATATTCCTTCAGCTCTTGTCCTGAAACTTAACTATGCTGTGATCCTGATAAAGAGCCTAACAGTAGATTTTGTGTGCTGACTTGTATCTGTTATGCTAATGATAATAATTTCCCTGTTATTTGATGCTCCTACATTGTGTTGCATTCACCTATTATTCCTTGTAGTGTTCACAGAGACTCCCTGAAAAATCACTTAACTCAGTGTGAAGACTGTCACTGCTTTCAAAGGTTTTGGATGAGGTTCCATTTTATAGTACAGTGGGGACCCTGTCCAACTAAATTGTAAATATGATTCTATTTTACCCTGCCTCCAGCCTGCATCTCAGGGGTAATGGCTGTTTGGTCCTGAGGGAATGGTGAAGACCAGCACCTGAACACCCTTTTTCCCATTTAGAATTAATTTTAAAATAAAAAGGGGCCTTCTTTAGACATTGTTTTGAGGACTGAAGCTTTCTTCCATGGCAGCTCTTCTTTTATCCTAAATCCATGTAACTAATTCTACTTTAAATATTTGCTTAGGTATCCATCTGAAATGGAATTAGAATAGCCCCATCCATGGGCATTTGAAAGCCAAAGCCTCTACTGGACTTAATTTTTTTCCAAGACCTACTGCAGAAATGGAAACAAAAAAAGCTTCTCAAACTCAGAGCAGGCATTTCTATTCATGACCTCATTGAGTGTAGCACTGTAAGACCGTGCAGAGTCACACAGAAATTTCTTTTCAAGTTACCACACTGACTCCATATTTCCACACCAAATAGTTTGAAGGAAGTGTAAACTTAGATGTCAGTGGGAAAATGGGAGGCCCCTATGAAAAGATACACAGAGGACCCACTTCTACCACCTCCCCATTCCAGGCAGGGGTGACCCAGAATGGTCCTACTTATCTCCCTGTCAACCATCAGAGAAAGAATAGAAAATTTTAAAATCAGTTCTGGAAGAGTTTGCAAGTTGGCACAAGAGCCTGTAATGGTTCTAAACCTTTAACATTATTTTAAGGCTATATTTAAATATATATGTGTCATTTAAAATAACTCACATGCCCTCCTCCCATTTGCTATTATTCATTTCAGCACCGATGCAACAGCCAAATGGTTTACCAGCCTGTGTCGCTAACACTTGCATAATAACTTGAGATCTCACAACCCCTCTATTTATCAAGCAACAATGTTACCAAAAATAACTATATGCATAGCTATAAGGGGAGATGGGGAGGGGGAGAGGGGGAAAGGGGATGGGGAGATTTGTCAATACAATTTGAAACCCGCAATAAAGAGCTAGCGTTGAAGTTTTCACAGTGCGTAAGTCACTTTTCCTGATGGGCACTTATCACAAGGTGGAGCCAGAAAAAGAGGGTCTGTGCAGACTCTTGGAGAGGCACCAGGACTACCAGGTCAGTGTGGGTCTCCAGAGCAATGCCACTGCACATGTCACTGTGAGCCAGCAGCAAGTACCATGGGGGAGATGTCTCAGGCAAGGGCCACAATAGCAGTGTAA
Source organism: Rhipidura dahli (assembly GCA_013399225.1). Lineage (NCBI taxonomy): Eukaryota > Metazoa > Chordata > Aves > Passeriformes > Rhipiduridae > Rhipidura > Rhipidura dahli. The sequence continues at coordinate 153,625 of VXAC01006246.1, forward strand.
CAAACCCACAGAAGCCCCTTGCCCCCTGCACCTTCCCGACCCAGCAGCAATCTTTATTTCCCTTGTTATACACCTATTCTTAACACCATTATTCACAGCAGAATAATGTGTTTTAGTGCAAAATGCCTTTAGTGCAAAATACAGGAGATTAATAAAAAGGAAAGTCACTATCGTGTCCACTGTCCACTCATTGTTCACTTATTTTTCTCATGTGTGTGTCTGTGTGTCCGTGTCTGTGTGTAGCTTTTCTTTTCAAAGCCTCAGCATTCGTGGGGGTGGGAGGGAAGAAGGAAGGGAGGCAGCAGCTCTTTAGAAAGGCTGCTTCATCTGTGAAGTTTACAAAATACCATCAGCATTGCTGAACTAATGAATAACAAGAATGTGTTGTCTCTAGCTTTTATGCAGACTGTTCTGAAAAGATTCAAAACTGTGTGGGACCTGCAGTGTTGATCTGCCTATTCCAGGTACAGCTTCAATGATTTTTATCTCAGCTTGGAACACAGAGTGTGTTCTGATACTAATACTGATAAAAGCATAAAGGCTGATGCCATCTGCCATGGCAACTATCAAGATGGCAGCTGCTTTTCATCAGCTTTATCTGAACTTTGCGTTAACGGGAATTCAGACACTGTGGGTGCATTTTCAAAAAGGACATAAAAATGATAGCACTCCTCTGAATAAAACCAATTCATCAAATATCAACCTACTCTCATCTCCTTTATCTTTCTGGTAAGAAAAATGAAAAAGGGGGAAAATTCCATGTGTGCTCTCTTCAGATCACCTTGTCTCTTTATCAGCCCTGTCTCTGATGCCAGTGGTATTAGACGTTTCCACTCACACAGCAGCAGCAGCAGCGGGGCTGTAACCCTAAGAGGATCTGACTTTGAATCCCAGCACTGGCAACCCTGCTACACATGGGATTCAAATGTGCAGTGTCTGAGGGCAGTGCAATCAACAAAATAGCATGCTAGTGTACAGAGCCTACCACAGGTAATAATAGAGATTTTCCCAAAGAAAGAAAGGAAAAAAAAAAGATAAAGAAAGAAATATAACAGGGGAGAGGAAAAACGAGAGGAAAAAATGAACTAGTAGTGATTCTAAGGGGCGCTTTTTATTTCCTCAGCAATGGTTTACAGCAGGTACACCTTCTCCATGTTCATTAGCAGTGCTAGAACATGACAATTCACTACAGAAAAGATGCTAATTGCAGCACACAAGCTTTGTGTTGCTGGCTATAAAAGCATATATGAAATATAAATATAAGATGGTAGTAGACTAACATATTAGAATGCTGTTACACTTCTACTGATTTTGCTATTTTCCAGAAGGTTATTTTCCCTGATTTTTTTCCTCTGCTAATTAAATCTTTATTTGATTTATTTTTTTGGTTTAACTCAGCATCTGGCTCTATCCTTCTCAGAATAAATTTTATTGAATTTTAAGTAGATATAGATATATAATGGATGTATCTAAAAATATATATATATAGAAAACAATGATGCTAAACTATACATACAATGCAATCCAAAATTTACAAAACATGTTCTCAAAAGTGTTTGTTGCTACTACAGACTGCTTTGGCAAGTCAGACTAAAATGCTTAAATATTAGTGAAAGAAAGCCTAATTAGAAATCTGAATTAGACACAGAAAGCAAGTTTGACATAGAGGACAAGGCCCAGAGACAGGACTGTGCAAGATACTGAGTGACTTCAGCTTTCCAACGAGTCAGTGGCAGTTGAGGGAGCTCTCTGGCACCACAAGTCGACCCTCAAGGGACAGAGTTTACTTGAATCAAGAATAGCAGACCAAATCATCAGCTATTGTAAATCAGCTTAGCGCCACAGCAGTCAAAGCTGGGGTCTGAGCTGGGCCAAAGGCATGGCAGCTATTTGGCCCAGAAGATCTCAAGGGTAATAGGAAGCCAAAGACCCACATCAAAATTAAAATTATGAACTGTATTCGTAATAATGCCATCAAATCCAAGATATTTTTGTTACTTCTCAATATTTGCATCTGGAAACAATATTACTAAATAGCTGATTCTGCCACAGCAACATGGTTGCTGGAAGTCAGGAAGGAGAGAAATGGCTGAGACTTAGAAGAGAGATTATTGCGTTTTCCCTCTGCAATCCACTATTTCAAATATGCACTCATTTTCTCATTCTGTTGTTATGTACTAAATGAGGCTGGTAGGCAGGGTAAGACAGCCTACATTCTCAATAATGTGAAAAGCAAGAGGAAAAAAAATAGTGTACATATCCCAAGCTTTCTCTAGGTTTTGTTTCCCAGTGCTTGCAGTCCAACCCAGATCCTCGGTTCCTGCTGGGATACTGTTGAGGCATTTAAATTAAGGGAGTTCTTTAAATTCAATTGAATTTCATTTCAGCAGAATGTTCAGCTCTAAAACTAAAACATAAGAAATCACAGCTTATCTTTGTTTAAGGTCTTGTAGGGTGATGAAAAGCTGCAAGCTTAAGATCACTACATGGAGCTCATATTGTCTTCCTCCAAATTATGCTTAAGGTACCTTGTAACCATTGAGGAATTTGAACTATTGAAACTTTTGTAATCCTTACTACAGGGGCAGGAGATTTTTTGTCTTAGAGTAACCACTTCAACAGCATTTTTAGGCACTAAAAAGATTTATCTAAAAAAAATTTTCCCTTGCACTAGAAAGTAACAGCAATAAAACAAAAGCACAGAAAAAAATTGAAGCCAAGTAAAGCTTAAGCAGAGCTGACACTATGCAGACTTTTAGGATACAATTCTGTATCTGAAAATGTCAATTCATCTCTCCCCTGTGCATGAACATATTATCAATGTTTAATGCCTACAGCAAAAGATAAACACTTTCTGGAATGGGGTGAATGAAAGTGTACGCAGAAGTACCACATTGCTCTGTAATGGTGACTCTTCTTGGGAGCTACAAGGGCACTGATTTTTCACTAAAGAAAGCAACAGGGAGACTTTTAATTCTTACCAAAAGAGGGATAAGAGATTCCATTCTCTAATAAACCCACCTTCATAATCCTTCTCATGCTTTATAACTCTATGGCTTTACGTTGCCATCTATTGCTTTTTTCATTTGAAGGCAATCAGAGTTTTGCCATTAATTTCCGGCAAGTAGGAGCAGTGAAAAATGTCACAGGTTACGAAACTTTTTGTCCAACACAAAGACAAGAGACGCAGTCCTCAGATTAAAGTGTTCAGAGAAGACCTCCACCAAATTTGTGGCAGATTAAACACTAAGACAGCAGTTGAAGAGAGGAACAATTATTAGCTGTGCAAATGGATCGTAACCAGCTGATCAGGAGGCCACATTCAGAATAATGGGTACAACACTGAAAGGGGTATTGCAGAAACTTAAAAGCAGAGGATGGCAAAAACTATATGAGTGCTCAGGGACCAGAATTATTTGAAACTTTTGAAACAGTTTCTCCATGCTTTTCAGTAAGGAAAATAAACAAAATCAGTACAGGCAAAAGCAAAGAAAAATTGAGAACTCTATTACTTAAAAGACTGTCAAGTTGGAAAAATAAAGTCTGTGAGAAGAAAGCTATTAAAAAAGGTACAATTAAACTCTATTAAACTCCCTATGGAAGTCAGTGGAGTTTGCCACCAACTCACTAGATTTAGTGTTGTTTCTGGAAATAGGATTTCTTCAAAAGATGAAATAAAAAATGTATAGGGCATATACATTAAATACTACACATTGCACAATCTTTACAAATTTTAAAACAGATAAGTATTTGGGGAAAAAACTGTCATAGTTTTGCTAATAAGATTATTCTGAAATCATTGAAGCTTGGTTTAAAACAGTAGAGGGACTAGACCTGCATGATTAAACTCAGTACAGAAATTTCCATTAAAAAATAACAAGACTCCAGTAGATACATATTCACCTGCTACTCTTGGTGCCCTAACACCAAAACACAAGCTGCTGCAATATACTTCATTGGGCTCCTGCTTCAGTGGGCCAAATCTACCGAGGCATCTAGGTAACCATCTTCATTCTTTTAAACCTAAATTGCTTTGGAAATGGTGCAAGTGGCTCAGGTCACTCCCGATGTCTTGACAGCATGCTCCTTAGCAAATACAAAACATGCAATAATACATGCATGTGCAGGACTGAGCTTCGAATTAAGGAAGATTTTATAGAATTTTGTGGTTAAATTTGGACATTTTGAGATGCAGCACTGGGCTGTTCTCATTAAAACACTGATAAATTGCAGTTATGCTTAGTTTTATCCTCCTTTGAACTTTAAAATTGTAAGATTAAGTGCAATGTGCAGGTTTGGAGAGGAAACAGCCTGCAGTTCTCTGCCATATCTTATCCTTTAACATAAAGTGACGTCTGACTTCTGCACCTCTGACCACAGCCTTATACAATGTCAGGTCTGTTTGCATGCAGCAAGACGACCCTTTCCTGTTCAGTGGGACTGTGTGAACAAGGAAATACAAAATATTGCTTTCTATTATTAATAATGGCAAAAAAAAAACCCCAACCTGATGCCTGACATAAGCAATATTTTGACATATAAATATCACATTGTAATTGTGCCACCAAAGGCAGGGTTCTGCATGTTCCTGCCCTTCAATTAGTCTGCAGTAGTAATGGTCTGGTAGTGGGGCCTCCATGGAGTCACACTGAAATTGCTTTCCCCATCCTCATCTTCCACTGCAATGGCATTGAAGCGGGGTCTTCGCAGACATGCCTTGCAGTCATCATTCATCATCCCAACACTGGTATTCCGCTAAATAAACTTTCTGGGACTTTTTAAATGGGATATGAACACATCATTTGAGCAAGCTGAACGTCGGTTTGATGTGGAAAAACATGAAGAGAAGGAAGCTGGGTAGCTATTTTGCAAGTGCAAATATTGGAACTGCTATGAAACCCTTATAGTTCTCATGGCCTAAGTCCACTTAAAGGATTAAAAACTTAATCCTGAATTCTTTTTGAAAGGGAGATACCCAAGTATTGCATGTATTTTATTTCAAATAAAATATTCCTTATTTTTTGGTTCAGAAAAAAAAAAAAGGTGAAAACCTAAGTGAGCTTACTGGTCATTGAAATATTACTGAGCAGGCTTCCCCTCATTTATACACTCCTTATAAGAGCATGACCACAATGGCTCTGAAGTTGGACAGACTTCCACTTTGGGTTTCATCTAGAGGGAAACAACTTGCTTTAGTTCATAAAATAGATTTCAAAGAGCTCGGCGTAAATGTTTCAGGGATCAAGTAACTTAATTTTCTTAGAGAGATCTGCCTTATACGTATCTTTTCCACACGTGTGCTACTAAAAAATAAAGCAGAGAGTATGTATTAAAATATTAACATTAATTCCATGTTTATCTGATGTGGACAATATTCTGCACAAAAGCTCTCCTGATGCAGTCCAGGACACATTCAAAACAGAACAAATTTAATTAATCAGCAGGTTCTCTGCACTGGGATAAGAGCACCTATCTAGGAGCTTGCAGATCAGTTGTTCTAGCATGTTGCCCTCACAACTTGGTCTCTTCCATCACAAAAGACTACCACTGGATTTTTTTGTCTCTTATACTTTTTACATGCTGTGTTTTCTAAGGAAGAGGTCTCTGAGTTTTTACCCAGGTGCATTTGAGAGCAGAACCAGATACCACTGCTGATACTCAACTGTTACTAAAACAGATCTCAAAATCTTAGTGCAACTCCTGCATAAAACCTCAGAATGCAGTCCCTGTGAGCCAAGACTGAGATGCAATCCAGATGAGAGCAATGTTGTAACTCAGCAGAAACAACGGGTAAAAGCAGTGTTATTGCTGTTCCACATGAAGGTCAGGGACAGTGCTCCGGGGACCATGCATGGTCCCTCTCCATGAGTGAGTATGGAAAGATGTTGGTTCTACAGAAGATCATAGCCTGGACTTGCTTTTCTCAGGCACCCTGTTTGATGGTGATGGAGGATCAAGAGGGAAAGCAAGCAGGACAGCATTCAGGAGGAATGTGTGTAGGAGAACTGGACTGCTGTCACCTTCAGCCCTTACAGCGACTGTGCAGCCTGTGCTTGGGCTGGGTTGAATCATCCTGACTCAAGGGCAGCAAGCAGTCACTTCACACATTTGGATACATGGCCCAGAATGCTAAAGCATGGAGAATAAAAGTAGTAACTTTCCACAGTTTTCGGGGAAATGGTGCTGTTGGTAGCAGAGTAGGCTAACAGGAGAAAAGAAAGAACAAGGGCAGAATACACTATTCCCACAGATAATTTGATCACATCCCAAGAGCACAGAGTACTTGATGTTACCCCAGGTTTTGAGAGGGTTTTTTTGGCATTCCTGGAGGAGACAGCATAGTGAATGACTCATACCACCTGCTCACCTGAAAACTGCCACAGCCTGCCACAAGCTTTAAAATCAATAAGTGTTTATATCTTTAGGTCACAAACATTTTCTGTATAATTTACATAAACAGCCTGCAACAGAAGGAAAAAGAAAAATGCTTATTTTCTCAAGTTACTGAAAAAAAATTGAACAATCAAGAGGTCTTTCACCCGTTAAAATGCACAGAAAAAGTAGAAGCTATTTTTTTTTTACTGGTAGAGATCATGCTGGGTCTGGAATTTAAGATACAGATTGATTGATCTCTTTAATCTAATATTTGTTCATGGGGAGGCTGTTATCTTTATTGTGGTGACACCTGCTAGAGTCGTTATAGTTTAAGGCTTACTGTATTTCTATTATAAATGCCAGGTTGGGGTTTAATATGTCAGCAGGTTTGCACTGCACTGGGCTAAACACTGGCCTATGAGTTGTCAATCCTAAGGCACACAGGCAATTTTTTAAAACCCAAATCTGATTCTGTTCAGGGCTTTTTCCTCTGATATAATTGCTAAAATACTGAGGGAAGAAAAAACAGTTGAAGTAGCATGGATTTCACTAAGCAGCTGATACAGAGTCTCACTCTCAAAGCTTTATATTCACTACAAATTAAAATCAGTGTGTAAAGATCTTGTCACCTGCCTTGACAAGAGACCACAAAACCACCCAGAGATGTAGTTTCAAGTGATGTGACATATCTCGTGCTCTGCTGAGGCCAGTTTGAGCCACCCTGCTAATACAAAGCAGTCCGAATGCCAGCAGAGCTCGCTGCTTTAGGAGCATTCTGCATAAGGGAATGCTCCAGAGGCACAGGCGGCTGCCTCGTATGCACTAACTGCTGGTGGAGGGGTAAGCAGCAGTCAGGGAAAAATGAGTAAATGTTCCTGTTTGCTGAAGTGGGTAAAGCATTTGCTGTGCAGTTTAGTTTACTTGGAACAGCACCTCTGGGGGTAATGCTGTGTCAGTCGGGGCATTTCTGGGCATCGGCAAAGAGGGTAAAGGGGGACCGACCTAGGGTTGCTCTACCCTCTGTGAGAAACTACAGCAGCAGTTAATTTCATGGCACAGGAGGGTAACAAAGGCACCCTGAGGCTAATTTAGTGCATCTTTCTAACAAGTGGAATAAATTATTCCAGCAAATCACCACAGTGACATGGAAAATACTACTTCCAGGACAAGATCTAGGTTTCTTAGTCTTCTCCATTTTTCTCTTTAACTTTAATTTTCTAAGTTTCTTTCCACTCCCATATCAGTTTTCACAGCTCCACTACGTGTGTTTCCACTGTCTCACTCCATTTCTGCACAGCCCACTATCCTCTGTCTTTTTACAGAGATGAGCGGGTCTCGAATATGATAATATGCCACATGGTAAGAAATTCTCTCTCAAAAGCTGGCACCTACATTCTGAGTATGCATCACGTGTGCTTATCTCACTTTCATACACAGTGTGGGTGCTGGTGTGCATGTGCCCACAGATTCCTTGGGCTAATATCCAAAACTTACCCCCTCCCTCGGATCTTCCTCTATTTTTAACTCAGACACACCAAATACAGACCTGAGCCTGAGGTTTCCCCTAAAGTGGCTACTTCTAAGGATCACTCCCCAAAACTCCTCTCCATAGGCCTCCTCTGGTCTTGACACCTGAGTTGGGGCTCAGGAGACCTGCTTGATCTTCTGTCAGGATCAGTTAGACACAGAGCTTTATCATCAAGCAGGTCCTAGCACACCATTTGCCTTTGCACATGTATCTGCAATTAAATACATCCATTTTACATTCAAAACACACGAAACTGGGGAACAGAGCAACACCATCTCTGCAGAAAATGTCATCCTCCTTCATCACCCCTACAACACAACTCAACATTTGTCCATAAAAGGTGGATGAAATGGGAAAATATCCCACTCTATACTGTCTATTCTCTCATTCTACCTCTAAATGAAATAGCATATTCTTCCCTGTCATTTTTATGGTTTTATATATACACATACACATTGGTCACACGCCTGCGTTTTTATGTTCCAACTGACAAACTAGCTTTTTCCATGCCTTTTACCTTGTTCTCTATCTTCAGATCCTTCATGTAATTTCTAGTTCTCCAGGAATTTCACCAATTCATCACAGTGAACATGGTTATTTTTTAATTGCTATCCATACTGTAGTAAATATAAATGACAAAAATCATCAAACATATGTTGCCTAAGTTGTATAAATATGCATATATGTTAAAGATGTGGTAGCAGGCAGGTGCACAGGAAATCTTCATAAAGTTAACAGCTACTGCAGCAATAATAAACTGATGTTACCCTTTCAAATGCTAGTCAGGATTTTGCAAGCATTAGCCACCACCGTGTGATTTGAGCAGTGCCACTAATACAGATATAGTCAAGCTGGCAACTTGTCTCTCCCCCCGGCCCCAGTCTCCCCCTTTTTTCTCACAAAGAAATAGAATGAGTTTATTAAAGTATAGATGCCATTTTCATCTCGCAACGTTAACTGTGTTGTCTGTATCCCAAAGGTACTGAGCCAGTCAACGCAAACAGCTGTGCCACCTACTTGCAACAGTTGTACACCCACCACAAAGCACGGGTAGGAGGAGCAGGTTAGAGCGAACCGTAAAGCTGCTGGTGTACCTCACTTTGCAGTTTACCCATTAGCTCGAGGGAAATTTCATCCCTTTGGAGAATATGCATTGTATGTAGAGCTCGTAGCAGAGAGTATTCTTTTGCTCTCATCTCCTATAAACCACCTACTGCATTTTTATGTTCCACAATCACATAGACCAAAACAGTGTTTAGCAAATTAACATCGAGCTAAATAAAAGGCATATCAACCAACTTAGCAGGCAGCTTTTAGATGTTTCTCTACTGAGGATGTTGGGTGATCTGTAGGCTGAGAGCAGTATTTCCCTCATATTTACATTATTTGACTTTAGTTCATTTGGACGTGTTTCACAGGAAAATTAATTCATTTTCACAAGTTTTATCAGTAGCCTTGATTACAGCAACATGAAGGAATAAGGCAAGCTGATGGAGGCAGACACTGATTCAGCACACCTCCAAGGGCAGCTACACAGGCAGGATTTCTATGCAGACCTCGCAGTATGACAGAATTGCCCTTTCACTCTATCCCTTCGTGAGGAGAAGCCCTGGCTGCAGAAACTCTGTACACAAGCACAGAAAAGTGCATTGTGTGTTTGTGCACACACATATGTGTGTGTTTTGGGGAGAGAGGGGGAAACACAAGTCATGGTCTCTGTGCAAGTGCAATGGGTTTTTGATCTCCACTGCGGAGAGATGTCTGTGGTTTGATTTCTGTGAGACTCAGTGGAAAAACATCTCCTCTGTCTCAGGGCTTAAGTCTTGCTCATTGCAGGCCAGATACTATGTACGTATTCAGCAAAGATTTTGTGTCAGACATGAGATGTGACAAGACACAAAGAAATAAAGAGAAGTAACACATGTACATGCATGCAAGAACACAATCAAGCATTTTTCCAGTACTTCTAAAGGTGCTGCTACCTCTAACACTAAGAGCATCTCACAAAACAGTCTACTAAGACTTCCCTATATCATCCTTACATTAACATCACAGCACAAACAAAACCCCTACAGTTTTCCGAAGTGGTGTTTATGTGAGGACAGATCTACATATCAGTGAGCATCTACACCTTGTAATCCTGATCCTCTGATACAATAACAGGAGCACAATCAGTAGTAAGTGTTCATTTAGAAAAAGAAATGTTTTTAACCACATCACAATTAGTTGTGAGAGTTTTTTTTCTGCCTCTTCAATATAATTAACTAGGGCTTTATCTTACCATTATCCTTCTATGCACAAGGGACTCAGTCTAGGATCTCTTTCCTCACAGGACTCTAATATACTCTTATCTTTTTATATTAATTGAGTTATCTTACACTGTCACAGAGGTAGTAGCTGAAATAGAGATGCAGAAAGAAAACTTCAGTCACTCCTGAATCTATGTGAACCCAAAGAACTTCAACTAGGGAACTGTTTTGTCACCCAGTTCAAACCTTTCAGGGGTCTGATGTCCCTGTCCCTGGAGTATGAGCAGGGAAATCCCACTGCTCAGAACAGCTCCATCATCCCACTCAAACCACATTGGAGTTACTAAAAGATTGTTGTCTCACTTTTTCTTGTGAACACTGATGACCATTTCTGATCTTCCAGGAAGTCGATTCCAGCAAACATCACTGGCATATGACAGTGCACAACACCGTTGTAGCAGGAATCCCTGTATAGATTAAAAAGTGAGACTAAAAAACATGCATGGACCACATAAGTAAAGCCCAATATGCTTTATTTCTGTCTTGTCTGCACCATGCTATTTGCTGCCATCAGAATATGCTTTCCCATATCTATACTGTATTTAGATTTCTCACTGTCAGGGAAAGCATTGCTGCTAAAATCCACTCTGCACACCCCCCAAAAGTTACTGCTTAGTGCAACAATTATAGTCATTCACGTGACACTAATCTTTAAGTTATACTGTTTAGTGCAATGATGGAAAGGCATGATAAGTTGAAAAGCAGAAAATTGGGAGTTGCAGCATTCAGGTCTTCAGTGATGCACACCCTTAGCAAGGCTAAAAGAGCAGTGCTCCCAACGAAAGCAAAGAGCCTGAACAAATGGTTGTCTTCTGTTCAGAAATGCCTGCTGTGCTGTTTCTTACCCTGACCTTCTGAGGCTGGCTCAGCAGAGCATCAGCCTTCCTAGACACACATATAACCACTATAACACTATGTAATAATCACACAAGGAAGCATTTAAATGGGATAAAGGTCAAGAAACTCAAGAGGACCAAAACACAAGATCTGATCTCTAATTTGTAAACAAACAAGGAAAAAATTCTAGCTGTTGCTTTTGCAGAAGTTCACTGCCCTTTCACTGCAGTAAAGGACTGAGGAAATAAACTGGGGCATATAAAGTCAGATCCATCCCCCTGTCCTTCCTCCGTGCTTGGGGAAATACAGCTGAGTCTCCTCTATGAAGTCAGGAGCATTTACGTATCTATTCTTTTAAGTCTGGAATGAGTATATAAAATAGGTCCATCACAGCTCTAAATACCTTTTTCACAGTTATTATCTAAACTCAGGAGAGAAGAATCCCTGATGCCCAGCCAGAGATATTGCAGAAAGTGACTATGAGTTTTTGACTCCCAAAGTACCTTAATGTACCCCTACCTCAAGGAAAATGGTCCTTCTGCCACACCAAACTCCATGATGACTGCTCCAAAAAAACAGGTGTTTGCCATCTTATCCCACACCCCAGAAGCCCCAGAGGGTCCCAGTCCATCTGCTAAGCCCTCTTGCCTTTGCTGATGGGCAGCTGTGTCTCACACATGCCAGGTAGATTTTTAGGAGGGCTGGTAAACAGAGGGTTTCTGTCAACTATGAATGCTCCATAACTGAGATCAAGTTGGAGTGAGTACCCATAAAATAATATTGCCTGCAGCATTCATTTCAGTACTGAGGACCTCACCATGAGACCTGTCTACTCCAAGCCCCTGGGCAAAGGATTTTTAAGTTTCAGGTGCAGATTACAGAGAGCTTTTTTTGGCCTGGATGCATGCAAGCTCAAGTATCAGCTCATATATTCACATATCAGCAAGTGAAGTTTTGTAGGAGAGGAATGTGAAGGGAGTCACCAGGAACCACCAACCTCAGCAGTTCTCTTTCAGGATACTTCCCTGGGCTCTCCCTATATAAATCCTTCTTTCTCCTTACTAAGGGAATGAATTGACTCCAAAACAATACACATAAATTAGAAGTTCAAGTAGCAAGACCATATAGTCCCAATTAATTTATCTGTATATGACCTAGAAACAAACAAAAGAATCCAAGCCATTGCCTTAAAGATAAAAGCTTATTTTTCCATATGGGTATGCTTGAAAGGAATATGAGAGGGACTTAGACAAATGGACTAGCTCCAAATAATAAAGTACCAGTTTAAGAAAAATACACAGGCCAAGATTACAGAAAATTATATGCTCCTGTACCTAAGAAGCATTCAAATTCTTGAATTAGAAATATACATGCTTAACTCCAAGGATCAGCACAAAGCCCTTAGTTTGTAATGATATTTCTTTAGCAAAGAAAACTGTATTTTTTACTTATTTTCTCTGTAAATGGCTGTACATTTCTTATTAAACTTTCTGTAAAAAAAAAAAATAAAAATCTGTGACTAACAGTGAATGCAGCTTCTGCTTGAAACAGAGAAGAAAATTACAGCAATCACAAGTGACCTGTTCTGTGAGAAACAATTAGGCAAGCTGAGGTACAGATATCATGATGTACTCAGCCTGTAGTCCTAGGAACAAGGTATTTCTGGGCCATACTAGACTGAGAAAATAAGTATATAAACCACATCGTGACCTGAAAAAAGGCACTCATCACATCCTTTTGGATCAATCAGGGAGAGGAAAGGGCATAGCTGTATCTCTATTCCCACCCATTAATCTGTCCACCCACTCCATGGATGTCAAGGAAATAAGGTTCAGCCTGAGGGCCAAATTCTAGTTTCACTTACTGCTGCAGTCTGACATCCAAATTTGGTAAATGCTTTGCTGATATGACCAAATCAGTTGACAACAATTTTAATTTCTGCTGGTTCAAAATGCCAGGAATTTTTTCTTCACAGTGGTTAGTGTCAGTCTTTTTTTTAAAAAAAAAAAAAGAACTGAGATTTGCCCAAAGGAGAGGACTTGTGGAAAACACCATACAGGCCAGAGCTTCTCCATACGCTTAGAAGCCCCTCTGGAAAGCTCTTAGCCTCTCAGAAAAGGAATATAACCAGCTGACTCCAAGTGCCACTTGATCAATAATGAGATATTCAGAAGGAGTCTTAATTTTATCTAACCGGAGGGATGAGACTATCATCTTCCCTGACAACCAAAAACTCAGCAGAGACCTCTTAAAGGGAATCATCTCCATTAAATTGTTGCCTGCTTGCAAGCAGTAGCAGCAATGGCATTCACCAGCTTTCAGCTGGAAATGACTGGGGGAGAATGCAGCAGGTAAATTGATGCTTTGCAGGGACATTGCACACATGCCCGTGGCATTATGTCATTGTGACATCATCCATAGAGTCTGCAAGGACTTGGAATCACTTCTCAGACTATGCCTAAGGTGCTAGGATGCCCCAGAAGGTTAAGCATATATGTCCTGCAACAATGTATGTGTGTGTCCATGCAGACAGGGACAGCCTTTCCACACATCATGTTCCATGGGTGCATCATAATACCAGCAAAACATCTTTTAAATGAAAAATTTAAATTAAAATGGCATGTTCTAAAAGACCATTAGCAGTTCACACCACTGCAAAACTTTACTCTGACTTTTTAAAATTTACACTCTATCATAACATTTTCATTACTCCCAATTAAGATTATTAAGGAAGAGCAAATATTTAAAATAGTAGGTTGGTGACCTAAATATATAAATCTTCTTCTTTAAAAAATCTTGTCTTTTTGGAGGCTGACATATGTTATCACCAATACATTTCAGTCCTTAGTTAATACTAAATAACATGAAAAACTCATAATTTCTTTATACAAATTCTTTCCAACTGTACAGCTCACAGATGAGAGAAATTAAATTCTTCTCAGGCAGATAGTATGATCTCTCCATGACTTAAAGAAGAAAAAAGAAAGACAAATTTATCTCTAAAGCTTTAGATTTGTGCTTGCCAGCACTAGGTTGGGCAATTGGTCTGACAAAGACAGAGAAAAAGGAAAAAGGGAAAACAAAGAAAAAAAAAAAAACAGAAAAAAAAACCTCCATTAAAAAGAATAATCTTTGATTATCAAAAGAATCAGACCAGTAGTCAAAGACAAGGAGTTTTAGGAATAATAAAAGAGAACACTCTGGCTTGCTAATAAATTAGGAGATTCTGAGGTGCACAAGACGTAAGAAAGAGTACCCGCATAGGTAATAGTTAAAGACATATTATGAGCCAAGCAGATGATAATTCATTTTCTCTGTGATGTAACCCAACACTGTTTAGTCCCTTCTTAACAACCCTTCAATCATGTCTCTTTTCATTTAAGTCTAAATAACACTTCAGCCACCTCCTACAGGGGAGGCAGATTTCCCTCTGGAAATATATTTCTATAACCTCAGAGTGTCCAAAAACCCCCAAATTTTATTTTAACTTCCACAATGAGAAAGTATTTAAGTAAGACAGAATTATGAAACCAAGGTTGCACAACTTGTCACTTGTTCTCAGAAAATTAATCCGATAGTGTTTGCAGTCATGTATTTGTGTACCTCGCATTAGGCCTCACCTTATGTTCTGTCTATATTTGGGCTGCAGCAGGTTTTCAAGTAACCTAAGTAAACTTTAGTTATAAAACAATTATTAGCATAAATATGAATAATGTTTTTCAGACAGATTCTACCATCCTGACTGTAGAAAAACTCAGTGGTATGAGTCTGAAATTAATACTTACTACACGGTGTGTCTCACCAACCCAGGGACTTCTTAGCCCAGATGCACATCTCTGCTTTGTAGATCAAGGTCATATGGCATGTCCAAAGCAGACAGCTAAATCTCTTCCCCAGCTGAAATGATAAGTCCTTCATTATCCCAAAATCTCATCCTCTACACAAAATTTTCTGGGTGTACAAACCTCTAACCTGGTGAGTTTGACACAATTTCCATAGGTATTAGTCATTCTCTTCAGAGGACTTTTAGACACATAGCTGCATTGCACAAGTCAATAATTCTTTATAAAAGGTCCTCAGGCAAAATACAAAACTAGTCTGAAATGAGTTTTGCCTTAGTAGCCTGCAAGTTATGTCAGGCAAGACCAGGAAACAGCCATATTTTCAGAGCAGATACAATTCACAGTGAATCAAAAAGGTTGCTAAAGACTATACAAACATTTGGAGACCATGGAGATGCAATCTCACTCATATTCCATCATAATGTCAACATAAAAGTTCTTGCCTCAATTCAGTTCCACCATGATGAATAGCATGTGGCTTCATTGCATTATGAGACTTAAAACCTGTTGGTCTCAATTTAAATTGAGATGATAGCTAAGCACATCTACTTTCAGTATGAACCAATCAAAAAAAGATGTGATTTTCCATAGAAACATCTCTACCAATAGTTTATATATGCTGAAGTAGCCAATTACATCTTGGCACACTCAAAAATACATAGCAACAGCAATGACAGCATGGCAACAGCAGCTGCTGCACAACGGAAAAATTAGAAAATTACTCTTTAGAAAAAAAATATATTCTGTTAATTCACTTTGTTTACATTTTCTTTCATGAAATAGTTTTAGAAAACACTGTATGTAGTGCTAACTCTTCTTGTGTACCTCATTACTGGATGGGTGAATTAAGATTATTAACAAAAATATTCCTTGTCTTTGAAGTTGTCTTCCACTGTGAGTATAATTCTGCACATGGAAAATCATTCAGAAAGTATGGAAATTTCATATTACTTCCTCCCAAATGAAGGTGTATACCAGTGGTCATAAGATGACTTCACTTTTCACAGCCAGTGTGTTGATATTGGTGTGACAGGACAACCATCCTAAGCAGTGGGACCTTACTTGACAACCCAGGAATGGCCTGGCCAAAGTGGAAAGGCTGATTCTTCCCTCAGGCGAAGCCATCATATTTTCTCCTCATAGAGTATGACATTTGCCATATGATAAGATGTATTTACATGAGTATGCACTTAAAAATACATAAAGGCAGGACAGGGATTTTAAATAGCCATGGTGGAAATACTGGGTTTTTTAAATTGTTAAGGTCCAGCTCCTGCCTCCGCAAGCATATGTTTCACTTCCACTCTCCCCTTCCCAGAGGAATGTCCCACTTTTATTATGGGACAGCACCCACAAGAGTGGCTGTACAGAGCTTGATTTATACTGTGTCAGTGACGATATAGCAGGGAACAAGCAAAGGGCTGTCAGTGCTTTCACGGCGGGGCGTGAACGTGTATGACCCTACCGAAGTGCCACCTGTGTGCAAAACAGAGCTGCAGAACATGGCAGTTCACAACACACGTTTTTGAAGGGAGGTGATGGGAAGGCAAAAAAAAAAAAACCAAAAAAACCTGTGCAAGAAATCCAGTAATTATGTTCACAGTGGCAGTGTCATGTGTCTAAATAATACTTCTTGTGTTTTATCTGTTTGTAGATTTGTATCATATTCCCCTGGGATATAAAGCAAGCTGTTTGTGCCTCTACAGCTACGGATGAGGCAGTTTCCCTAGTCTAAATCCTGCCATTCTCTAGTTATTAGCATCTGCAAAGTTAATCTACTCTCTGGTAAGGCACAAATAGATTTTAAGGTATCAAGTGTGACTACATTTAAGTTGATCAGATAGAGTATAGTTATGTAAATAATATGTGAGTATGGATTCCAGAAACAACACATACAGAATTTTTAGCCTTTAGGACTCAATTTTGAGGCTTTATGTTTGTTTGATGGTTGGTTGAGTTTGTTTCTGTGCAAGCCTACATTCTGGAAAGACACATAAGACCATGCTCACTTCCTGACTGCCCTGCAGATCCCAGAGTATCTGCCCAACAGTGAGATCAGTGTTTTAAAACGAAAGATATTATCTCTCACTTACATTAAAGGATCATTAGATAGAGCAATGAGGGTTTTTTTTCAAATCTTCTCTTCTACTTCATTCATCTGCTTGACCCAGAAAGTGGACTCCAGATGAGATGAAGGTCAATCTGTCCAGGGTGGCCTTTCCTCTGTCCTCTTGTCCCTGCTCAATAGGTGGTTTGGAGAACTTTGAATGTTATTTTTGAATCTACTCACATAAAAGGCTGCTCTCTAAAATGACCTTTGAACATGACTGAGGGAAGACTGTACTCTCTCAAGTACTACTTATTGTCCTGCCTTTACATGTTATTTATATGCTTCATCTTCCACTTGTCCTGCTCTTATCCCATTGACCAGGTTCATAGCGGTCATGGCTATGATAAAAATCATTATTATCAGTTATAGTGGGTCTACTTCATTTTAGATAACACTTCTCTTGGATGAGAATGGAAGTGTATGTACTGCTGCTAGTAGCTCTTACCGTTTCTCAAACTGTCAGTGAACAGTCATTATTGTTCTTCCACTTCTCCTTCTATTGTGAGAACAGTTATCCTACTTCTTATAAAGCTTCTGGTTTGCAAATTAGCTTCCTATGTAATGCTCTTTTATTTAAATCTGGAAACCTTCACCCTTCTTCCCCTAGTTGAATACAGGGAAAATTAGTCACCAAATGGAAATGTGACTGAGACTTGAATATGAAATGTATACATTTTAGAAGGAAAAAAAATCTCTACCTTCCTGAGTAGGACTCAGAGCTGGCACATTTTGAATTTCAGCATAACAGGTATTTTCTCATCACTTTGCTCTTTTAGTTCTTGGCTGAAATCATCAAGAATTAGAGTACAGGTTTCTACTCAGTATGGTGAATATGACCTCATGTAACCTCTTGCCATCCCAGGAGAAGAACAAGAAACTTGCTGGCAAAATACATCATTCTTTGAGTTTTAGGGGACAGAGATTTGTGTAACAGGAACATCTGATGGAAAGATTGTAAGAATAAGATGGAACCAATGTCTCCAGCCTAACTTCTTTCATACATTTTGTGTAAATTCCCAGAGCTTCCTACAAGATTTGTCTCTCAAACTTATGCCTCAGGTGAGAGGGGTGCACTTGTCCTTCAAATTTTGTTCATAGGTTGTTCATAGAAAGGGTACATCATTGTCACGGGTTGGCCCCGACATGACAGACAGTCGCCTGGTCGAATCGCGTTTCTCTCAATGTTATCTATAAAAATCCCG
>VXAC01006246.1:171948-239170 GCA_013399225.1 Rhipidura dahli
AGAGAATGCCCGATGCCAGGTTTATCAGAAAGCAGAGGCTTATAAAACCTGGTGGCAAAAGAGAAAAAAAGCCGTAGAATTTCAAGCCACAGTTACTTATCCGACAGAGTAATACCCCCATGGGCTGGCCCATGTTCTGAAGTTGAAGGAACCGCGAGAGGGTTTTATGGAAAAAAAGAGACTTTACATCACTGCAGATGGTTTTTGCTGCAGGAGGTGGCAGTTTGGAGAACCACATAAAGCAGGAAGAAACCCTTTTCTTTTCCTTTCTTGAGAACTGCACATGGATTGAGGGAGAGGAGAAGGAGGGGGAGGGAGAAGAAGAGAAGTTCTGGCTGTGTGTTCTGATTGTTTTTTTTCTTTTCTTTTCTCTTAGGTCTGTTAATAAACTTTATCATAGCATATAAGTTGTGTGCCTGCTTTGCTGTCTCCTAATGGTTTATCTCACAGAAAAGAAATCAGGGAACAGTGCATAAATTGACCATAAAACCACTACACTAAAATTTGGTGTTTCCACCCAGTTATGCAAACCAAACCCGCTACAATCATCTAAGCTGACTTTATTCTAGGTGGAGAATGCGAATGCCACAGTCAAATTTCATCACTGTTCCTCTATCAGCATTAGCTTATGTAAGTATTAATTCCTGGTAAGATGTGAAAGTCAGGGTTTTGTTTTTTCTGTTTTAAGTTGGTCCTATCATGTAACTGAGATCATTGTCTACATGTGTGGGAAGCAATACCTGCAAGCACAGTATCACAATAAAAGCACTGAGTGAAATGACATAGCACCTTAGCTTCATTACCCCATTGACCTACTAAGAAAAATGTAAGAGCAGAAAGAGTTGAAGCAGCTGATCCACTGCTGCTTCATAGCAGCCACCCCAAACTTTGCTTCACAATATCAGAAGAAGTGATAGCAAAACTGTATCAAGTGGCTCATGCTCCAGTTTAGGAATGCAGTCAATACATGTGGTGATGTACAAGACGTGAAGGTACGTGGTGGGTTGACCTTGCCTGGATAGCAGATGCCCATCAAGCTGGTCTATTACACCCCTTCCCAGCAGGACAGGAGAGAGAAAATAAGACTGAAAACAACAAGTAGGTTGAGATAAGGCGGTTTACTAAGGAAAAAAATCAAAATTTTGCACCTAGATAAGCAAAGGGGAAAAATCTAATCTCTGTTTCCCCTTGGAAAGTGATGTTCAGCCATTTCCTGGAAAGCAGGGCTTAGGAAAGCAGAACAGTTGCTCTGGAACGTAAACATTTTAAAATAATATATACCCCCAGTTTTTCCTTCCCTCCCACAGCTTTTATATCTGAGCTGATGTCACATGGTAGGAAATATCCCTTTTGCTAATTTAGGTCAGCTGGCCTAATTGAGTCCCCTCTCAGGATCTTGCCCACTCCTAACCCCTTAATGGAGGAAGAAGAACATTAGAGGGACGGTGCTGATGATGTTCCAGTGCTGCTCAGCAGTATCCAAAACACTGGTGTATTATCAGCACCTTTCTACATACTAATGCAAAGCATAGCACTGTGAGGGCTGCCATGGGAAAATGAACTCCATCTCAGCCAGACTCAATACAAGGTGCAAAAGCAGTTCTACACTGCATGAAACACGAGTTACAGGGAAACTCCAAGAGCCAGGTTTGGCTGGGAGAAGAGTGATGGATGTTATCTACAGGTATAGCTGCTGATGGCAGCTAAATCACTCTGTAATTTATTGTATTGTGCAATAAAGAATACAAGAATCTGCCACATCAAGCTGACCTATCTTATACTTCCATTGAAGCCCATCTATGTCTTTGTTCCTCGTCTCTCTCTCGCTTGCCACAAACACTGGGCCAGAAACATGGGAGTTCCTGCTCTTGTCCTTTCTCCTCTGTGCCATAGCACCGGTGTGAAGCTGCACGTGCAGTACAGCACTCAGGTTGCTTCTACAAGCAGCTCTTTTTCTGTACTTCTCCTCTGAAGTGGCACTTGTCTCTGTCTACTCTTCAAGGTGCTGCCCGTTTGCAAGAGCTGACACACTTTTCCACTTTGTCACTGGGAGAACATTTTTGAGTGCCAGTGTGGGCCACCCGCTTGATAAAAATGGTCATGATACTAAAATTATCAAGAGCCAACTGTCTGTTCCTTCTCTTCATTCAGATAACAATCCTTCAGTGTGCAAGATCCTAGAAGTCTTTAACAAACAGGAAAAGGTGCATGACAATGCCATATCTAAGCAGAGCAGAGGGGAATAAGACAGCAATACAAGATCAAAGGGAAAATATAAGTACTGCAAGTGGTCTAAAGAGCATCCCCTGGGACAAGGGAAAAGAAATGATGCAATGGGAGCAGTTGAATGCCACGGGCATTCTCATATAGGACCCATTACACAAAATTGATTTGCTTTAATCTAAACTATTTGGCAAAAAGCAGAGAGCACCTGTGTGCCAGATACATAAAGATGCATGTAATCTGCTCATGATCTATCTGCAGGCTGCACTAACTGTCAGTTGCTTGATGTGCATGAGCCTAGTGTGGGGAGACAGAGAAAAAAGGAAGAGCAACTAACTAACTAACTGTAGCACAAGCATGGAAAGCTTTCTTAATTGTCTCAGTTCTTATTTTTCTTTCCTTCACTGAATGGCAGTTTTGACCCCACAGGATCTTTTTTTTTTTTTTAGATCAGGCTTCAGATACTGAAGATGTAATGCACACTTTTTTAAACCAACAAGCTGAATTATCCATCTGGTTGTCTAATATATTTTCGTGGTTGCTTTAGGTCCTAGCAAATTGGGTATTTCGGTACCTGGACATCTCCAGTATACCAGAACATAATGACAATGAGCACGTACATTGGTGAAAAAAGGCGGGGGGGCTGTATTTCTGTATAAGCATGATAATACATTCTGACACCATAAGAGCAGTATTTTCTGTCAATCAGCTTGAATTCTCTGTAAGTCTAAGACATATAAGTCACATTGAGAGGGTTATGCATTTCACAAGTGGATTTATATATAAATACTTTCTCTGGCTCCAGTTCAACACAACAAAAGAAGTCAAACATTAGTCTGTATTTGTATTTCTTCACTGAAATGTTTTGACATAAACTGCACACAATCCTAGCTGAAAAGTGCCATACAGTTTGGAAGTAACTGCTGTGAACACCTCTATTGTTCACAAAATGCCAAAGTTTTTGCTTCTTAGAAACTTAGAGGCCTCGTTTCCGCAGCTCCATCAGCACTTTTGTTCTAAAGAGCACAGTTTTGTACACAGCCTTCTCCTTCCTTTCCTAGCCTTCTTTCCCTTGTAAATAGACTCGGAAACCTTCTAACACCACTGAGAGCTACAAAAACAACATCTACAACAAAATGGTGGCTGTTTTCTATTTAGTTGTGTGGCAAACACCTATTTTTGCGCTGTATTAAATAAATGTCTGCCACTCTACAGTATGTTTATTTACAGTGCACGGCAACTTCTGGAGTCAAACTGATCAGTTACACTGCTTAATTCTAAAGTAACTCAAGGAAAGTACAGTTATTCTTGATTTGTCCCAGAATTCCCCTGTTCTCCAATGCATGTAAGGGATCACAGCCACCACCTAAAACTTGCATGGTTTGGTACAGCACTGAAAGACGGTAACAGATGAGTGATGGAGAGACTGCAGTGTGACAGCTGACTTTATCCCATCCAGAATAACCTACAGATTTTCCTAAAATATATCAGCTAGCTGAGTCCCAGAGGTCTGCTACACTGGTCAAGCATCACTGCAGCACACTGGTCATCTGACTACTCTCTTTTCCTCTGAGAGTGCCTTAACACTCAGTCAACATTCACCCAGCATTCATCCATTCACCCCAGCCCTTCCTTATGCTGCTTGCAGCTTGTCTAGCTACCACAAAACAGCAAAATCCTCCAAAAGAGCAGAAAACCTTAAGGCCTCAAATTCAGCTTATGGGAAAATATGTGCACATAGTCCTGAGGCAGATTGCCTGTAAAAGTATGTTCCATTTCACAGTGTTCATTTTATGAAATCATGCTGAGAAGCACAGTGTATTTTGTTCACTGGCTGAAACTCACCCTAAGTAGTCCCTATAAAAATGTGTTGGTTTCATTAGACATCCAATACTGTCTTTAGTTCAATGGGTTTAATTATGAGGATGCAAAAAAAAAAAAAAAAAAAAAAAAATTCAAGCAATATGTAGATGAACCTGGACTGAAATATGTTTGGTTTAGAAAACAAAGCATTGGTTTCAATGAAAAGCTACTGGTGTAAGTGAAAATATTATGCCTTGAAAGGAAATCCATTCATTTCCATAAAAATTTAGCGACTTGAGTATGCATGGATTGGTTCCACTAAAGATATATTGGATTCAATGACACTGTATTAGTTTCAAAGCATATTTATCCATGCAGTAAAAATGTATAGGTTATGAGAATTAAAGAGGCGTGATGATGGCTGCCCTGAAGACTCTAATCTAAAATACAATTTCTATTAAAATTGATCAAATTGGACTAAACAATGATACATTCAAAAACCCTAAATAAATTTATTGTACAATATCACTTTGAACTGATTCTTCCAGGCTTCGAGGGGCTACATCCCTTTCTCTTCTCCCCAGAATGTAAGCAACTCAGGTTCATTCTCCATAAGCAAACTATCTTTTTGCTCCCTCCCATCTGTAAGGATGAAAATGCAGCTGGTCCCATAGTCCAGGCAGACAGGAGTGTAACGCTGAGGTTTTTTTTCCAGACTGTATGTGGAGCCTAGGGGTGCTGCCTGGGGGCAGAAGCAGTCCTGTAGTCCACAGACCTGAGGTCAGTAATGCTCACATTAAAGTCCAGCAGTATCCCCACGTTTGTGCTTCTTCGTGGCTGGTTCCAGATGCCTCCTTAGGGCATTATTCAGGCTCTCCAAATCACCCTTCAAAGGTCACCTAACCTCCTCCTGTGGAAACAGATATGGAAACAGATATGGAGTTCTGGCTATTTGAGTAGGTGCTCAAATCAGGCAAAGCAGCATACCCATGAAGTAGTTTCTTTGCCTAGGCCTGTACATTTATTTTCAGTTTAAAAATTAAATGCCATACTGACATGCTTGTAAGCTCATGCTGAAGCCTAAAAACATGGGTGTGAACTCCCCCTACAAACTACATGTTTTCTCAGAAATCACAATGTTTCATAAATGCACAATTAATGGAGAGGTTTTTCAGCTTGATCTACTGTTGCACAATAGGACTCTGGCTACACCGCTGTTATAAGTAATATTCTGTAGATGCAACATTTGGAACTACTCAGGCTTCTGTGGCTGTTCCTGTTGTAAAGAGGCAATCTGAGTGATTCTGAAAGCCCAGGTATTTGTTTTGATTTGTCTATAAAAATGTATCAGTAACTTTATTATTTAGTTTGTCCTGCTGACTAACACAGCTACCAACTCATGCTAAAGAATGTACATAATACAGAGGCTGTTAAGTGCCTGTACTATTTTTATAAGAAAAAACATCAATAAGCACTTGACTTTGAAGTTTTTACCATCCATTTTCCAGAATGACTCTGAATGATAAAAGAAAACAGTCTTCAACTTCCCTCTTTGTGGTACACAATAAAGCTCTATTTACCATGCAATTTCTTCATGATGGGACCCTAGCTTTTCCCTACACACATTCATTTCCTCAAACAATACTGGTGAATTATTTTTTTCTTAAATCCTGACTAGTCTGTTACAGTTAAATGCAAGTGGCACCCAATATTTTCAAATTACAGTATAATAAATATCCTGGATTCAAATCCTAAATCTAGACTTTCAGAATAAATAAATGATAAATCAAATTGCAGGATCAGTATCCACATGATTCTGATGAGCCACAGTTTTATCTTGTCACAGGAAAGAATATGTTGACACAACCTATTTTTCACTGTCATTTTATAAATTAAAAGTTTGTCGCAACTCCCAAGGAGCATAATCCATTGTTTTCATCAGAACTCCAAGTTAAAGGTACCATACAAAGTTTAATACTTTATTTAAAGCCTAGAAAGCATAACATTTAAAGACAATTACCATTCTGTGGTATAAAACTTCCTGCATCAGTTACTGTCTCTCGGAATAACCTCTTTAAAGTGCTATTTCCAGTACCACCATGCTGGCCTTCTAATCACACCCACCATGCCTACAGGGTTCAAAGACAATAAGGATTTTCCTTTTTTATGGTTTGCACACTATGGTGAGTTATGCCTTGTTTTTAAATCCTCTTTAAATTCTTCATCTACTTCTTTCTTGTACCAATAGAAAGACAGTTGGTTTGGCATAGAGCAGAACTCTGATTCCTTCTACATTTCATTCAACTTTCACTACTTCCTTTTGATTATTTTGTACTTACTGTTATATTACCAAAGTTAAAACACCCCATATGCCAGTTATAGTACAAGATGGTATTTGCTTAAATGAAATTAGAATCTGTGGTCCTGATTGTGCAAATATTTACAGAGAGGAGTAAAGGCATGACTTGAACTGTTCAACCAAATTTCTCGTGAATGTGTTGATATTTCAGGTACAAGTGTTGACAATAAACACTGTCCTTAAATGCATCATCTGAAGCAGGCTCTGTGTGGGGAAAGCCCTCTGTTCCTGCTTCCCCAGGTAAATGCACAGGAATGGAGGCAAGGTGCAGGACTTGAAGGACAATCAAGTTTGACAGCCCAAGTTTCTGCTGTTTTCATTTGGCTGAAGTCCAGGGCAGGTCAGAATGTTTTGTACTCACTCCCTCGGCTGTGTCCACAATCACACTCATCCTTCAGTAGTCACTTTACACATTTATTACGTATATTTTACAATTCATTCTGTTCTGTGTATGCACTTGTATGTCTCCTGACTACTAATTTTTAAGTGTCTAGCCATCCCAGTCAGTAGACAGGCAAAGAGTTTAAAAATATATATGGTGTTTTCTAACTTCTTCAACATATTTTGTTATGTTTATCC
This sequence comes from Rhipidura dahli, assembly GCA_013399225.1. NCBI lineage: Eukaryota > Metazoa > Chordata > Aves > Passeriformes > Rhipiduridae > Rhipidura > Rhipidura dahli. The sequence continues at coordinate 178,913 of VXAC01006246.1, forward strand.
AAAACATGGGCAACACCTGACTGAATAAACCCTAGCCAGTCTTAATGCAGCAGATATACAGCAGCATAAATTGCTTCAGAGCCTGTCTCAGGACCTCCCTCTCCACTGGGATATATGTGCTGTACAACCAGCAGATAAGCAAGTACAAATGCATTCATAGCCTACCATAAAGGAGGAAAAAGATCAGAGCAGTACAGCCCTTCAGGGCCTCCAACAGAGGCTATTTGCTATCCCAGGCTGAAAGACTTCTCACACCGATTTTTAAAAAGAGAGTTGATAGCATGTAGGTTGACAGCCTCAAGTAAAGGATGGGGAATGCACAAAACAAGGATGTCTCATGGGATAGCTACTATTAGTTTGCCTTTAATGTAGGGCAAAGTCCCACTCTCGGTTAGGAATGCATACACTCGGATAATGCTACCACCTGTCATTTAGTAAATCCGGATTTACAGAGGTGTAAACAGGAGTAGAATTTGTTCCAGAATCTCTAGGCAAGCTGAGAAAGAGCTCTTCCCGAACACATATTTCAGTATCGTGCCTTAGGTAACAGCAAAATCACAGTCTCTGTTTCTTTCATGAAGTATCAAGCTTCCCTAGGTACTTTATGGCCCTAAAAGAACACTGGGTTGGGTGGATGGAGTGGTGGGATTTTTTTTTACATTTTTCAAGAATATACATTTTTCAAGAATATACATTTTTCAAGTCTAAATTAAAAAAGTGTATTTACTCCTTAATTGGTTTTGTCAGAAGACATTTTTCTTTTCAGCTAGGAGAGGTGTATTCTTTGGTGTCTTCATTAAAAGATCTCACTTTTTTTTTTTTTCCTGAGAAATATATCCCTCTCTCTATATATATATCTATATCTATATCTATATAAATGCTATGGTAAGCTTTTGTCTTCCCCTTTGATTGTTCCATAATACCAAGAATGCCATTTTAAATGCGTGTTATTTCAACAGGATTTACATTAAGCAACAAGGTGGATATTATTCTTTAAGTCTGAGTTTAAACAGTATGAAGAGTGGAGCCAATTGAAGTAAATCATAATTGCTAAACAGGATTAGTTTGCAGCAGCTTCCTTAAATTTTGCAAGAAAACATATACAAGAACAGATCCCTGAAGCAGAAATACATTTTATTCGTAGCTTCCAACCCAGGCCCGCACTCTCTGAAGTGTCATTGTCATGAATCATTGTTAGCAAAACAGTAACTCTGGTGGTCTTACATTTTCTCTCTGTGCAAATTATGTATCTTTCATGTGACATTACTTACTTCCTCAACTAGCAAGTCTTTCCCGTCTGTTGGAAAGCCACCAGTGGTGATGTGCTATCAAAGTGAATTACCTTCTTACATGCCAGGAAATTAGGGCAAACCAGTGCCTTTCATCTAGCTCCTATACACTGCTATCCTGCTCCCACAGGGTCTCCCATTAACTCTTCTCCTACTGATTTGTATGGGAACAATTGTATAGGAAGTAATTTCTCTGCGGCTTGAAAAATGCTTTTCAGGCTTGAAAAGAAGCTGTGTGACTCCACGTATGATTTGTTCTTAGACAGACACTGAGCACCAGAAAGAGGATTCCCATCCAAGTTCCATGTAAGTAGGTAGAAAACCAAATATGATGAGTGAAACAAAGTAGAAAAAGGGTGGCCAGTCAGATCCAGGCACATGTAGCCCTAGGGGCTTTTACTCTGTATAAAGGGTGCAGCTGTAGCCAGTGTCAGGATGTAAGATTCAGGTGTCAGACCATGATGGGCTTTTCATTTCCTTTGCAATTCTCATGATGCCAAATACCTGGATCTGCACAGGAGGAAGACTTGATGTCTGAGAACTGTTAACCAAACGATTGGCTAGCAGAAGTTTAGCTGAAAGTAGTCTTTGAGAGGAAACTGGCTAACAGTCTTCCCTGCCCTACTATAATATACACTTTTGCTATAAAATACATGTCTTCAAAACGTGACAAGTGCTAAAGAACCCTGCGAATGAACAGTTAGGAGTATGCTCCAGTTCTCCATTGCCATATCATCTTCCTTCTCTTCCTCTCACTTCCATTTCTCTCCTGCCTACGCCAGCACTTCATTTGTCTCCGATAATCTGGTCATGCCATGTACCCCTCTCACATAAGCCCACGTCCATGCCTGTCTTCCCCTTTCATAACTCTTCACCTTCATGCCTCCCATCTCCCTCCTCCTCTCCATTCCATCCATGGATGCACCACGATATTGCTGCCATCTTTCTCCTTGCTTCAGTCTGCTCTGTGTCTCTGAACGAGTTTCATCCCTCCATGACCCCTGCATTGCTTCTTGGGGGTTGACCTGACCTCCCAATAATTGTATACCCTTTCCTAGGCATTCCCACAAAATTTGCCATTTCCCCCATTTATAAATCCAAATTTTCCTCCCTCTGTACACATCTATGGAGCCCCTAGTTCCCCAGATTTATCCCTTTAGCCTCTTCCTATACAGTCATTGTAAACAAAATTAAGGGGGTTTGCTTTCAATTACAGTATATCTGAAAAAATCTCTATCCTGGAAGAGACAAGGAATCAGGAGGACTGATTTCTTTGAGGCAGAGTTAATCTGATTAGGTTGAAAGATGAGTGTCTAATGAAGAGCTAGATTCTATTATCTTAATTGTTGAGTTGCTATTATTACTCCATAATACGGCAGGTAAAAGAGATGAAAGCAGGTATTCTACAATTTCATACCAACCAATGAGAGCTCATCCAGTAGATATGTCCAGGAGTATATTTACACATGCAAAAAGTTCTTTTGAATGCTCCAAGTCTCACCTACATTTGATGCACTCATCTGTAGTATACCAAAGTAAATGGAACACTGTTGTCTCAGTTTATGTGTGCTGCCGCAGTTTCTCAGGAAAAGCTATGGCATGCCCTTTACTGGGAGATTAGGTCTTGCCTCTGTTTAAGTTGGTGGCCCTATTGAATCTGAAATGGCCATATTGATGTCTAGGAGGATAATGATACCTGTGCTCTCCAGAAAAATTCAGATTGTGATCCCTCCATGACCCCAAGCCAGAAAGGATGAAAGTAAATTATGCTAATCTACTCATTGTCAGGTCCCCATCTGTTCTTTCCTTTCATTCAGGGCTCCTTCCCTTCCAGAGCTAGCCTCACGTGAACAACTTTAACAAACACCTGGAGCTAAACCCACTGCAATGACTTTGTACCCCCCTTCTACACAGTGAATATAGCTGAAGCACGAATGGCAGGGTTCTCCGCAGCTCATCTTCCCCAGGATGTAGAAGAACATCCAGCAACACAATACATTAAAAGGCGTTTGATTGTATACAAAATTCAGTAATTTGCAAAGGGTCTCCCAGTCATTAGCGAGAATTAACGAGGTTCTACTGTAATAAAATCTTACTTCAAAATACAGAGTTTTACCAGAACATATGGGATTATAAAAGTAAATGTGCATCACACATAATCTTATGCCACATTATATAGCACATTTTTAAAAAGGAAACACCCACAGGTCTGAACAACTTTTATTTTTATGCAAATGCAGTATGCACAGAGACGTGCTTACTTGTCACTTTAGTGTTGTATCACCGCAGTGCCAAAGGGAAGCATCATGTCTCGCTTTGCCTTGCCTTTATCCATCCACCTTTGCAAACACTCTTTACCATTCACAGGCTAAAGGACTTCTGGCATCACAAAATCTGTTTTCTTTTCACATGCATCTTCTGTGACATGCAGAAGGAAGCCCCTGCAAGAGCTTTGTAATCCAATCCTCCTTGAGAACTCAGTGCTCTGTACAGCTTATGCCCAAACCTGCATGCTTTTTATAATCATAACCATCATCTTTTTATTATGTCTTGGACTTGAAGAGTCCTGAAAGCAGATGTAACTCATGATGACCTGACTTCAATGGGAGAATGAACCAGGTGGCTAATTGTCTCTAAAACAAATACACTGATAATTAGCAGGAGAGCACAATGCAATAGAAGCCTAACCACCAACTTTTATTTAAGTTAAACAAGTGGGTGAGCAAAGGATGCAGCCACATCATAGTTTGACAAGTTAATAAGGGATCCGTACTTCATCTAGCCAGCTACACTAGCCAAACCATGCCCTGAGGACCTGGTATCAATGACTCTGAAATGGTAGACTTATGGACAATGGAAAAAAATATCAGCACTTGTGCACAGAAGCTCTTCTACAACATCTTCCCTTTCTGAGCAGGTCCCTGCACTAGCATTTCCTCCTGAGTATCTGCCTTCAAACCTTGCCTTACATCCCAAGCAGAAATAACCCTGGTGGCCTCATCTTGCTTTCCACTTTCCCATGTCACAAAGACAAGCATGTTGTCATCCTCTGTTGAGGAGCAGTCTAGGAACAAATGGAAAGAAAGCTGCCAGTTAGGCTGTATTGCCTTGGCAGTGCTGCACAGAGGAGTTCACTTGCTGATGGCTCTCACAGTAGATCACTTTAGCTACCACTGCACATCCCTCACCTTTACAAGCACTAAACTTCAGCCCATTGATTCCATAAAAAGCAAGCAAAGAAAATGAGTGGAGCTTGCTTTAAAGATATTAGCAACTCAGAGACTTTAATGTTAAAACACAGATTGCTTTGTAAATGGTGTCAAACAGCAACCCAAAATATAGCAGCATATAAAGTACCCAATGCAAACAACTCCACGGGTGTTGACAGAGAGGTGGAAAGACAAATATTTCCAAGTTATTCCCATGTTCCTTGTCCTGATTGGACAATTCATCCTCTTGCGGGGTAGGAGATTAGATTCTCACATTTGTTATTTTGCTTCAATATTTGTTGTTAGTTATTCTTGAAAGAGGGATACAAACAGCAGTGGTTATCTGTTCATCTGGAAGTGTCCAAAGTGCTTGAGAGAAAAAAACCCAAAAAGGCTATTTACCCAGCACTCTACATTCAGGTCAAATTGAAAAGTAATTTAGCCACTTTCCTTTAGGAGAACATTTTACACAGGAGGGATTTTGTTCTAAAGGGAGCTAGAAAGCAGAACTAGAAATAAAGCAAGGGCCAAATACATCCGTGTTGTGCCAGTCTTCCCTGTTTCCTATTTTTTTCCAGTACTGTTAACAGGAACACAGAAAAATCCTACTGACTACACACACCCCACCTCACCAAAGGTACTTGGCCCAAAAGTAGGTTTTTGTCAAAGCCTATCAATCACACATTACTAACCTACTTACAAATGAGCCTTGACAGGTTTATCCTGGCATAACACTGAGGCAAGGGATTGGTGAAATTAACCTCTGCTCAGGGTCCAAAGTGAGCAAATCACAAAAATTAAACAGACAGCATAAATGGCAAAAAGTAGAATTTTCCACTAACATGTTTCTGACTTCCAGTTTTAATAGTCTAAGGAATTGTTATTAGAGTGATCAAAGGGAGAAATCACAAATGCGAGAAATATGACAACTAAGCATCAAGCTAGTGTGGCAAAGGGGATTGCTTTCTTTCCATTTCCTGTTAAATACTGCTTTGGAACTTTATTTTGATGTAGATTTGACAAAACTTGCATTGCATTTCAGTTTCTGGTGCATAGGTCTGCCGAAAGAAAAAGAATAAAGAGAAAATGAACAGACTGTCAGAACAATAGCTGTTTAAAAAACAAGAAGTCTGCTGAGGCTTTAGCTTTAGAGAGTTTACTCTGACAAATAGAAGAAAAAGTCTCTGGGGAAAATAACCTCTTGCCTACTCTTACATCCCCTTAAGACTATTTTAAGTCTATTCACTAAGCCTGAGGTACTTCTCTCTGAACTTATAAAAAAATAACTATGTTTTAATTGTTGAAGAGTATACTAGATATTGTTCTTTTCAGTTCTTCTGTTAACTAAAATTAATGCAATAGCAGGTAACTTTTTTTTTTTTTTTGCATCAATTCATCTATCATTTCATTGTCACTTTAAAAGATATAAATCCAGACTCTTGCAAATTTCAGAATAAGCTTAGCTTTTGTTGTTTGCTCATGTAACTTTCTGGGAATACTAATAAATACATGGGAGAATGTATTTAAATACACTTTATATATGAAAGAAGACATTTCCAATTCCCTCAATACTTTTTACTTTACCATGGTAAGAATTAAATTGTGATGTTTTTTGAACACAAGTTTACTATGATTTGCCTAGAAAACTGCCTGAGTATTTCTGGCTTCAACTTATCACATGTTCTTTGAATTAATTGTTTTGCTGCATAAGTGGCATAGGGCCAGCAGTTTAGCCCCTTGGGACTTTTATTCCACATAAGTTCTGAACTTCCTACTTATAAATCCTCTTCCTGTAGTTCTTTCCTGGGAGTCCAGGACATTTTTCTGTAAGAGGCATTTCAGGACCAGGCTTCATGAATAAGGTGTGAAATGTGACCCTGTCTCTCAATTCAGTTGCTGAGTTCCAGCAGGCATTGAAAGCATACAGCTTCCACATGGAGCCTTTTCCCTTTTGGTGCAGGCAGGTAGCATGTACCACACAGCATGAGCTTCTGACTACTGCAACAATAAGATCAGACTAAGTGATGCTCCCATCCCTGATTATTCAATTTGTCACACTAGACCACAAGAAACCATAATGCTGAAAAGCAACACATCCATGTATAAGGAACTCCTCTCAGAAGATACTTGTAGAAAAGATAGCAACACTGAAGGAGGCTTCCTTTTAAAATAACATTTCCTTTAAAAATAAATATGTAGTTGCAGAGTAAAAGCAATATATAGATTTAATTAAAACCTTAACATTTCCTATAAAGCTGCTTGTCAACAATATTTCCTATACCAAAACACACTATAGCATTTTACACACGGGCTGTACACTTCCTCCTATGGGTTAGAGTGAAAGTAAATACTCTTTTACTGAATGATACATCCTCTTTTTCCCTGGGGCATTTATTTCATAAGGAACTTGATATATTCTCAAACTATGCCGAATTATATATTTTCTTTCTTTCCTAGTCATCTTCAGAATTGTACTGAAAATGTTGGACTGTCAGTACTGTAGTCACTGATCACCTTCTCCTGTTCCTCACATTATTTGGGTCTGTGCAGAACCATCATATTCCTGGAGCAGCTTTGTATGTTCACCATGTAGAAACCACTGTGATATATTTGAGCTTAATTTCTCCTGTTTTAATGACTGAAAAGCAAAACTAAATCAGGTAGAAAGGGAAGTTCTGACTGGGGCTACATATCAATGCCGAGGAAGTCACCTCCCCAGAATAAACATATGAGTATGAGGCCTGTCTTTCTCTCAGACACTGAAAATGCCAAATATATAGAAATAAATAGATTTTCTTCTTGGGTACATCAGAGTCAAGCACAAGCAAATTCAACAGATTTCTGCTGATTTTTTTTTTTTTTTTTTAATTTGAAATGACATCTTTTGTCACGTCAATGATTCTGGACTTTCAGTTGGTGCAACACCAAAATGCAAAAGTCTGTTACTCAGCAGAACTGATTGTCATGAGACATTTTAATGAAAAATTGATGCAGCTTGTAAAAGGAAAAACATATTTCCTAAAGTAAGAAGACTTTTCACTTCTATACACAATTCTAAGAATTAGAGAAAAACAACTGCTATAAATTGATGACAGGAAAAAATATTTCCATTTGAGCTGATTATTTTACAGATACTTACATGAGAGTTTCCTTCACCCACAGATAACAGATAAGGTATGAGAGGAAACATTGTGTATGATCTAATTTGGAATGCCTGTCCGTACATGAATTCCATGAAACATGCTGATATTTATGCCGTTGACATTCCTCACATAGTTCTAGAAATTATCAGCTTTGTTTACTTTTCCATGGCAGCGCATACATACACAATTGTACACAAATGTTCCCCCTCACCAGCTGAGTGCACATCCATAAATAAAACATTCCTTACAAAGGTTATAGATTTAGCCACACAGAGGATCAGAGAGGTCCTCAGGAAGATGTGGCATTGGGACTGAAATTCTTCAGGGAAACGAAAAGACTGGGAGACAGGGCTCAAAATCTTGAAGGTGATGCTGTGACAATTGAAAAATGGAAAGAGTCATTGAGCAAATGAATGAATGAAATGAAAGGTATAGTAATTATATGGAATACTCATCCATGGTTGCCTCATGCTTATTAGTTTGTTTCTTAACACGTCTTTCCAGGTTTCTGCCTTTTGAACAAAGTAGTGACTGCATCTAAAAGATGTTGAAGGCTATATTCACCAGTCTAGGTAAGCACACAAGGGTAAAGGGCACAAAAATCTGTCTTTGTAAGAGACAAATGCTACAGTACAGCCAGCAACCTCTGATTTCTGAAAGGTGGACCATGTCCCATCTTGCTCCCCAGTCACCAGGTTTAACCAGGGCTCCTCTTCCAATGATTGTCCTGATTCCTACACCTTTTCTGTCTCTTCATCTCCAGCACTCGTACTGCCTTTAGAGCCATATCAGGCTCTATATGAATGCTGTATATAGTCAGGAACTGCAAACCAAATGGAAGCAGCTGACTGATTTGTGTCCACTGAAAGTTTTGCAAATGCTTTTGAAATGGGCTAAGAGACAAGAGCTTGTGGGGACAAGGTAAAAGAGAAGGTGATTCTTCAAGATCAGGTTTACCAGTAAGATATTTGCCAGAAACCCCTTTATAGAAACATCTAACCAGGAGCAGGTCCCTTTCCTTGAATCTGGTCACTAGAGAAGAAAATGTTAAGACACAAATTAGATCACAGGCATTCCACTTCCTGTGCTAAAAATAAGGTGTGTTTACACTTATCCATACATTTGAAATGTTATAAAGGAAGATGTTTTGCTTAGTTCTTTAACTAGTACTGGTTGTTGCCAAGGAGAAATGTTCTTACGTGGACCATGCTTTTCCTTATTATATTGTATTAGATAACCAAAGATATAAAACACATCTGGAAAAATCAGACCAGGTTATTTTATCCCTTGCCTAATTGAACCAGCCTTTTTCCCCAGAGCCCTGGGCCATTGCTTAGTTTTCCTCCCATATCCACTGAGATTCCTATTACGAGAATAATTCACTTAATTCCTTTAAAAAAATTTATTTTAACAAATCCATTGTTTAGAGATTTTTAAACATACTGATTCTCAATCACCCAGCCCAAAGCCTTGGATGAAGTGATAATTAGGTGTTAAAAGCTAACCAGATAACCACAGAGGTTATCTGTCTTCAGGCAGCCACCAAACACCTAACCAAGAGTGAAAGTATGAAAACATGATGTGCTCAGGAGCATTCATCCCTAATAAATTTTGAAACGTTTTGAAACATTTTGAGTTACTGGCCTGTCTTTACAGCCCCACGCTGCTGTGACACATCCTGGCGTGCTTGACAGTACCCACCCACTTAGAAAACTCGGTGCTCATGATAAAAACATGACGTGTTTAAACCCATAAACCTTGCTGTGGCCCCTTTTATTCAGCAAGGAAACATATCGAGAAAATCCCTCTCCCATATAACTGCAAATCATACACTCTCAGTTCATCATGGGGAGGGTTTTCTAGATCAGCTTGACCCTGAGATCAGGTCAGTTGGTTAGAGCCTGGTGCTAACAATGCTGAGGTTGTGGGTTCAATCCCTGTATGGGCCATTCACTTCAGAGTTGGACTTGAAGGTCCTTGTGGGTCCCTTCCAATTCATTATCTGCTATGATTCTTACTGCCTAGGAATCCTTTTGTTTTCAGAGGTGAAGATTTTATGTAAATTATTCTGTCAGTTGACTTGGAGCTCTTCATACATCCTTCCTCCATCTGCTAAATTCACAGAAATATAAGACTTGCCATTACAAGATTCATATCATGTTCAAAACAAAAAGGATTTGTAATTCTTTCAATTTCAAATTCAAAGATTTTTTGCTCTCTTCCTTTCTAATGTAATTTTTACATTGATCCTGGTGGGTTTTTTTTGGTGAAGATTCCAAGCTTTACCTACCTGATGTATACCTAAGTGATATTCAAGAGACAAACCACTTGTACAGTGTTTAAGGTGGTATGTTAATAATATGATTTTTTTTTTCTTTCTCAGGAGGCTAAAATACATCTGATAAAGCATAATTATCACCATAATTAAAGCAGGGTACTTGGCTTATAAATCATTTGATATAAAGCTGACCAGCTGCTATTGTGACAAGAATGCATTGATGAAGTGGGTCATTGCAAAACTGTGTTTGAGTGTGTTCCACGACTCTGATACGTACATAAAAGCATCACAGAATTTTCTTCTCAACAATGACCCCAATTTATCCTGAAGTAACTCAGCTAGCACACCAAGAATGACAACAATAATTAATGTGACTTTCCTCTTCATTCTTTTCATAATCTCCTGGATCATGACTGCACATCCATGAGGAGGTTCTGCGTAACCACAGTCCTGTATGCCATGGAGATTCCCTGATGTGCCAAAAGCAGGGATCACTTCTTTTGCCATTCAAGCCCACAATTTTTATCTGAACTAAGATACTGGTGTAGATGCACCCTTCAGGTATGTGACATTACCACTGCATCCATGAGTTTCAGGCAATTTTAGGGAGTGTTAGGTCCAGTTTTGCAGTGACTGCATGAAAATCCACCAAAGCAAAGCCCTGCTGAGGTGAGAATCAAAACTCCCATGCACATCAGAGGACAGTGTTTAGGCTTCCCTTAACTTTGTCACCTCAGAGGTAGTAATACCATGGTCATGAGCAATAATAAGTGGATTATTTTGGTGGTCACAGATTTTCCAAGTATTATTTCAAGGAACTGGCTTTTTAATGAGAAAATATGAGAAAGCATTGCAATACAGTCTCAGAGAATATTTAATTGAATGGCACACTAAGAACAAAAGCGAATATAAGGTTTCCAAGCTGTTTTTGTTTTCCAGTCATCTCCTTGTATGTGTAGGTCAGATTCTGCCCTCACTTCTATAAACTGCAATGTTCCCTCCTGTCCCAACTGCAAAGTATTTTTCAAGAGTTTGATAATTATTCTCCTCAGATCTCTTTTCATAAAAGTTCTCAATAAACTGAACCAAATGTGGCTTGTCAGGACAAGTTACAGACAGCTTTGCCTAGGTTGTCTCAATTCAGACCTTACATTGCCTTAAATATTCCCCAAAAATGGTAAGTGAAATCAACATGCATGTGAACTATTTAGCCCGCTATTCAATATTTTACATTCTGAAAATGATTAGCAACAAGGTAACTAATAAATACTTCCAGAGATACTCAAAATACATACTATACACATTTATGTAGGAATTACCATAATAATATCACTAACAGAAATATGCACATATGAAAACATCTCAAAGTAAACATAACATTTGCACATAGTAAATACCCATATGTCTCAATAAACACAATTTTAAATTTTAATATGGCAAATGTGTGGTTCTTTTAATTGAGGATGAAAAATTAAGAACAAGCCCTTTACAGGGTGAATCCTGCCATTTTCAATGTGCAAAGCTGGTAGAAAAGCATGACACACCCTGTGAGAATAGGTGGCATCAGGGCAAGGTGCATAGACAGTGATTAGAGACAGAACACCAAATTAAAGTGCCATCAGAACTACATCACCAAAGAAGGTGTTGTGGTCCATTTAACACTGTGACTATAATCCTGGTTTTGGCTACCAGAAGAATGTCTGCTCTTCTTCTTTGAACTCATGGCAGATGTCACCCATGGCATGTCCTCCCTTTCACGTTTTGTTTGTAGTAGTCACTAACGCACATTTTATTTCTTTTACTCTGAATCCACTGCTAGTTACAGATAACTTTGCTTGCTACACTAGCAAAAGAATACAGGAAAAGCAAAAATTTGTGAACTTATTCTGAAGAGCAAAGTCTATCATTTGCTGTAATTTCCAAATGCTGTTCTTTTTTTCATGTCATTTGGTTGTTTCGCTGAAGAATAGCCTCATAAAACTTTTAAAAATTAAATACAATTCAACAGGACTGAATTCTGCTTGTAGCTACACATTTTAGAAAGTCTTTGACTTTAACAAAGTGTTGGGAATAAGAACATTGCCAGCCCCAGAATGCCTTCATTGAGACTACCTTGTCTGGCCTTCTTTGGATATATGCACTCTGTAATTCTCACACAGACATTTGTAGCCAGAAAACTGTTCTTTTTCCTGGCCCTTGCTCTGGTAATTCACTATTCTGTCTTCCTTTTCTTCCCTTACACTGAAAACATACCAGTTGTCTCAGAGAGCTGTTTTCAGAGATCTGCAGTTTCACCATTGAAGTCTTCAGCGAAGAATTTCAGTTTGATTTTGAGACATCAGACTGTGTTCTCATTACCAACTATTAATCAAAATGAAAATATCACTTAAATTCTCAGCTGAACCAGTGTGTTATGGACACGCTGATGGTCCATAAATATCAGAAAGCTAAGAAGAGTTTCTGATCATAATAGTACTATATGAAACAGATACAAGATGGCATATGTTTCTAGCTGTTCCCTCTCCCTTTAACACATAAACACAATGTGTTAACATTCGGGTGAATTAAGTCAGGACTCCTGAATACCCCAAAACAGCTTTTACAGTTTCTAAAATGAATCTGGTGTCTGGATTTTTCTTCAAATCCCTTCATGCAGAATGGAGACTGGACAGAAAACTTTCTAACTGTGCCCATGCACTCATAAACATCTGTAGCAAACCATAATTGTGCTGAATGCAGGAGCCACATGGCCATGACATTTTGGTTACGAATGTTAGAGAAGCATGTGGCTCTGAATCCCCATGTTATGGATTTTAGGGATCTCAAGTGGAAGCCAGCTCTCTGAGTCAATCAAGCATTCAACACATCCTGAAAAGCTCTTGCAAAGCAAAAGACATGCAACTTAAGGGTCTTGCAATTTGGCAGCAAAAAAAAAGGGTCAAGGTGGGGATGGAGGGTAGCACCCCTCGGGAAGGGAATGGTTAACTGGCCATAGCCCCAGGAGCAGGCAGGCAGGCAGCTCCACCACTGCAATAAACAACAAATTATTAACACTAAGCAATTTAGCAGCTCAACTTAGAATAAGCAGCACATTGGGCACTGAGTACACAGTGGCAGACTGTCTATGACTCTCTGCTACCAGCCAGCCAGCGAATTTTATTTTTCGCCCTAAAAAGAGTTCTTTGAAAACTCCACTATAATAGCCCATTCTGTACCTAGGAATAATTTTAGAGGGCTGAGTCCCAGACTTCCTTTTTGCAGGTGCGAGGCAGTACATTCGCACCTCCAGCTACAGCTGCCGTTTCCAGGGGTTGAGCTACCCAGGCCAGACCATAATACAGAATTTCTCCATTTTCTTTAACACTTTGCACCACGTTGAACAGGTCTGGACCATCCAAATTCAGTACCCCAGCGATGTGCAATTGCAGCAGGGTTAAGCCAATGAACAGAGCAATCTAGATCCCAGGTTTGGAAAATCTGGCCCCCTCAAGAACAGCTAATTGTACCAATGCAGCACTATTTTTAAAAAGGGCACATTTCTTGATCATACCTCACACTGCAGAGCTTCTGTTCAACTAACTACACGGCAGTCTGTTAACACTGAAGGAAATCCCCTGAAAGCTGTGTTTGTTTGACCAACACTGACTAAAATTAGAAAAATATTAAATGAAAGCAGCTGGTCAGCTACCAGCCACAATATTATCCCAACTTCCTTCACAGGAAATATTATAATAACATTTTATTTGTTTTTTCCCCTGCTTGCTGTCACTGGGGTGTAATATTTCTTTCATGTTGCTGATAGATCAAGAGCACTTCTGTTGGACTCAGGCTGTACTGCATGCTGACAGTGATTTGCCCAGCACGGACTTTAATTCATGATCCAGCCAATGTCTAGAAGTGCACAGGGGCAGGAGGGAGCAGAATGAAAGCAGAGACTATTGACTGCTCTAGCCAAGGTTACATACAGCTTTGTTCTTCATTCTTGTTCAGTATTTTGACCACAGCTCTGTAAATGTATGTAAAATAAGCTCTTCTCAGCAGACCTCTGCCTATGACCTCTCCAAAGACACAGAACTGTGGGAAATGAGCCATGAAACATCTGGGTGCTATGTGCCAGCTACCTCTGACACTTGGACCACATGTGTCTGCATGTTTTTGCTCATCCTCACTCCATGCAGGACAGCAGGGAGTGTCTGCATAAAGCTTTTGCACCTCTCCGCCAACGTTTGCATTCTCCCCACTACAGCAACCTTTCCACTTCATGCTAAAGTCTCAGCCAAACCAAACAGGGGCCCAAAGCAGGGCTTGAACTCCATGGCATGAGCCACCCATACTGCCAAAACTCCCAGATGCCCCTGGACTTAGCCCTCAGCTCAGAGGGGTTTGTGACCCTGCCGTGCCAAACAAAGCCTCATGGCTCTTCCACCCAGATCCTTGCACAGGAAGACAGCCGGACCCCAAACTGTTGGACTGTCCCCAGCCAATTTTGCATATTCCTTCCCCCACTGGGAATGGTCTTTGTTTCTCTGTTGTCACAATGGTTTTAACACCCTGTTTACATAACACCTTTTGAAATGGACCCTGAGGTCTGGCCTACACTAGGAAGCATTTGTTGAGGGAGCTCTATCAGTGACCAGTCCTCCTGTGACTGCCATTGTACCACTCAGTAGGACACTTTTGCCCTCTCCTTCTCAAAATGAGCTACATCAGCAAGACCATTTCCTTTCCAGCAAAAATATCTTTATAAACTTCTGCCAGTAATGGAAATTCCTTTTGAAAAAATATAACATGCTTTTAATTGTCCTTTGTATCCTACCAAAGGTTTCTGCTGCAGGCATAGCTTTATGCGACTATAGTTATAGTTTTAACATCAGTTTAAGTATACCAGGTATAATCAGTTCACAGGTTAGTGATAGCTCTTTTTCCTCAGCACATGCATTAAAAAACAATATGGCTTTCATCCATCTTCAGTAACCACAGGTTTGTGCATATGGAAGCCATATGGAGAGTAAGAGCCTGCCTATATCAGAAATTATAACAATATATACTAATGTGGGAATTTTAACCACTGTAGCTGGACAATATAACCCCCTTTTTTCCTCCATAAGGATGTGAATGTATATGTGCATGTGAGTAAAATGAATGAGTTTATCCATTTTAGCTTTTGCTGCTTTGAAAGCAGTTTATCTAAACTGGAAACAAAAAGTGTTTATTTCTGAGTAAGAATGTCCACATGGAGAGTTGTGGCAAAATAAATGTAGCATTTTAACTATATGAGTATCATTTGTCATTCCTACAGACACAATTGTTCTATATCAAAGTCCTATATCATATTTTTGCATATAGCTTCTTGTCACTACCAGCATTTGCATTTTAGCAATTTGCATTTCTTCTTGCAAATTAAAAAAAAAAAAAGTGTTCAATTGAGATTTGCAAATGAGCAAAGGCAGCCAGGTGAAGGCAAGCAGGAGAGATGGGGGAGGGTTGAAGGTGAAGGTGAGGGAGACAAACAACAGCAAAATATCAGCTTTGCTTGGAAGGGTTTGGTTTTTCCTCCAACCAAACTTGGGGCATCCAAGTTTGCGTCATGGGTCTAGGTAAGGTGATTTTGCTCAAATGGCATCAGTAACTCACTTTTAAGAGCATATATTTATTGATTTCAGGGTATAACATAATTAGGTCTCATATTACTCACATAGGCTGTGCAGTTCCCGCTGTAAACCTAGATATTATTCAGAAAATCAAAGTAATCTCTTGTGAGTATTAAAATAACAATACATTTGAGAAATGATTGCTACCATTTTTGAAACTGCATTAATGTTCATTATTTATGTAATATACAAGTTTAGAAGGGGCTGATTTTTTTTTTTAACTTCATTGCTAGTATAAAAAAAGTCTTCGAGTTCCTGGAATCAAATGAATGCAATGTTTCCTTTTTTGTATAGGGTGATGAAGAGAAATGTATCACTGCACATTAAAAATACATCGCACATTTTATACATTTACGTATGTGGTGCTCTTCATGTTAAAAAAAACACACACACAAAAAAATCTCAGAGCACTTTGGAGAATGCACCCAGAGACAAAGCTATTGTTCAGGAAAAGCCAGATTAAACAAACATGCCTGTAGTCTTGACTTGAAGGCATTTATGGAATTAACATTCTGAGTCTCAGCTGGCACCATGCTCCAAAGCTGGGGGCAGAACATGCAAAGCCTTTGGCACCTACGAGTTTCCACTGATATTCCCATTATAGACAAAAGCCCAGCATTTTAGACAACTCCAAGTAATTTCTGAACATGTGCATTAATGGAACCAAAAGTTTTAATTAGCATTTGTGGCCTTAAATTATGTGGTACTTTTAAAGACTGTTGGAACTTCCCTGACATCACCAGGCAGACAATGAGTGACATGACCTTAATACAGAATTGATCTGGCTAGTCTGGGTTATTAATATTCAAGGGCAGCTTAGTTCTCCGTACAGTACAATTTGTAAAGATACCCATGATCAGGGATTTATGGAAACCTAGACTAAATGTGACTAAACAGTGGAATATTTCCTCCTTTATCTGGGATTGCAATGCTCATGGTCCTTTGGAAAAAAGCCCTAGGATTTGTTCCTTTTTTCATGCAAAGTAACAGGTACAGGGGCCCAGTCTGATCGTCAGTTTTTACAGGGCTCACCACAATCTTTCACACTACACGCTAACACCAGCTTTCACAATCACTCTAGTTCCTGAGACAGCCCTGTGACTGCTGTCATAGCTGCTACAGTACACAGATAATTTGAGGAAAAAACCAGCAAAGCACAGAGAGTTCAGTCCTTGACACGACCCAGGATCACAAGAATGAGTCCATATCCACCATCAGAAGATAGTGCTATTCCCAGCTGATTAGTTGCTAACACAAATACCTGTGAAATACTGACACTTTGCTTGTTCTGGTCAAGCCTGAGATCCTTCCCTAGCCATACTAACATGGTTCCTAAATCAACAGAACAAAACCCAGTGCAGGAAGGTGGAAAGTACAGGATCCATAGAGGAAAAAATAAAACCCCTCAAAGGCACTGATGCACTCGTGCTTAATTAGTCAGGAGCCAGTGGCATAGACAAGGGCCTGGTGTGGTGGAAGACAGCAGACTAACTAATTCCCAGCCTATGGTGTAACGCTGTTACAAAAAGAAATGACAGATTTCATTCTGACATGTGTTAACCAGAACATCCTGTGTAAGACAGGGGAAGAAATTGTCTCACTCTCCTCATTGCTCGCAAGCTCAGCAGTACTTCTGTGTCAGCTCTCAGTGTCATACTTTATGAAAGATGTAGACAAATTGAAGAGACTGAAGAGAAGAGCAGCAGGAACAGTAGTAAGATGTTTAGAAGATGGGCATAATTAGAAAGAAATGTACGATAAACCCTAACCATCACACTCTGGTGTGGTAATGAAGGAATCATTGAAGTAATGAGAAGAAGCATTTGGCAACTGGTTTATTTTTCAGCAGAAAATTCCTATATGTCAGTGTTCGTGTGTGTGTGTGTGTGTGTGTGTGTGTATGTGTGTATAACAAAAGTTATATAGCTCAGGAAACTGGGAACTATGTGAAAATTTCAGCAAGCGACGAGATTTTTAAAAATAAATTAAACATAATTGGGAATCATCTAGATACACTTCTTCCACCTTAGGCAAAAGGAGGAACAAGTTCACTTCTGTTGTCCAAACTGTGTTGAAGACTTCTGCAACATTATTCACTCCCAGTTATCCTATTATATTCTGCTGTGTTACAGTCCACCCCAGTCAATTAATGTGTCACTTTTTTTGCCACTGTGAGTCTTCAGCACAGCCCCTTTCTACTGTTGACATTATTCCCCAGACACCCTGCACTGAGAGTCCTATCTGGGCAATTACCCTGATGAGACATTCAGTATTGGAACAAGCATTACTTTGAATAAGCAGACATCATCATTTCTAAAAGTTCCAAAGTTGATTTGATTATTTTGCAGAGAAATAAAGCCAGAGGAAAATATCTTAATTTATATCTACAGAGTGCCGGAGCCAACCAGGGAATTCTAAAAGTAATGCTTAATAATGATATGCTGCAGAGTTTAAGATTTGTGCCTATTACTCAGGACATCTATGAGAAGCACTTTGGGAAGACTTAGAGTTGCATATTTACTACCCTCTGTGATATGGCTGACTATGAAGAGCTGCTTCTCCATGAGATTGCTCCAGCCTGCAAACACTACTGCAGGTATGAATTTTCTACTCAGAACCAGAAAACCCCACATGTCAGTGCCTTAGTTTGTTCTCCAGCTATGTGTCGTCTACAAATGGTATTGCAGTACTGCATGGAGGTCACTTCTCCAGAACTTTCACGATTTCCATATTCGTTCTCTGAACTCTTTGTGTATGATCCAGCTCTTATTTGGAAGCCTCAAAAATGGACTGAGAAATTAAGCTAGGTTTTACCAGCTCTGCCCAGAGTACAGGTATTTTTTCTGCATGACAGACTGCCTTCCTGTTTAGAAATCCCATTATTAATCTTATCTCTTCCAGAACATCATGATTTATGCTCAGTTTGTGATCCACACTAATCCCAAAACCAGTTCTGAAAAGCTGATCCTAACCAATTTTCCTGCCCTCTGTTTGGTTGCCTAATATACCTGCTTTCTTGTATCACTTGATTTTGCATCCATTTTTCAGGTCAGATTTACAACTTGTCAAAATAATTTTGAATATTAATCCCATTTTTCAGCACCTTTGCAGTCAGTCCAACTTCATATAACCTGAAAATATTGCAGGCAAATATTTCCCATAAGGTTCATATTGTATCACATTAAACTGGACCAAAAAGGTAGCAAGATCCCTGCAAAATATTAATCAACATAAATTTGCATTTTGACAGGAAATCCTTCTTTTGATGACCTGCATGTATTCATCCAGCCAGCTTTTGTAGTGCTGTATAGATTCTTCAACCAAACTCTGTTTCCGTGGCATTCTTATGAAATGTCCTATGACATGACAAAGAAAACCCTATTAAGTATTCATCATTATCCCTAAGACTAAGTAGCAAGAAAATAATAAGGGTTATCCTACAAATTATACACCTAAGCTGTAAACACAGTCTTTGTAGGGCATCCATAATTCTGTGGAAGCCTAATAACACAGAACTACAGAATTCATCTTTGTTGTTGACTTCACCATTCATCCCCTCAAAGGTTATATACAGAGTCACATGATGACCTCAAGGGAATGTTGTTGGGATAACTGGGGGATATTCTATGAAAATCCAGAGAAGATGCTCCCAAAGCCACATGGTGTAGTTCAAGAAGCCTGTATTGCATTGGTTGCTCACATTCCAGAAGTTTAGCATACCCTACTGTACAAATACCTTGTGGCATAAGGTGGGCTTAACATCTGTAGGGCATTTGCAGACCAGTGCCTGAGCTGTTCCAAGGATGCTCAGGCTCCACCAGCACTATGGAAGTGTCTTACTGACAGTAACAAATAGTGTCGATGCATTCAGGCTTTGCTTTAACTTTGCCTTGAGTCTAAGAAACAAGATCAGCTTCCATTTGTCTTCTTTGTAGGTGCCTCTAACAGGTAGTGGCAGCTAGCAAACAGCAAACAGCAATAAAGACAAAATAATATTCTGAAATGAGAATTATATCAACACCCAACACTGCCAAAATTGTGCTTTGCTCTAAAGACACACAGTTTTTGGATTTTCCAAACATTTGCCTCAGCATACAACTGACTGTGTAAGAAAAAAATCTTAACCCCTCTTCACCTTCCACAAAAACAAACAAACCCTGTTTAACCCTGTTGCTCTGTCTTCCCAAAAGAAAAGGCAAGGCTTCCTAAAAATTTTGCCCAGGCATACAACAAGAAGGTAAAGAATGTGGCTGATTTTTTCCAGAAACACAAGTTGCTAGTGGGAAGGATGTGGGCTTACCAGAATTCATGCCAAGTTATGGAAGCCTACATATTCACAGCTCCCTACCAAACACAAACATAACATTAATCAAGGTGTGAGAAAGACATATTGCCTCTGTAACTGGGGAGGGAAGCAGTTTGTTCATCAGAAATTTCATAAGTCATGGCACAAGGGGATAGGAAAATTATGAGGTTTAGAAATATTAGGAGTATCTGGACTCTTACATTTTATCCTAAACGTAGATTAGTTTTTATTCCTGAATATTTTTACATTTTCATCAGATATTTTAGTGTCAGGATTAGTAAGCACACAGTGTCTCTTAGACACTGTTTTAATGAAAACATAACCTGAAATTAGGCAGTATTTGGGGGAAAAAACCTGTTGGTTGGAAATCTGTTTCCCTACTGACATTAAAAACAGTCAACATAACTCTGTGATGATGCAGAAATTTAAGTTTTGTACATTTTTATTACATTCAGGATACCAAAGATAACTGGATTTATTCACAGAATGGCTGTCATTGAATTCAGTTTTCTGGTACAATTTTCTTCCCATATAAACCCATAAAAAATATGATGGCTGAAACATTAGGACTGCTTAAAGCAGCAACCAATGTATCTCCATACAGAAAAACAGATAGATTGCAAACTATTTATGTCTTTTACATTTTTTACTGTATTAATAAGGAAACACTGTGATTACCAATCAAAAAAAGACTCAGGAGTGCTGCTTGTAAAGTGCACTATTATAAAGATTTATATCTGTATCTGGGGAGTAATATAGAGCATTGATATTTTAAGGAGCTCAGTTCAAAATCTCTTTATTCAATGAAAGCCCGTGAGAGTGAAATATATTTTTCCTGGGACAGCATCATTGTTTGTTTATGATAGGAGCTATAAAAAACCTGGTTTTCCCAAAATTGTGTGTATGTCCAAAATATCTCAGAATTAATTACAAGAGAATTTTCTTGTATTTAACTGAAATATTTTAGAACGTGGCATTAGGCAGTCCAGGAAAAAAAAAAAAAAAAGAAAATAGCTCCTGGTCCCGACATTTGGTTAATTCTGAACAAGAAGATATTTGTATTCAGCATATATTTCATGAACCAAAATGTTCTCCCCAAAATACTTAGAGAAGATGACTGCTTTACATATATTTAAAAACACAAACCACCAAGAGAAGAGCCTGAACCAGTCTTCTCACTGGGGCCTGCAAGGAGACCATAAGGAATTCATCTTTCTGGAGACACCTTGTTCTGCATATGTACACACTTTTGGCTACATTCTGTCAACCTTTTGCCTGAACTTGTTCTTTTTGAATCAAGAGACGGTTCCTAATATTTACTTACCACAGCATTTTCTCTTAGAGTAATAGAACCAGGAGTTTGAAGATAAACTAGCTACCCACAGCAATCTTTCCTAGTACTTCAGATAACAGTTAACAGATGCCAACAAGTTGTATATAATCTAAAATATTTTTTTTTCATACAATGAACTGTAAATTCATGTGCAAGTTTCTCACAGCACAAAGTACGGTGGCAGTGATGTGTTTATAAACTGTGATAAATAATCTTGTATCTATTCTGTTAATACAACAAAAGGTGTAGCAGTTTGGGGTGTTTGTGCCTGACTTCGCTGCAATACACCTAACCCTTAAAGAATCAAGAGAGCTCCTAAACCATAAAGAATCTTTAGAAATCAAATGATATTAAAAAACACATTTTTAAATCCTTTCTCATTTTCAATATAATTTTTCCCTTCTTCTGGAGTGCAATATGTCTGCTCTCTGCCTGCTTCAAAGATCTTCGGTGGGTGTTGAATGAGTTCCACCATTCTCTTTGCTTTAGGTCACATTTGATGTGTAGTCTGACAGAATTCCAGGCCACACCATTTCAGGTCTGTTTTGGCACAAATAGACACCTGTTAAACTCTGGAAGAGCACTGTATAGCCAATAATAGAAGTTCACCAAGAGAAGAATTAAAATGTGGCAATAATTTAATTCCTTTCTTCCTTCCTTTTAATTGTTAAAATGTAATCTCTTGGCCGTGTTGTTGTCCTTAGGGTATGATGTATATCAAACCCATGTGTGTGTAAGTGGATTTTTTAAATGTACTGTGAAAAGTAGCAACGCACTGAGATCAGAATCTAAGCAAGTAAAAAAATAAGAGGCATAGGAACTGACGGCATAAATCCAAAGTTTATCATATAATTCCCAGATCCATGTAGCTGGTCCCTAGGAACATAAAAAATCCAACAGTACAAAGGAAAACATTTTCAGATGTACTTTTCTTTTTTTTCTAAAGATCCTGCTGCAGAGGTTATATCTGGCAGTGGGGAGCTTTTTCTCTTATCTTCAGTTCCCACAAGAACCAAGCTTGAACATCAGAGCTCCCTAAGCCTAATAAATGAGAGTATTCTTGTCTGCTTTATCTTTTTTTTTTTTTTTCTCCTCCCTAGTCATATGATGAGGAATTAAGTATATGATCTTGTTTTCAAAAGAAGCTATTATATTAAACTGAGGGTGTGAGCCTATCCCATCCCCTGGGCTCTCACCTAGACCTGTGTGGCAATGTGCAGTCACAAGAATGCACAAAGGGTGGCTGTTGCTCTCCTTGGAGCAACTGCTTCTGGTCCTTGCTTTAGAGCTGGAAGGCAAGTGGCCACCCTGCAACTCACTGGTAATGCCTCCTCACAGCCACTCTTGGTCTGATTAGTCCGACAGAATGGGGTGCATATCACAATCAATTTCCATAAATATTCACTTATGCCTCTTTTGCCTTCATTTTCCACAAACATTCAAGTACTTGACTCACGTTCACATGAGCGCTCCCAGAAAGAGAATGTTAAGCGTACATGCTTGAGCACTTGCTTATAGTAAATTTTAAAATAACCAAGTATGCAAGTCATAAGATGGGAAGTAGAGTGTCTCTGCTGGTCCCTGGCAGAGAGGCATTTAAATAAACCAGGCAAGTACCTGCTTATGTCCTTCTCATCTACAATTATGTCTGCACAAGCAGTTTTATTTGGAACAGTGGACTCGCAATTCGCTCTTCCGTCGTAGTTCAGTGGATGTGGCATGGAGCAAGAAACGTACAGCACTGAGTCTCTCTCTCCCCCAGAGCAGGAGTGATTCTGTTCTGTAACCCATGCCAGATGCTTTGAGATTTTTAGACAAAATAACCTGTATAAGAGTTATATAACATTACTGAATGTTGCTTATCATATTTTGCATGGAAAAGACCTTTCCTGGGAAAACGTCTTCCATATTCTTCTGCAAAGGGTCATGGACCAGGAAGAAACACAGAGAGTCGAAAAAGCATATTTTTCTCAATGCTAGTGGTATTTTCTGAATTCCTGAGTGCTCAAACTGAAACACTTAACTCTGAATGCAACCAATCAGCCTGTTTTTCTACTTCCTTCAGCAGGGCCATCATTTCATTTCTGGCTTATATACATTTCTTCTTTATTTCCTAAGGTTTAGAAAAGTTAGAAAGATGAGATTTGGACACAGGAGGTGGAATTCCAGATGGGAGAAGAGAGGTTTATCAAATGAAAGAGAGAAAAGCCAACAAAAAAAACTGAGAAATGAAATATCCAAAAGAGCCACTAGCTTGAACATGGACACATGAGGCCAAATTTGTCCTCAAAGTATCTCTGCTCTTTCAGACCTGATGGATTAAGCCTGCTATTTGGTTGCTGAACAATTTGTACTAGCAGGAGAACTACTAGAAATGGAGCATAAACAATTTACTGAGAAGCGGCTGTATTTGCTCTGAGCTGTAGCTGGTTCCACAGACGCCACATAAAAGAAGCCCACATCAGTGTCTGGCAGTTTATCTCACCCTGAGCCAGCCAACACATTTTCTCTCTGAACCCCAACGTGTCCGTTGCACAGAGGAAGGACACCTGGGGGTTCCGACCTTAAAATCAGATCTGCTGCACTCGGGAAATCCCACCCTCATAGCCAGGCCTTTCTTATTTACCATCCAAATGTTGCTGTGTCTCTGAGCTTTGCAGACTGCTCAGGCCTCAACAGACTGTGAGCAAAATTGGACCCAATGTGAATTTGCAGTTAACTCTCTCTGCAGTGCTTGATTCCCCTGCCTCCTGCAAAATGTCTCTGAGGACTCACACACAGCCACCACGCAGATCAATAACTTTACAGTATGAACAGAAGGAAACTTTCCCTTTTGGGAGCATGATATGGCAAAGTCAATTAATGTACAACAGAGAGATGAGTAATTGAGCCAGGAGTATTTTAATAGGATATAGCAACCCAGCATTTGCATTTTCAAACTGGTATGTACCTCCTGATCCAGAATCACTTGAAATCAATTTTTAAAAAATCCCTCTGAGCCTGGGAGAAGTCATTGTCACTTTTTAGATCTTGAAGAATGCTGTTTTGAATCTCCAATACAAAATTTAAACATAGGACTCCACTCACTGCATTTTCTTTTTTTTTCTCTTTTTTTTTTTTTATGTGTAGACTTACAGTGGCATAGCCCAAACTTCCCAGGCACACATACTGAGTTCTTGGATTTGGACTTCAAAAATACCAGGATTTCTGTACCAGAGCATGACTCTTCAGTGACCAATATGCAAACATTGAGAATTAAATCAGTAAATTGACATTAACTGCCATCAGAAGTCATCATTTCATATCAATGGATTCTGAGGTGCCACAGGATTTTCCTTCACTGGGGAAATGAAGCACTATCTCATGCATGGTTGTACAAGGGAGTGAGATGCTTTTCAAGGCCTTGTTCTCTGTTGCAGAACATCTGGATTTTGTGAGACACCTGCTTGTCCTAAAGAAGCCCCAGCAGCTGTGGTGAGCCCAGCAGAAGCAGTTCAGACACTCTGAGCTTGAGATGCTTTGGGAAGGAGAGAGAGGTTCTAGGTCAATGTATGTGACAACAGCAGTACTCATTTTCTGAATGCTGTGGGAGGAGTCATGTTTAAGGTTTGGAAATGTGCAGAGAATATTTCATTTTTTAAAGGGGGACTGTCCAGACTGTGGGAGAACAGCACTGTGGAGGAAAGCATAACCCATTCCCTGATCTTTGACCATGCTGTGTGTGAGAACTCCTGCACTAGTCCCACCTTTAGCTTTTATTTGTTTGCAGCATTTTACATGCTCACCAACATTTTCAGCAGCTGTCTGTGATTCCAGCTACAGTTTGATGCTAAATACAGTAAGTATCTGGGAATAGTAAACATTTGCCAGTAAGACAGGAAAAACAAAAAGATTTAGCAAAGAATCCTTAATGAGAACCATGGGACATGTTACAACTCTGCTGAGGATGAATGTGCTTTGCAAAGGCATTTGCATATTGTCACTCCTCCCAGTGTGGCTATTTCCTTAACCTCTTTTTAGATTGCAAAGACTACAGGGCTGTGCAAAATTTCCTCGAGGCTTATCCCAAATTGAGGATAAAATGATCAATGTCTAAAACATGACTCAGGCAAAGGAGACATAGGGCCTAATTTTCTTGTAACTTTTAGTGAATTTATGCCTGTATAACAATTCTATTGACTTCTGTGGTGTTTGCTACATTAATGTAAGCAAAACCAGAAGCAGACTCTGACAGCTTCAAACTCATCCCATGTAAGAAGTCAAATCAAGGAGCTTATTTAGTCAACAGCTGAATCTGATCCTTAGGTTGCTAACAAGCTATATCAACTATGTTCCTCTCTAAACTTTATGGAAAGACCTTTGAAGTCAGCGGGCATTCAATTGCCTTTTGCAGTATTAGTGGAATGAAAGGGACCAGAACTGTCAGGGTTAAAGATGTAACCCACTCTACTGAATATGCCTAAATATCACAAAAAACACACCTCATTCCTTTCTGTTTATGACCCATAAATCTCACAGATATGAAAGGAGGACCATACAGGAGGACTCTTTACAGGAACAGAGGAAATTTTAAAGGTAGTTCATATAAGCAGCGATATCATATATTCTGCTAATGCAATTTACATAATTTACTTGGCAAGAGATATTAGAGTTCCACAAATGCAAAATGACTTGTGTTTGAGGACACTGGAAGAAAACCTTCTGAAGTGGTACCATGTTGTGGGTAAGTGGTAAGGTATCACTCTGCATTAATTAGTCACTGACCAAAGGTTTTGAGAGGTTTTTTTAAAAAGTTGCCTTTAGCTAAGGAACCCCATGTTGTTTAGTTTCCCAAATGTGAATAAGACAAGAAGGAGTTCAGAGTACAGGACATGAGCTTTTAAACCTTGCAGGGCTCTGCAGTGTTCATAGGAGGCACTGGCAGGAGGAAGAGCCTGGGAAGGTTTACACTCTCTGAAGGTAGGGTTTGTAGAAAAAGCACATTGCCTAACCTTTAAGGGTTAACTAGAAAGAGGTTATATGTAGGCTGCCTTACATAAATCTATCAGCAGTACAATGAATACTGTGTACATTCCTGGTTCCAGGAAAGTTCAAGAAAAAACTTCTTTGAGTTACAGATCACCTATTTTCTTCTCTATATTCTGAGCTGTACTGCAAAACATAATTTAAAATGAAAAATACTGCTCCTACACCACATCCTCTGACATGTTAGAATTGTTCCTTTGTTATTTGAGACCCTGGAAGCAGAATCCAACTTCATGGGTTTTATGGTGATTGTTTGAGATTCTTAGCTTTCTTGGCACTGGGACTGATGGCACTCTTCCATACTTAAAAATTCCTTTTACTGTTGAATGGAATGCAACAAGTTGTCAGTGCTAAAATATTACCTTCATGTCCGTCACAAGTAGGGTTATTTTTCTGCACATTTTTGAGTAGTCTGGGAAATCAATTGGTAATTAGGGAAATATGTCTGTTAATATACCTATAATGTAATTACTGTAATGCACTGAGTAAAACTGAAAAGCCATCCTAGTAGATTTCTGCACAGAGCTACTTTCTCAATCTTCTTTTTATTGGAAAGACCTTTCATCAATAATCCTAATTGTAAGTATTTGCTTTAGGCTCCTCCTGCTCCCAGATATGTAGTTTGGTTGAAAAGTGGCTGCTTTATTTTGTGTTAAAGATTCTTGTGGTCTGGCTTTCAGTACGTCTCCTTGAGTAGGTAAACACGACAGAACAAAAGTGCCTGGAAATGCAAACAGTCCCTGAATTATTATGCCTATTACTTTTTATTAGTAGTAAAACCAAAAGAAGCAAGGAACAGTTCTATTTATGCAGAGCAGTTAGAACATAAATAATATTAAAATGTTAAAACTATAAAACTACTTATGCCATATTAATTTAATTCTAATAAAAAGTGGGTTTTGGTCTTGCCTCCATGACAGCAAATGTGGTGCAGCTTTGCTTTCATCCAATATTTATACTGAAAAACATTTTGGTTTAGGAAATAAACTAGTGATAAAAAATTACAGTCTCAGAATATTGGGCTTTGACTAGTCCCCTGCTGCCCTTTATACTATGTTTCAGTAAAATACAGTACATCTTGCTGTTTTATTTCATTGTTTGTGGCCCATGCAAAATCCTATTGTCCAGCTGCCCAACACAAATGAACAACAAATCAGAACAACCAGAAAAGCACGGTGACTGATTAAACTAGGTCAAAATTTTTGTCTGCACCATTAGAAATATGACTTTATTCAGATTTTTGGTACATGTTTACATCACCTTGAATGGCACTGAGGAAGCCTGCTGATGGAGCATTTCATTTTTAAGTGCTACAGACAAGCAAATCATGCCAGCTCTCCTTAGCACATATTATCAAGTTGTTTGGTTCTGTTGATTTTTTTTTTTTAATTATTCCAAATTAGCAGGGCGATCCTGCATGGGATTAAGCAGCATGTAAGTGAACAAGAACAACACTTCAGAGCAGATATGTGAGCTAGATGAGATCATTTGGACAATGAAGTCACCTCCAAGCACCCTCCCTGCAGCATCAGGACACCCCAAAATAACAGGCTCCCTCCCAGCATATCCATGGTACTCTAACCCCCCTCCTCACTGCAGCATTTTGCTGTCAGCCCCAACTCAAATCTTCCTCTCCTGTCTCAGCACCCGTGATCTGGAAGAGGCCAGAGACTGTCCAAGCAAACTGCGGGGTTATACAGAGGTGCCATTTCTCATCCACTCCCTCGGGGTGAAGAGTCCAAAAGGCTGGTTACCTTTGGAATGGGTTTCTGGGGATGTTTTACTGAAAGGGGGGAAGAATTAGCTGCCTCACCCAGCCAAGTGGTATAGGGAGTCATGGCAAGTGGACTTTTACTTTTCCCTCTTTAAAGAATATTTTTGGACAGGCAGAATTTAGCCATAACTTCATCTTCTTGTCAATTCAAACTTTAGGAAATTGACTTCACAAGCAGAAGAACTAATGAAATCAGGTTTTACACTTATCTGTGTCTTTCTTCCCTCAAAACTTCTCCCAGCACCAGACTCTTACATTCTCTTATGTGTCCTGTCTCTATCAGGCAAGAGACAGCACTTGTTCTGTTTCTGGCTATAAATCCATCTCCAGAGAAACAGGATGATGCCTGAGTTTTACCTTTTTTGACTTTTGGCTCAGCACCATCATTCAGCTGAGGTCCCTCTCCAGTACCCAGACAACTTCCATGAAACTTTAAAAATGCAATAATATTTCAGATGTATCTTTCTATCAAATTTGTTTGAAACTGGCAGCAAGCTCATAGGCCATTAGGAGGCTACTGATACAGAGACAGAGTAATTTCATTATTCCATTAGCTGGAACCCTGTAATCAAACCCTCTGCACAATCATGAGATTTGTTTACCGATCATAAGACTTTGGAAAATAATAGACCATGGGTTCTTTCCAGTTTTGACATGGGATGAAAATAAAGACAAAAATTACACTGAAAAAAAATTTCAGGAGAAGCTAAAATGGCAAATTATTTCAGATTTAATGGTACCAGCTTAGGAAATACACTTTTTACCTATCAAAAAAAGACTTTAAAAATACAGGAAAGCTTTTTGGCTTAAGCAGCAAAGTACAAGAGAAGCTTGAAAGCCAAACAAAATATATCCTTCAAAGAGAAGAAATCGTGGGAAAAAATTGAATAAACTCTGTCACGTTTTATATAGCCATAGTTCTAAAGGAAGTTTCTAAAATTGTAAGTAACTCATATCAGGTAATAAAAAATGACAGCTCTGATGGATTTTTAAAAATTTTCCCAGGGGAAGATGTGGAAAACTACAGCTTTATAAGTCTGATACCATTAGGGTCAAAATTGGTACAATCAATAATAAGAAACATGGGCAGTAGAGGTGTAAATAAATATGATACATTGGGACAGCTTCTGCAAAGGGAAATCATACCTCACCAATCCATTAAAATGTAATGAAAGTGTTAACAGTAGTAAGTGATCCAGCTGAGAGAGTATTTTTTGATTGAAAGAAATAGGTTTGGCAAGACTCTCCACCAAAAGCTTTTAAAGACATTAAATCAATGTGGAATAAAACTCAAAGTATTCTGATGACTTAATAATTGGTTAAAAGACAGGAAACAGTTAAAGTAAAGTAGGGGTTTCCTCTTAGAGGAAGGTTACCAAATCCTCAGGGACCCACAGGCAGAACTGTATGTTTCAACATATCATAAATAAGGTGAAACAGGAGGAGAATGGAGAGGCTGAGAAAGTTTGCTAATGACACAAAGTTTTTCAGGATCCTCAAAACTGAAACAGACCAAAGAGTTACAGAAGATTCTTACAGTGCTGAGGGACTGCACAGTGCAGTATCAGAGAAATTAAGCACTGACCTGCATGAAGTCATGAACAAGCAGAAAAAAAATATCTCAACTACACAGCCAGAAGTATAGGCTTTTCACTAGTATTGACACTAGGAAAGATTTCTTGGAGTAATCTTGAATACTACTTTAGAAATGTCTGTTCAACATTCAGCAATACTCCAGAAGGCCAGTAAAACATTAGAAACTATTAAGAAAAAAATAGCAAAGAAAATGGGAACATTATTCTGCCTCTGCCTTATTCACCTGTAATTTTGAATGCTGTACATATTGACTGTTTTAATCAGCCACCTCAAAAAAGTTAGAATAGATTCAGAAAAGACATTGTGGATAGGGACAAAACTGATCAGAGGTGTGGAGTGAGTGCCATATGAGAAGTGAGTAGATAGAGAAGGAGTTTTCAACTTGGAAAAAGAAATGACTGAGAGGAAGAGCAATAGACAGTCATGAGCAGTGTAGATGAGGTGATCAGGGAAAGATCATTCTCTGAATGACTCTAACAAGTAAAACACTTTCCCATACTTAAATGCATCATGGAATGTAATGAGGAAAACTAAATGAGTTTAAAAAATCAACTGGAAAACTAATTGGAGAAAAGTCCATCATGGTGATGCAATTTTCTCAAAAATTCCCTAAACCTGACACCAAGTTTCCATTCTTTACTTTCCTTCATTACATCTCCACTCCTGTCTCTAATCAGAGTTAGGACACTGGCCCTTCTTCCATCTCTATGTTTAACAGCAGAAAGTAAGCATTCACCATAGACAACAAGTCTAGGACCCTTAAATCCTCCCCCACATCCTCTCCTTTTTCCATTTTCAGCACTCCATCCCACACTATTGTCTTTTCCTCTCCCCTCACTTAGCACCTGGAAAAGCAGAAGCATTTTCACACTGTAAAGAGAGCACTATGCACTCTGGCTGGAATGATCTCTCATCACCTTTAGCTGATGTCCACCAAAAAAATTCCAAAGTTGTTTGGAGAGAACAGACAGCTAGATTGAGGATCACATTAGCCAATAAATAACAGCAGCCTTACCAAGCCAGTCTAAATAGATGGTGGATCTCCAGAAATCAAATTAACTTACACCTCTGCATGGCTTTAAGAGTAGAGCATCAGTCTTCTCACTTAAAAGTCTTCCTTTGATCACAAGGAGATATCTCCTCCTGGTTTACAAGAACTGAGAACAAAGATGGATTTTTCCACACAGATCTTTCCCATTTATTCCCTTCAGTCCTAATGAAATGTATGAAGTTTTTGGTCTGCATTCATGCAACTTGGTGCAATCATATTGTGACAGGTTTCTAATGTCAGGAGTTGGTGCACTAGCTCACATTACAGAAAATGAACAAGCTGCTTACTCGAAAACAGAAGTATACAGCCCACTCACCTGGCATGTACTGCCTGCTCTGTAGAAGGCCAAGGACCAGGCTCTTGGTCTTTCTTGCTGTGTTTGCTCAGCACCTGAGTCCTGGTTAGGCAGCATACAACAAGACCATCTATCAATTATTTTATCTGTCTCAAACCTCTCAAAAAATTCAGAACTTCCTTTGCCCACTAGATGTGACAAAAACAATGAATGCTCAAAGTAATGCAGAACTTTAAATTTCTAAAGCCAGTCCTTTAAAGATATAACAGGGTAAGAAAAAGCAGACCAACCTGCACCAGTGGCCCCATGCTGTACTGCAGGCCACAGGTAACTGCATGAGCAGCATTGCTGACAGACAGCACTAAGCCCATCAGCTATCAATTCATCCCTACTGCACATTCCTCAGGGATGAAAAACTAAAAAAGCATGTAAGATCTGCAACCCTGAGGCTTCTCTTTGTGACACCACTGCTAGTTCTTCCTCTTTTCTTGTGTTGTAGCTACACATAGAATCATTGTCATGACATGGTGGAAATCCCCAAGTTCCAAGTAATCCTATTTTGCTTTATCTGTCCCTTTTTATTTCTGCAGGTCTTTGGGGATACGGAAATTACGTTCTGACAATTCAAGTATCCCGGTTTTCCGTTTTCAGCTGAACAAACTGGTAGCAGTTGATAACCCATGCTTGATTCGTTCATGCTGCTCTGTAATTTCAGAGAGCTAAATAGAGATGAGATTGACCACAACCTACATGAATTGAGATTCTTTAGAATTTTTTGATTGTTGTTTTCTACAAATTTGCTGGATAATAGAAGCAGTAGTGTTGCATCTACAACCTTAATTAAATGCTTCAGCAATGCAAATTCCTGACAACTATCCTATATCCAGAATCAGGCATTTATGAACTGTGTGTGAAGTGTATACACTTGATATGCAGCCTCCTTTCTCTCTCTAGTGGAATATCCCAGAGAAGAATAAGAATAAAATAACAGTTAAGGACAAGTATAAGGATTTTTCCAGCCAATATAAACAAATTAATGCCAATTTTCCCTGTGCCACCAGTATTTTTTTTTTTTTTTTTTTNCCCCCCTTTTTTTTTTTTTTTTTTTTGACTTGGACTATATTTCTGTCAGAGGAAGAAGATTTTATATCTTTCTCAATTTACTACAATGCCATTATACAAGGTCATATCAGAGGTCCATCTTTCCCAATACCATATCTCCAATGAATAACAGCAGATACTAAAAGAAAGGGTATGAGAGATGGTTGAGGTGATTCCCTGGTATACTTTACTGGTTTCCATCAGAAGCTGATTTAAGGGCTTTTTGAACTGAATGTTGCAATTGATGACTGTGGTACCACAATCACTTTTTTAACCCATTTGCACTTTTGGCTTTCATGCTGTACTGTCTCAAAGACACAAGCCCAGTATAAAACACTCTAGTCATCCTCTGAGATTTTTCCAATGTCTAAATTACATTTGTATATTCTTTCTGATACATATATCTGAAACACGTTAAGAATCATGTTCTTGATTGTTTAAAAATTCTCCCACAGCTCTTGCTGAGAATTATTCCTTAAAGTATGTACTGCATCTTTCTAGCAGCTTTCTCCCCCCATCCCCATCCCCATCCCCATCACCATCACCATCACCATCATCATCCCCATTGCTTTCCAAGGCAGCATTTTACATTCTGCACCACATCCAGACCTCACAACACCCAAAAACTCCCATAAGCTTCTCCTTATATATTACGACCAAATGGTTTCCTATGATTGATAAATATGGGTAGCTTTGTCAAGAAATAATTTTAGGATTTCCCATAGCATCTCTCAAAGTGTCTTGACCCAGACTGAGAGTACAGCCTGGTTCTTATCAGAGAGATTGAGTGCCTTGAGAACTAAAATGGACTCTTCAGATTTAGACAAGTCCAGCTCTCCACTGTTTCCACCTTCTTTTTGATATTTTCTTTTAAACAAATGCTCCTATATTACATTTTTAATTGTAGTGCAGAAGTCTTCATACTTCTGTGGTGCTATCTCATAGCAGACCCTCCTCTGCCTGAGCTAGCAATGTACTGACAATATCAGGTCCTGGAGAACAAGCAACTGTTGGAATAAAGCTGTCTCCCAACCCCCTTCCTTCCTGCTGGTCCCAATTCCTTGCAGCTACAGACTGAAGAACTGTTTAAATCTTACCTAGTTATCTTCCACTTTTGAAAAGAGTTTAAACTCTAATAGGGTTTTAATTGTTCCATTCTTCCAATCTGGCTGTTTCCTCAAATTGCTTAACTCTAGGTATGAGGGTGTCTCAAGGCTGACAAAAACCTTCTGTGTTCTGCTTCTGAGTTTTAGGTGAACAGCAATATGTACTGTAAGCTGCTTTTATAACAAAAAGATATGTCCTGTGGCAGGCTTCCCTCAGGGTACCGTAGCATCCCCTCTGGAAACTGTTTTTTCAGACAGGGCATTTCCCACAAGTACCTAAATACAAAAGAGGATATTGGGTCCATTTCCTTTGCATGGGAAGCATGACTAGGAAAAGGGCTGGTATTCTTCCTTCTCCCATCTCCCTACACTAAAATTGAGTCCAAACCAGAAAATATTCATGGGCGTCAATCCTGAGCTGCCAGAATATAGGGCACGTCTCTAGCTTTACTGACAACCTTACCACAGCCAAGACACACATTCCCACAAGCACACTCACAGATAACTATCTATGTTTTTACTGCATACAGGTTACTGTGGAGAGCTGGATTAAGAAGGGATTTTAAAGTGCCCATGCACTGGTCTCTCTAAGTGCCTCTACTCATAAGAAGAAACACAAACTGCTTCTTGTAGGTCAAATACAACAATGGACAAATTTTTAAGAACTCAGAATGCCTAAAAAACATCAAATAACCAGTAGACATCTAAATATGATTTTGCAGGCTCTATTTACTGCTGTTGTGAAATAATTTCATACAAAATAGGCTCCACAATTCCAAAACTGAAACTGAAAATAAAGTTTTTAACAGCTCTTTCACCTGAGATAATCCATGGAGACTGACATGCCCATTTTACACCTGTGGTTTTTATATGTAGTAAGCACTGACATGATCCCTTGCTCACTCGAAAACTAAACATAAATGCCTCACTTCATAGATCACTTCCAATGAGTATGTCACTGTGGGACACAACACCTGGCTGGTAAAAGTGAGTATCCATCTCAGAGATATTTTGGACACTATTGGTTGTCATCTCAGGCCGCTGGATTGTCAGAAGACATCAACTTCTACTTGAACTCAGATTCTTACACATACATTTCTCTGTATCCGAATAATGAAATTCTGGAACTTACAGCAAATACAAATCAGATTTCAGGTTTAAGGAGCAGGTTCTTTGCCAGGAATCACAGGCCTGACTGCTAGAAAATAACTTTGATTCTCTTCACCCAGATTGTGCTCTTGCCCATTGACAATGGCAAGCAGCGTAAGATTCACAGGGGACAGAGCCTCAGAGGCCTGGATAATAAACCTTCACTGTAATTCATTACTTTTTAAAAATGTTATCCTAATGGATGCTAATTCTGCTGCCTTTCCTTCTGTGTGAGGGTGACTGTGGTCTTTGATCAAAGATAAAACCTTTGTAAAAATACAATGGTAAGGCTCTCACTTTGCTGTAATTCGCTTTGGTGCCATGAGTAGATTTCAGGCAAATGCAGCTCTATAAACAAAATAAAAAGATGGTATTTCAGCAGCAATATGTAAAAAAGATACTGGGTAGAAATACTTCAGAGAAGCAGCCTGCTTAGTTGTAAAATGAGTTTAAATTAGGCTTTAAAAAGGATTGCTAAATCTTGACACATATATGAGCAGCTTATTATCATGCAATTGTGCAGTAGTTGCTTGATCTTGTTACTGATGTGCCACATATGAATAAGTGATTAATTACCACAAAGGCTAAAACAGAGCAGAGTGAGAGTACTGTAGCTCACCCTGAAAGAGGGGCTTAAACACGTTTATTGCCCTTTAAGTGCATTTCATTAAGGCCAATTAAGGACTTTCATGTCTTATTAGAAAAATGAAGTAGATTTATGAGGTTTTCGTAGGCTGGAAATGCTGGGGCTAGCAGATACGAAACTGTGCAGAAATACAGTGGTTAGAAGCTGAGAAAATGATATAAAGATACACAGAGGAATAATTTCACTAAGGAACCAGATCACATGAAGGTGGTCTCTGTATAGAAGGAAAGGGGGGAAAAAAAAACAAAGCCAGAGGTTAAAATTTGTAACATTTCCTATCCGACTCACTCCCTGTAATTTTATGGGCAGTTTTTCTATCCAGCTCTCTTTGGGGTCTCA
Organism: Rhipidura dahli; assembly: GCA_013399225.1. Classification (NCBI taxonomy): domain Eukaryota; kingdom Metazoa; phylum Chordata; class Aves; order Passeriformes; family Rhipiduridae; genus Rhipidura; species Rhipidura dahli. The sequence continues at coordinate 214,204 of VXAC01006246.1, forward strand.
TTTTCTGCTGTTCCATATAAAATTCAGGATGAAAGGAAGGGCTGCCATTCAGTTGGGCAGAATTTGCTCCCAGTGGGCACACCTTATTGCATACCTGAAAATAAGTGCACAGAGCAGGAGGGAGCAGATTTGTTGACCACCACACCACACAACTCCCAGCAGGTCTACATACCTTAATAATGTTTAATCTTGCTGATAGAGTTTCAGTCAGGGCTCCTTTATCGGTGTAACTTTAAGCACTGACTCAGAAAAACATATAAACATATGCTCTAGTTAAAGTTGATTGGAGGATGTGTTTAAGTTTTTTGCTGAATAGGAGTGAGCATAAGCACGCACTTAAAGTTAAGCTAAGTGTGTGCTTCAGCATTTTGTTGTACAAAGAACTACAAAGGTGAAAGCCCTGACCTATTCATCCATACTTAGATTTCCTACATTTCCTACCTCTAACCAGGGGTTTCTGGCTGCTTGAGATTACTGCTATATTCCTGTAATTAAAAAAAATTATTTAAGAAAACCCAAATCCAGAAACCTATTGAACAGAAATAAAACATTTCTATCTGAATAATCCATGTGAGAGCCACAGGGTTCAAGAAATGAAACATGAATGCTGACCTTCTTTTCTTAAATCATGCTGTTCTTAAGGTAGCAAGAAGGAAAAGAAAGGAATGGAGTAAAAATCTCAGCAGCAGGATCTGAGGACAAAGACAAACTTTGCTTTGACTCTTCAGAGTTCTGAAGGTTTGCATCACAGCCTTCATCTTATTTGAGTGTAATTTAGTCTATAGAATTTCCTTCCTTGCTTTATTTTGAAAGAAAACTTTCATGGGAGGTTAGGGAGTACATATCACTATCCTTGGGGACTGTGTCTGTTTCAGCCTCATCCACGTTTGTAGGTCCCACACATACAGTATCTGGGCAGCTTTTTTACATATTATATGTATTTATGAATTTTTAAAAATATGCATTATTTACTCAGTGGACTGGAATAGCAATGTCAAGTGGGGGAATATGTATTTATAAATGTTTTTAAAATGCACATTATTTACCCCACAGACCAAACAGTTCCAGCCTACCATGTATAGTCTTAGCCACCTAATTAAAAATCTTATGAAACTCCTTTGAAAAGCACTTGCAGTACATATGCAGCAGCAACTTTTGGAGCTTTATTATCTCAGCTCTTTTTTTTTTTTCTACTCCAAAATACACAAAGCATTTAGACATATTATGGTCTAATCACTTGCCAAATTTCATCTCAAATAGAAGCTATATAGGAATTTTACAAGCACAAAAAAAAGCATCAAAACCAGCAGATCAACTATATTCTGGGGGAGGAGGTATAGGGGGTTTGCTGCACCAATATCATTTTAAAACAAACAAACCGATATTTTTTAATTTGGTGAAAAAGAATTAATTCCCACACTGAGATTTGTTTGTGCCAAACCTTAGCTGCTCCTTTTAATGAGGTTTTAAATAATTTTTTTTCTGCCAACTTATTCTTAAAGGGGTTTGTACCAAAAAAATTGACTACATACTATATACACAGTCCGACCACTACTGATAAAATTCTTCAGGGATGGGAGACCAAAACTACATATTTTGTAAAATTAAATGATTAAAGAGAAGAGGTAAATGCAACACCAGCATACATCTGTCATTTGTTGTCCAAATATAATTTCAAATAAGGATAATGTTTCCATGTTTTGTTCCTTAGGTTGGATTTTCAAAACAAATGATGACTCCTATATCTTTTCAGTCTTTGAGAAGGGATTTATTGATGTAAGAAGTGATAAGCATCTGCCCCTCATGATTTATACCAGAGTGTGAAAGGGGTAAAAAATAAGTGCTGTGCATGTTGAGGTTAAAATGAAAATCTCTATTCTGTCCCCAGTCACAAGTCAGAGCACTTCACAGAGCATCCTGAAACCATGCTGCAGCATCACCCTGTTTTTTGGGGCAGGAGGGCACTTCTAGACAAGTGGTCACAACCTTCTTGAGTGTGAACATCAGCTCCCCACAACAAGCACAGCCAACACATTCTGTATGTTCTCTGACTGTGGCCAATTGCACAGACATGAAACACCTTAAAAATAGTTCTAAAGGCCATCATAGGTTAGAAGCTTGAATGAAAAACCTTAGCAGCCCAGGCTACACAACAGGCTTATGACTAGTTTATAGGGTTTTATGCAGTTTCAAAATGATAGATGTCTGCCCGTGCATACTGCTTCTAGAATTTGTAGTTGCTGTCTAATGTAGAAAAATAATCTAAACTGTATTTAGAAAATTAACTTTGATTTCAATTTTTTTTCTTATTCTACATTACAACTGAAAGCAATTTACTTGTTAGAAATCACCAACAGGTTCTTGTGATAAATCTCCTTAAAACAGCTTGATCATTTTGGGAGGCTGAAATTTTTCTATTTCCTCCTGATAGCAAAACTGTATTCTATAAACAAAGATAACTGGTTTAATAATATTAAATTTGGTACTAACTAGAAAATAAATTAATAGACTTTTTTTTTAAATGGTAATGACTATGTGATGTGCCATTATATTTCTGAGGTTTATAAATTATCTTCATTCTTAAAAGATTGGGAAAAGCATTGTTCAATAGTATTCTGAGTATGAAATTTATGTGTAAATTATCTTCTGACATCTTACTGAAAGCTGGCATTGCAGCTTGGCACAATATCATAGTATAGTTCCCTGGTCCAAACAGAATTTGATGAATTGTCGAAAAGCCACTTTTTCTTTGCCTCCAGTCAGAAAGAATAACATGGACACTGGCCTTTTCTCAGAGTGTTTCCAGCTCCAAACAGAAATGTTTTTGAAAGTAACTTCTAGTAAAAACTGGAGATGGACTGTGCATGTAGTAGCTCTGGATGGGTGGAAGTGCCTGGGTAGGCAACACAACGCTCATGGCAGGCTTTGATAAATGGTGTGACAATGTCTCTGATGCAGTGAGAGCACACCAATGCTGCTGGCTGTGCCCACAGGGCGTCAGTCACACAGCTGCACCGTGCTGCTCCCTCCTGCACTTCTGCATTCCTAGCTGTATAAAATACTGGGGGTACGAGGCACCTGAAGCATGAGCCAAAAGAGAAAAGAACAAATGCAGGTAGTGCAGTATTGCCTTCATTCCCAGCTACTCTTACAGCCATGCTGGTGCTCTGTGGCATGAGATGTCCAGTTGGGGCAAGCAGTGGTTCCTCTATCCCAGTGTTCTCTTCTCAGAAGTCTCATAACAGATAATATTTACAAAAGTATATGAGTCCCCATGCTGTTCATCACCCTCAGAAGCACTGAAGGTCAGGTTGTACAAGGCTCTGAGCTACCTGATCCAGCTCAAGAAGTCCCTGTGCTTCACACTGGGATCTGGACTAAATGGCCTTTAAAGACCTCTTTCAACCCACACTATTTTCTGATTCTTTGATGCCTCAACTGGCCCAGCATCCATAAATGTTGATTCAGGCACATCCTTCTTTGTACCCCTTACAGATTTGCTTACCAGCAAGAGGAGTGCTAAATAATCCCTTTCTCTATCTTCTCACTAAAAAATATTTCTTTGAGAAACATTCTCACTAACATCTACAAATGCAAGTTCATAAAACCAGAAGGGTTCAAAACAAGTTTTGCATCAAGCTCTTTTAGCCAGTTTTCCTGCCTTTCTCAACATATGCACATATGAGTGCAGTGATCTGGAGCTATATGAACCCAGAGACAAATCAGAGAGGACTCTAGAGGAAAGAAATGTCCTTTGAAAATCAGGATCCATATGAGTATTGTGTCAAGGGGGCAAGAGCCTGATCACAATATAGGAAACCTTTACCTTGCTCACCCCAGCATCAGGCAGATGAAGTGACAAAGAAGTTTGATTCAGAGACTGACAGGTTCTGGTCAGCTGGTATTCTCTAAATCCAAGAGAAGAAAGGCAGAAGAATATATATTAATGACCCCTATTAATTAGGGGTTGTTGTCACAAGGTATAACAACATTACACTACAAAAAAAGACAGTTTACCCCTTCAGGCACTCGCCAGCAGAGTTTCTATTGTACTGGAAGTTTCCCCACTTAAAGCACCTGCTGAACTTTCTGGGTGTCAAAGCTAAATACCCCCAAAGAGACACAACCACCTCACGTAGCTGTGACACCTACTGTGGATTGAAAACCAGCCAGAGCCCAAGCAGAGGATGTGGACACAAGCCAGAGATGACATTCTTCAGGCCACGGCCTGGGGGGCTCAGCCGCATAGAAGACATACAAGTGTGTTATCACATTCAACTTGAAAATTTTCCTGGCTGAGAGGAGATGGTCAGGTTTATAGGGCTGAAATTACATATTCTGTGCTCTAAAACTAAAACCATGCTGTGTCAAGGAAGGGGAGCACCCACCCTTTCTCCACCAAAGAGCACTGCACGAGCACACACGTCCTGGGTGGAGTCTGCAGGAGAGAAATGCATTCCTCATAATCAAGGGTAATTCGAAAGGCAAACAGTGACCAGGAGAGCATGCTATCCAGCAGAAGCCTAATCCTGAACCCAACTCCACAGACGGTTACACAGCCTGCTGCAATGCCAGGGCAGATGCCAGGGAAGAGACCAGCCACAAACCGAACAGACAGACAATCCAGAGCTTGGCATCTGGGTTCTTCAGCTGCCAGCCTTGCCTCATGAGTAGCCACAATGGTTGGCTCTTGTGCAGAAAACAACAGAGGAAGAGGCTAAAGAGGTCTATGTGCCACACTGCCAGCATTGGAACAGGCAGTGCCAAGTGAGTATTGCAGTTTCATGCACGTGCCAATGTGCTTTGGAGCCGCTTTTACATTTTCAAAAGTAACAACAGAATTCCTGCATAAAGCAAGACAAGCTCTAACATCAAGCACAGTTTCCCTTCCTTTTTCAGATTATTTTTGCACATAAATTTCTTTTTCACTTCATTTTGTTTGCCTCACGTATACACTTCAGACAGCTGTGGCACAGGAATGGCCTTCATGCCTTGCGCTCCATACTGATAAAATATTTGAATCTACAGGAATACATGCACAAATCAGTTAATTTCATAACCAAATGACAAAGCCCCAGCTTGTAAGCCTCTGTTTTACAACATGAGCAATTACTCCAAAAAGTAGCTGCATGAACCCCTGTGTCACTGCATGCTGAGGAGCAGCACGGCACTGTGAGTAAGGGGTTCACTGCCTTCTCTTTAAAACCCTCTTCTGCCCTCTTTACACCAAACTGGCACTTTAATCAGAAGGAAATGGTTTTTATATAAATCAATACTTGCATGTTTATTTTGTTTGGGAAGTTTTTAGGCTATTAATTTGCCAATTGAGCATTTCTAAAAGTACTTGCGTACTTGGACACATATATATATGTGCTTTCCCACATTTGCCATCCAGCAGAGTTATTTAATTTAGACATTGTTGTTTCCTGAAATAAGTGCATTACTTTGTGTAAAATCAGGATAGTGAGATCTGTTGTTCATATGTGAGAAAACAGCCAAAGGAATTTGAGATGAGGAAGAAGCCTACAAAAGAGCTGGCTTCACAAGTTATCCACTGAAGGCTTTCATTTCTGGAATGTCTTCTAACATAGGAGCCCTGTTCAGTTATGGGGACTTCTCTAGATGCTGATAATGACCAAAATGGATTACTGTGAGATTACTTACAGTAACAGAAAAAGGTATTCTAAATGATCCATGTTGCTTTGGTGCTACCAGGATGGGATCTACTAGTGAAACAGAGAGACTGCATCCTGGGGTTGTGATGAGGGGCTTCTGGTGTGACTAAAACGTTGGGTAGAATAAAATGCCAATGAAGGCAAAGTAACAAAGGGCTGAAACCCTTCTGTTATTTCAAGGCTATGCTACGAGCATAGGAATCAGTCTTTCTCCTGGGAGCTTCCAGAAGACACATCTTCGCCTATAAATCTCACCCACTAAGGGAATCCACACCACCTCCCTCCCCAGATATTTATTAGCCTACTTAATCACATTCTCTCTTTGCCACCTTCAAGCTCTTTGCTTCCTCTCCTCTTAGCCTATTCTCTCACCCACTCTGTATTTTTAGACTTTTATGGAAGTGCTCTGTCAAACCATAGCAGTAGATCTGATTTTCAGGGGATCTCCCAGCCATGTTCCATTAATTATATCTGCACTTTTACAAGTGCTAATAACTATAGCCTTGCCATCAAGCAATTGCACATCGTGGTTTTAGTGTTTTTATTTGCTCAAAATGGGCCTCTTTGTCCATTTGTCCAATGTGGTAAACGCCCCTAACAGCTCTCAGAGAAGACTTAAGAAACTGAATCTCAGCTTTGAATGTAAATAGAACCAAGCTCCAAGATAGCCTAAAAATCCTACTTCTGACTGATGCTAGTTAAATCACAATATATTCTGAGTCAACAGGAAGCTGTGAAGGATTTTAAAAATTTTATCCATAATGTTTTAAAGAATCATATGGTGTATGTGCTGGCTTTCTAACAATATGTATAGTATTTTTTTATCTGTACAACATACAAGCCCTTTGGCATTTGTTTTCTGTCCCTGAACACAGTCATTTTTCATTGCCTACCTTTTTATAGCTGTTCTTGTTTCACTATTAATTTTTACTTTTCCTTTTTTAATATAATAACAGAAAAAGCAGGTGCCCTCTTTCAGGTCTTAGTGGGACTATTTGGCTTATCAGTTTTTTGTACCATGCTTCAGGGCAGCTATGGTAAAATAACATGAAACCTGAAGTGAGATTATTAGATATATTTCCTTATCAACTCTCACCCCTTCTTCCATTTGCTGTTAGGCTGAGTGTAGCCCTACGCTGAGTAAAGCCCTGATCCTGCTGTCACTGAATTCAAAGATATCAGCAGTGCTAGCAAGATCAGGTTCTGCTGATCTGCTTTTGAAATGATAAAGTCAGTAGATTTCTATTTCCATGTATGAGATTGACTTGTCCAGCTCTGGAAATCCAATGCATGAGATTTATCAGATTAACTGTGTACTGCTTTTGTTGCTTTAATTTACTTTTCTCCCTCTGATATATCGGGTACAGGTCACTATTCCATGCAAATGTGGAACTGCCTAAGACAGAGTTTTGAGCTGATATTGTTTACTCAAATGTTCCTAAAACCTAAATCCAAGTCCTCAGCTGGTGTAAATTGCTGTAACTCATTTTATGGCCATGACACAACACCATTTTGCAAGCGCTGATGTTCTGACCCCTGTTTTCCAAAAACAAATAGCCAGCTAAAATGCTGCTGCAAACAGGGCCCACAGTGTTTTCTTCATTCATTACGCAGGTAAGCAGGAAAAGAGGGACAGGCAGGTCAGAAGGAAACACTTTACACCATTATTGACACACAGAACAGTGTCTCATCATTACATTGTGATTTACCAAACTTAGCCGTGCAGATAACAAAAGCAGCCATCCCAGCAGCCAGGATACCTGCCTGGCATTCCTTGGGATATGGAGGATACAATAGATTTGAATTGGGCTGGGTAACTTAAGTCCAACTGCAGGTAGCAGGTCCCAAGAAGCAGAGACACAGTGAACTTCTCAGTCCTCTGTGTCCCCCAGGGAGGCTGCTTTGACCTGCGTTATTTCCACACTACCTCACTCTACCCCATCAGACCCCAGCCACACCTGCAGCTCTTCAGCTCAGGGAGCAGCTGCTGAGGCAATGAGCTTATCCTATTTGCACCTTGCAGGTGACATTCCCTCATTTTCCATTGCTGGAACAGCCCCTGCCAGGAAGCCTTTGAGAGGGGCAGGTTCAAGGGCTAAGCAGAGGTGGCAGCCTGGTCCTGGTGCTGCTGCTGCTGCCCACGCTTCACACTACAGTGCCCACATGGCCAGGGGGCAGATAATGCACCCTGAGCCTTCAGCTGCCCTTCCCAGCTATTTCCCTGAGGTGGGACCTGTTTTACAGCACAAGCAAAGTGATGTTTCATTAATTCACACCCTGAGTTAAGCAATGATTTTTGGTCATGTCTCTTACCAAGGTAATAGATGTTATAAGCATGTACTTTTTAATTAATGCAAGATCTTACAGCTAAACTATCTCCTAAAGTGCCTCAGACATGTTTTCCACAACAATCTGCAAATGTCAAACTCATGGTAAGACAAAAGATTACATGGAATTCGACACAAAATAGATAATTTTGGCTTAAATGGCAATTTCACTTCATAAAATCTACCCCATGTATGAATGGGAATTTTTCCACTGATTTGTAGGACATCATCTTCAATTTTGCAATGATATGCTATACTATTTATAAATTTATATGCACAATCAAATATATCTCTATTACTATAAAAAAAGAGATATTATTAGATCCATAAATTTGCCCTGAGGAGGGTTACATTTCTTACTGCATACTTTTAAATTGTTCTTTACCACAGAACTACATTTCCTAATTTGATGATTTGATATAAATACATTTCTGTTGAAGTAAGGTTCCTTCTATGTGTGTGAGGTCCTGGATTTCTGTATGCAAAGTCCAGCCCACCCATAGGCTTATAAATACTGACATTTGTTTAGATAGGTAGTGGCAAAGGAAAAGGTGGTGGCCAACAAAAAGGACATGCAGGATGTGCCATATTTATGGAGCAGGACCCATTTTGAAGTACACATATATGTCCAGGTCACCTGCACTGAGTCTCCACATCTCTGCTGAGATGGTTTAGTATGTTTGCCACCCTTATTTTTAATATATGAACTTCTGCCAGTCTGGGAAAAACATATCTTCCTACTTCAGCTTTTTCAGGGTAAAGAAATCTGCTTTCCATCAGTAGATAAACTTTGTTAAGGCAAGCAATAAATTAACAATTTCAAAAATCTATAGAGATATGAATACTTAATTGAAAAATTTACATTAAATCAAGAGCAAAGTAAATTTTAAATATATGGTACAGACACTCCCATATGTCTATGCATTAAAAACAGTTATACTATAGGATACTCATCTCAAAAAAATCATAGGATTTTCTTTACCTCCTTCTATCCAACAGATCATATATTGGTTTTCAACATGAATAAAAGTAAGGGAATCTTGCTTATCTTCCATGAACAAGTGTGAGAATCTTATCAATGCTATAGCTTATAAATGTGTTATCAGCCAATGGCAAGTATGCACTAGTAGAGACCTGCTACTACAATCAACAGTAAGTTGCTCAATGTCAGATACTAAGACGATACAATCATATTGGAGATGTTTCTCCTCAGAGCTCCTGAGCCAAATGTTGCTCTCTGTTACACCCATAGAATGTCCATTAAATTCAGTGACCTGAATTTAGACCAGGAAAAACAGAACATAATTCTGACTTGGCAAATTTGAACTAATTTTACATTAGACTAGCAGACACTGTAAGTAACTTAATTTGAGGAGGCTCTTCTCTTGTTTCTAGTTTCACCTGAAAATGTTGTCAGGAGATTCAAACTTTAGAAGTTATTTGATTCACATCTAAAATACATTGAATAAGGCAGCATTACCCTAAAAAGCAGAACTGCAACAACATACTCCATTCTGAATTATATTTACATGATGCATTTATTTATCTAGTTTTAGCACTTCTCTGTGCAAAATCAAAACCTAAATATTAAGCTATACTATGTTCCATGGCACTTTACTTATGATTCCTTTCTGTTCTCACTTGTCCAGCCATAAATATCTCTTCTTTCCCTTTTTCAAGTCAACAATATAAATATTTACTGTATATTTCACTTCATAGTTTCAGCACTTGTATAGTCCTTACATATTCAAGCAAATCCTTTCATTCATACTTGTTCACTAGTATTTATTCCTTTCATTCTAAGCTTTGGTTCTCTGCCTGCAGGGACTCAGCAATGCAATCCTTAATGTACACATTTCTAGCACCTTCCTGTTTGGACACTGTCCAAGGCTGGTATTCATAAAATCTTAATATTTGGTTCAGACAGAGGAGAAATACCTTTAACACTGATCTAAAATCTGGAGCAATTTTATCATTTGATAAAACCAAGTTGAGGAGCACCAGTGACTTACTGGCCACATTTGTGTTTATTGCTTGGGATGTTTGAGCTCTTCAAAGCAAGTACAGCATCCTAAGATCCTGGAACAGTTTTCCCAGGGAAGGGGTCACAGCAACAAGCCTGTCTGAGTTCAAGAGGCACTTGCATAACACTCTCAGGCCCATTGTGTGATTCTTGAGGTGTCCTCCTCAGGGCCAGGAGTTGGGCTTGATGATACTGATGGGTCCCTTTCAATGTAACATAATCTATGTATCTATGATTCTGTGATTCTATGATGGCGTGATGGAAAAATGCTGGCTGTAACCATGCCTTTTTCCTGAGGATAGCTGTTTTCCTTGAGCTTATATACTATGGAGCTGTTTTTCAGCAAACAAGCACTGGAGACAGGCTAACAATCACCCCACTGTCCTTTCAAACTCAGGTGGAAGCCCAGGCTGAAGCTTTGGGTCACTCTACACTGGCCACTCCCTTTACATGCAGGCCTGTCAGGAGGACACACACCTGCACAGCCCTTTCACCATCCCCACCTCAGCCAAGGAAGCCTTCTGAGAGGACCTTTTCCATGCACTTTATAGCCTTTTTCTCTGCCATACAGGAAAGAACAGCATTCACATACCTGATAAGCAGTCCTATTAGCCCATACACAGCATCTTTCCTTTAAAAGGAAACCCATCCCTACCACCTTGGAAATAGAGAAGAACAGCAGAACAGCACCCTACGACTCAGGCATGACTGAGCTACTTTCAGTATCAGCCCTGATTATTATCACCATGAGGAATGATTCCACTTCCACATAAAATAAAAATTACCCTAACCTTCAGCCATAGTATTAGGGAGTGAATCAGTCGTGTTCTCCCCTTCATATTTCTGAAAACATATACAGGAAGAAATAAAAAATTAAAAATATTAGATATTGCCTTTTGACTTGACTGCTAACACAATAAAGCAGCATCGTAAACTGAATCATGGAAGTCTGCAGTCTTCATTGCTCCCTTTGCTGGTATTACTTCATGGATATTGGAGCCCTTAGGGAAACTGGAATATGAATAAAGATTTTTTTTTAAATCAGCCGTTTTTTTCTTGGTTCTGTTTCTAAAAATAATGCAGTTTGCAAAAAACAGAAGGTTTGGTTTATAACACAAACAAAATTGTTACATTCTGAATGGGTTGTAAGTACCTGATTCTTTGCCTTTTTACTCATCCCTGCTAAAAAAAAAAAATCTGCAAATCCATTTGCTAACCAGCTGCACCTCTGTACTGAACAGATAACAACCTGTGCAAGCCAGGCTTTGCTGTGAATCGGTGCTGATAGGCCTGAATCTCATAGCTTTTTTTAAATGCTAATGACAAGAAACATTTCCTAAGCCAAAACGCTCTTGTAGATCTGTCTACTTCTATTATGACTGATATTTGCTTGTAAGTACATAGAACACTTGTTCACTGTGCCTTATCTGCTATGGTGCAGCATGCTGACCTACATACCATTCAGCACAATATGATGCACAAACATCTTCTAAATAATTTTTCATTTTCGACTTAAAAACAGTAGAGGCAAAATAGGATTGCTGCAAATCTAACAAAGAGATGGCATTATTTCCAAATAAAAATGTGCATTTTTCCAAAGAATTTATTTGTCTAGCAGCATGAAGTTCATACATAGCAATGCTTAGAAAGGGTGTTGAATTGCGATTAGGAAGGAAGGACTTAGGAAGAAGAACAAACCACATCTTTTCTACTTACATAGAATAATTAAGCTAACTTATTTCTCATAACAATTAAAAGTTCAGCCTTTCTGAACCATGTTTTCGCAATGTCACTAAATGCTGCTGATATAAGAATGCTGAAATAAGTGTGATAATAGCAATAAAGAATGATGGATAGAAAAGGATACAGTAGCTAAGGGAACAGAAATGATAGTCTATTACCTGCCATTGTCAAGCTAAACAGAAGTACAGTATTTATGATTTTTGCTGTGATGCCTGCTATGTTGTATAAGCCCAGTCTTTATGATGATACTTGTCTGCTGAATGAAATAATTAATATGTCAGCTTTTATTGTTAATAAATATATGTCTTCCCAGTGGCCAGATATTATTTATATTAACAGTAGCACGGTCTCATATCTATCAAAAGCTTGTAGAGGAAAATGTACTTTAAGAGCTAAATTTTAAGAGAAAACAGAAAATTTCCATCAATTCAGAGCATTCGTAATCAATTTACATTCTGAAATGTTAAAGAAAGGCAGAAAAAGAAGCCTTCTCGAACAATAGAAAAAATATAAATGCTTTGCCTTAGCAGGATACAGTAGTCCGAACCCTAAAATGTATATAACTATAAATTACTTCTACATTGTAAAATTGGGTACATTAACCTAAATTAAAGACATTTTTATAACAATCCAGTTTATACATGCACTGAATTGAGAAATATATATTGCCCTGTTATTACCTCTAGATGAAAAGAAAAAAACCCAAACCAGTATATGAATTAGAGGAAGCATCAATGTTTAATCATATAAGAATTTTAAATTAATGACACAACATTTATGTACTATTTATTAGAGTCCTAAGAAAATAATTAATTTTCGTATTCACAGTCACTACAATTCTTTTGTTTCTGGTGAAGCATATGGTCCAGGAATCAGCTTGATTGGAGTTTTAAACTACAAAAATGAAAATAATTTGGGGACCAATCCAAGCTGCGGTGAGGTCAATAGAAGCCTTTCCACCGATGCCTTGGAGCCCTTGGTCAGCCTGTTGTCTCTTTTATCCCAGGCTGTTATTCTGTTGCTGTATTTTAAAACCAGTGAATGATAAGAAAAAGTAAAATGTTTGGTACTTTTACCTATTAGCCATTGATTTATTTTTGAGACAAAAGACTATCTGGAAATTCGTGTCGAATTGGTCAAAACTCACATCCTATTTTTGTTTCACCTGTGTGAAACAAAACTTTCTTGTACACAGTCTGAAGATATCTCTCAGATGAGCTACTGACTTCTATTAAAGTGACAAGCAATGTCTTGACTCACTTATATATCATTAATGAGAATAACATCTTTTAAATCCACAAGTAGCTTTATGAGTCCAACATACAAATGGTTTGCAGTGACGTGGCTTCCAGAAATAGATTGTTAGAGACACTGATACATCTTATGGCATTACCCTGCAATCGATGCTGCTTTTGGTAGATTTAACTCGATAAGTAAGGTGGATTTCCCATCCATGTATCAGAATTGTTTTCCAGGTTCCCTTTTAATTTTCTAACATCTATCAGAAAAGCTTTGGGCCAGACCTTCACCTACTATTCATTTAAATATGGGGTACATATAATTGCTACTGTGCTCAGCAATTATGAGCTCTGTGAGGTTACAGAAGCATAGACCAGGGATCAGACTTAACTATGCCAGGTCCATGCTCCACGTGCTCCACACCAAAATCATGGACTACTAGCTTAGCTATAGCTAAGGTTCAAATCATTCCCCGTGCTCAGTCTTGGCAGATTCCTGATGAATGGGGCTTCAACATTTTATACGGGTTTGTGCCCCACCCAAATCCACAAAGAGACTGTGAACATAATCTGAGATGAAGTGCTCAGTGCAGCATTCAGGCTGAAGTGTTTCTACTCGCATGTTTCCGACTTTGGCCTGCAGTGGCACGTGGGTACACGCTTGCATGTGAACAACGTGAGTAGTAGGCAAATCCAGGCTGTGAGTGCCTGAATAACCTTGCAACCACTGGCATAACTTTTATGATCAAGAACTACATTAACCACAAAGACCCCTGCCCATATCTGACTGTATTATCTCAGATGGATACTTCATAGTATACTTTGCACCTGGAATTGCCTTCTGAGCCCAACAAGGCTTGTGTGACTTTTAATTTTTTGTTTCCAAAACCAGTAAGAGAGATGAATCCCTAAGATATACGTTGCTAAAGTCCTTTCTCATATTCATTTCATTAAACACACATATATTTGCAATAGAGGTTGCTGTGATGCACCTTTTACAGAACAGCATGGCTTGTAAGGGTTACAAGTCATATTCAAAATCTAATGGGAAATCGGTAAAGGAATGATGGAATAAATTTCACATATCTCTCTTCATCTTTGTTTAGGCCAGCACAAAATATGGATTATTTCTCTTTCAGCTATAGCTCTTCTAAAACACTTGCATTATTCTTAAATGTACACAAGACACAATTTTCACCCTCTAGCACGAGCACATGCAAGTAAATATTGTTGTTCCAAAGGCTGATTCTTTTCCATCCCGCTGTACTTGTCATTGGCCAAATAAACCAAGTCTTCTAACACAACACTGGAAACATAGCTAGTGTCTGCATATTAATTAGCCTTCCTGACCTGAATAGACTATTACCTAGGGCCCTGGCCTTCATTTCCTAGGCACCCTAAACTCCACTGCAATGAACAAAACGAAAGACAAGGTCTTTATTTTGGAATTACATCTATGAAAATATTGCTCTTGCCTAAGAGATGGGATTTCTGAAAATGCCATGGAGAATTTCTGACACCACACAGAAGAACAGCATTATTTGTTCCAGATGAGGTCTTGTGCCCCCTAAATAACTGTCACCCAAAATTTAGACCAACCTTTGTGCCTTAGAAAAAATAGGGAAAGTATGGTTAGGGCTTCTATCATTCAGACCAAATATGTGTATAACTTAAAGCTGTTCTCTATTTTAATAAAAGAAAATGAGGTAATACTATAAAAATAACTTCCTTTGATCCTAGAAGCACTTTATTACAAGGTTTGCAAGCCAACTGGAATGAAAAACTTTTAAATAAAAAATTAATGCAAAAAAGCAGAGCTGAGAGATAGCTAGATTCAAGAAATATTGCCTTTTTTTTTTTTTACCTCAGAGCTTCTGCAAAAAAAATTTGTGTTTAAAAAAATATGATACCTCTTTTAACTCATTCCAGACACAATTTTACAGGTAGGCTCTGTGACTCATTAAATCCAGCTTTGAAGATGCACCATAACATAAAGTGTTACAATTATCATATGATACCCTAAAATCCTGTTTTGAATCTAACTCAGTAAAATTTATTAATGATCTGAAGAAGGTGGTAAATTCACACATGATGTTTAATTGAGAGCTACAGAGAGCAGATATATTCACAGTGAATGGAGAGAAAAGCAATGTCTCATTTGAATTTAGAAAAAACCAAAGAAATTTACAAAACCTGTTTGACAATTACTTAAAAGTTTGTTTCCCAGAATTGTGTTTTCTCTAATGCATTTTTCCCCAGAAACATTGTTAAGTATGTAAAGTGGACACCTGGAGAGGATTCAGTCCTTTTAAAATTACAGATATGCCTTCTCACCCTTTGCATTGCTGCAGAGACAACATTAGTCTGTGCTTGATTGAGTTTGATAGTGGGAAAAAAAGAGTATTTTAAAAATACAAATAATGTGATGTGAGAGAAGAAATTAATAGGAAATTATAGTGGCAAGAAGGAGGGGAATCTGGAAAGGCCTATAAATTTTCTTAGGCGGGAAGACAATAGCTTGTAAAAGAAAATGTAAAATAAAATGCATGTTTGCATCATGTTGACTCAGAAGAAAATAAGTAAGGAAGAAAAGGACACGTAAACATTTGAAAGGTGACTGAGGCCACGAAGGCTATGAATTCACCTGTAAGAAGCAGTGCAAACCCCATCATTTGCGACATTTAAAATTGGACTGTCCATGGATCTAGAAAATGCACTCTGGAGAATAATCTAATACTACAGGGAGGTAAATTAACAGACCAGCAAGGTCTCTTCCATTCCTTATTTATGTGATAAATCCATTGTGAAAACACTTACACCATAAAAATTTATATCCTTCCACAAGGTACACAGAGCAGCCCTGTTCTGGAAAAGGCTGAGCAGCTGCAGGTACCCTGTGCTTCCAGTAGAGTAATGACAAAGCAGTGGTTATCTCCAAATTACAAAAAGAAAGAAAAAAACCCCACCAATGCAAAGACAGTATCTGACAATGTTCCATGAACAGAAGCCCATTAAAACTAAGAGGACATTTGCCTTTAAATGGATGGATATCATTATGCATGCAAAAGTGCCCAAAAATAAAAAGGCAGAGTGGCTGCATTTCGAGGAAACAGTTGAGCGGCAGCAACCATTACCTTAGCAATTGCAGCACACGGGCTCTCTGCTCTGCAGTCTAAAATGAGGACATTCCCTTTGCTCTGTGATTTACTTTGAGTATGCTGCAATCTTCTTTTTCCTCAGGTAAAATGTCAATGAGCAGTGTCCCAAATGTTTTCCCTGATCTTGTCAGGAGTCACTTTGTTTCCACAAGAAAAAAAAAAAAACCACCACTAAAAAAACCCCCAAAGTCTCGGCTACGTTAACACTGCACAAAAACTCCCGAAAAAGAGGAGCTGGTATGAGATGGGAAGCTCATGCCAGGCAAGGATCACGCAGGACTGCCGCAGTGCAAAGAACGGATCCAAATCAGCCTTTCCACAGTCTGAGCAATAATGTGTTCTAGCTTGGGGCCAGCATGCAGACTGCACTGCATCTCTATCAGGTTGCCGAGGCGCCATAGAGAGGGAGGCTGTAGGAATGAAACCGAGTGAAGACAATAGGATTTGGCCCTTAGCTGAGATGGCAGCAAGACGGCCTGCAGAGTTTAAAGACCGTGTAGTACCATAGATAATCTTATGGTTGGATGGACAGACAGATGGATGGATGGATGGATGGATGGATGGATGGATGGATGGATGGAAAGATAGATGATTTTGTCTAAGATACCACATGATATTCAGGCTTTAACAAATATATACATCTCAATACATATTTATTGCTCCTAAGTACTTGGCCTTACTTCTCTGTATTTATTGCATCACATATAACTGCTGGACTGTGAAAAGCAGAAAGTACCTTCTCTGTCATGGCAGAGCATAAAACATCCATGACTGAGTTCTTTCATTTGTCAGCAAAAAGAATGACAGAATAGATCTGAACTAAGATCAAAGAAAGGGGAAAATGACACCTTTACATTTTTAAAAGCCATTTCCCCCATTTTTGGATTAAGCCTTACTGCAATAAAAGGGAGAAAAATGCTAAGTGGCCCCTCTGCTCAAACATGGTTGGCATGGATTCAATCAAAGTCTGCAATGAGAACCACAATCAGCCAGGAGCATTTACCTCTGCCTCCCATGGTTACCACCCAGCCCTTGGGTCACAGCGTAGTGGTATCACCTGCTTATTCAATTGTACACTCATTTTACATTATTCACCAGTAGAGGTAAGTGAATTTTTTTTCCCTTCATGCTCTAAGTAAGGTTTCTGGCATGGGGAGCAAATGGAGCATTCTTAGCAAACAGGTTATTTATGTTTCTGAATTCAATGTTGAGATCTAGTGTTAATTCTTTTTTTCAGGGATGTGGGGAACTGTACTTCTCAGAGACTCACAGAACTGCTTTGAAGTAGATGTTGTGTTGTGTTCTATTTTGCAGAGCTGCTGAGCTGGAAGTCTAGTGTGAACAAGTGTGTATTCCAATAACCATTGGTGACAGGCACATTCCCAGGTCAGAGATTTTTTTGGCTCAAAAACCCCATCCATTTTTCAGGAATAGGCTTTTTCATGGAAATAATAATAAGATAAGTCCAGGAAGACAAATCAGTGGGATTTAATAGCCTACATGTGGAGGTCAGAAGTGTATTTGTAGATCAGTAAATGGAAAGCTGTATTTTAAATATCCATCTTGATGCTCAGTTCCCGAATAGAATGAAAATAACAAGACAAAGAGAATCTAAAAGGGACTGTAAGCTGATCTACTCATGCGACAGCATGATAGCAATTTATATATGTGTCTGTTTAGTGCAGATTTACAGCAGAACCTACAATCTCAGCAATAAAACCCTGCAATCTCAGGTGCTCTCTGAAAGTCACAGCATACACACAGGACCAAAAAGAAGGAAAATCCCCATCAGTTTCATCCAGGACATTTTCATTTGTGATTTTCTATCTGTCAGCAAAGAGGAAGGTCATTCTGGGGAAGACAAATGAATTGTGGTGTACCTCCACAGTTCAGTGTATGCTATTAGCATGTTCTAGTTTGTATCATTAGTTTCATAGTTAACAAAATAAGCCTAAAATTCATATTTAGCACATTATCAGTAACTTGCCAGTGCTAGCGAATATTTAATTATTAGGCACACAGGTGCTTTTCACCACACAGGCCTAGAGCAAAGTTTTCTCCTGATTGCCATTCACAGGAACATAGAGAGTTGTCTTTCCTTAGGCTT
The DNA here is from genome assembly GCA_013399225.1 of Rhipidura dahli. Taxonomy (NCBI): domain Eukaryota; kingdom Metazoa; phylum Chordata; class Aves; order Passeriformes; family Rhipiduridae; genus Rhipidura; species Rhipidura dahli. The sequence continues at coordinate 232,475 of VXAC01006246.1, forward strand.
GCACTGCCTTCTCTAAACCCATATACCTCATTTTTCATTTTTTCCACCCTCATAATACAGGTGACAGACATAGTAGCCATCAGCTGATTCCTGAACAAGACAGAGCAGGCACAGGCCATTTGCTCTGGCACACTCATCCAAACCTTCACCTGTACAGCAGGAAAATCCTTTCCATGGAGCAGCACAGCTGTCCTGACCAGCAGAGGCTATGCACAGCTGGACAGACCTGCAGCCCCTCTGCCCTGGGGGTTGGTCAGTCTGAGAGGATGCTGGCCGTGAGCAGCACCAAAACCTGCTCATTGGAGAACATTCCCAGGCCACATACAGAACACTTGCAGGCAGGGAGGTGAATGTCAGGGACTCTGGGAGTTTTCTGCCAGTGTGAGGTCCTCTGATGTCACCACTGCAGCAGCAAGGAACAGCTGGTGTCAAGTCAGGGATCCTCCAGTCTCTGGGATCAGCTGGAGCAGAGGTTTTATTATTCAATGGTTCCTCAGAAAAACTCTTTTTCCCTAGACTCAAACACACACCTAAGACACCAGGCCCAGATTTGGGGTAAATATACAGTAGTTGTATAGGTATAAAGGTAATTGATGTCACAGGACAAAGCCTTTTTAAGGGTATGCTACAAATCTGGAGGGGTACAGAAAAGCCAAACTTAGGCACCCAGAAAGGTTTATCATTGGAAGGCACAATCTTCATGTTATCAAAAGTGTTAAGTGTATCCATAAAGTGTAGAGCCAAGCAGCTGGCACCACAGAAAATGTACATACAGATTCTGGGTACAACTTTATCTGCAGCCTCACTGATACTACAGGACATTTTGCTTTTTAAGGACATCTTTTGTTTCTGCGTAAAGCTTGGAGCTGGTCTCTGGGAAAAGGAAAGGTTAATGAAGGAAACAACTGGAAATATAAATTTGGTCACCACTCCACATTTACCAGGAAACTAGGGAGTACACACTAAAATCAACTAATCTACTTGGTTATAAAGGGGTAAACACTATCAATCTGCTCCTCAGACACTAAAAAGGAGCATCAGCGGAGGAGGCCAAATTCCATGCTGAAGCCCAGCAGGAACAGAGGAAGAGTCTGTGATTAGCTTATAACACAGTTCCCTGTTTATAAGGCAAGATATCAGTTTTCCCTGTACTTTCAGGCTGGGGCAGGGGCAAAGAGCAGTATTTTCAAATAAACTCTAGTTGCTGAGAAAGGTGTTTGCGATGCCTCAAGCTGCTTCTGGACAGGTAGGTGGGAAAATTGGCTTCCTAGCGGCAGAATTCCTAATCCTGTACCAGCAATGTACACGAGGCAGAAGGGGAAAAAGCACTGATGCATGGTTATGGAAGGGTGGAAGTATGCACATGAAGTGCTAACTGCAATCGGAGAGAGCAATGCTGACTGGGCTCACACTAATACACACTGGTCCAGACTTGGTGTGCTGGTCCAAACTGACCACTGCCATCTCTCATGCCTGATCAGATGAGGAGGCTGGGGAGGAAAGGGGTTCTACATTTCATGTGTGACCTCTTCTCCAAAACCTACAAAGTGAGAAATTGGGAACTTCTTTGTTTTTTCACCCTCTTTGTTCCTTGCCTCTCAGTATACCTGCAGTGCTTTCCCCTCCCCAACCATTCCCGATCTTTCTTTCTCACAAACAATTGCACAGCTGAGTAATCGCGTTTTGATAGTAATCCAACTTTCTAAATTTGAGATCAGTCTAGAAAAGAACAACATTCCCTTATTATAACAGTATATCACATCTCATCCCCCACTTTCAACACAGCATCCCAGCAAGTTCCCACTACCCATCTGATGAGGAAAGGAGGTAGGTAACTTTCTGCTGAAGACAACATCTCTCTTGCCTGTTTGCACTGCAACCCAAGTCAAACTTTTTCCAGCAAGCTTCTCAGAGGAGAAGGCCAGAGCTGCAGCATTGAATGGCTCTCTCCTCACACTGGAGCTGTCAGCTACAATCAAAGCATCCATGTATGGTATTTCCAGTGGAAAAAAAAAAGTACACAGATGTATAGTTTGCATTTATGTACTGTAGGGACACCCTTGAATCGTGTTAAAAAATGTCAGTCAAGACATCTGGTCAGCTGTCCTAATCCATATTGGGGTTTTTAGACTACTGTTATGCCCCAATATGCTTTGAACATTGCCAATATGCTTTCTCTGCAGTAGCAGCAGTGTGTCCCCTTTGGTTTCACAGCCCATCCCCGGCATTGTTTTTTATAGTGTCACGTACAGAGCAAAATGAAAAACCACATACTGTATCTCGTGTGTCTGGCTAATGAAACTGGTAGGACAAACCTTGTGTGATTAGGAACAGGGACGGATTGGCTTAGGTCTAGTTCATCTTACGGACTGCAAAAAGAATCAGCTGTCACTTGTGCCATGCAGCAGATGGACAGTTTGCATCCGATTTACATGCAGGCGCCAAAGCCTTTAGAAGCTTTGGCAGCCCACTTGCCATCAGGCAGCAGACTTTGATGTCCTGCAGATGGTTCCAGCAGCCATCTTGCGCTCGCGGTGCGCGGCGCTGTTGTGCCTCCTCGCCGGCGCCGGCCCCTTCGCTCCGGTGCCTTTGGAGCTGCCGCAGTGCGTGGTGCCCACCCAAGGCTCGGCACCCCTTGGCCACTGCCTAGGCACAGTTGCATTGTCATTTCAACACAAAGCTCCGCTGTGCTTTGCTTTTATGGCAACTGCGTGCTCGCACCCACATTAAAAATCCTAACAGTTCCTACTGCAAGCTGTCCCCCCGCTCTCTATGCTGAGTTTTGCTGTGCTTCACATTCCCCACCTAGAACCCCGACAAATCCACCACCCCCGCTCCCTTCAACCATAATAGCATAATTTCAGAATAACCGCTGATCCAATTTCTGTATGAATTTAGCTCACCAATGCAGCTTTGCTTTAACGCGGTTCAACCCGTCCTAGGTAATGACACGGAACAAAGAGTTTTCTTCATGGTGGTCAGGCTAATCTTGCTCCATGAATAGCCCAGAGTAATCTATCAGCAGTGGAAAGCTGTGGCTGGAGGTCTTCCAAAATCAGCTCTTTCACATTTGGTAGGAGCAGTTAGGAATTCTGACTGGCACTATTAGTCGGGAGCCATGTCATCATGCTACAGAAGGGACTGCAGTTGTCCCCACTAGGTAGGATCAGCCCAGCATATTCTACCACATTTTTTCATCCCTTGGGTATTACTGGAAGTTGAGCAAAAAGTCTCTGATGAGGCTTTAAGAACCAACCTAGAAGAGGCAAATTCAGTAACTGTGATTTCCAGGCAGTTGTAAGTAATAGANACGTATAAATTGTCAATTAATGTGGACTGGTTACAGCCAGCAAACAGAAGAAAAAAATAAACAGTTAATTAGAGCTTTTGGAATCATTGTTATATATACAGTGCATCATTTGCAGGTGCTACAAAAGTGAAAAATAACCATTATAATTACAAGTATTCAAAGATTCATATTTTCCCCCATGTAATTGATTTAGGATTATCAGTTTTCTTGTAGTTATACAAAAGGCCTGTCAAGGTGTTTCCACACGTGTTTGGCTCATGCATGTTCCAAAAACAAGTCAAAATCCCATTGTATTTTACACGGCATAGTTAAAGTGACTCTGAAAAATAGGCCAGGTTTTACCTGGATCATTATCTCAGTTAAATCATCTTACATATGTTTTAATTTTTTTTGTTTGTTCATACTTTCTTCATCTTTTTTCCCTCTCTCTTTCTTTTTTTGTTAAAATACATCTGTGTTTGTTGACTGCCCCAGATTATATCTAAGTGAGGAGTGGGAGTACTTGCACCTGGTACAGTATATGTAGCTTAACAATACATATCATTACATTATTTACAGCTCATTTTATGTTATTCAATAGTAAACTGCAGATTAACCCTTTGAGAGCCTGGCTGGTGCCACTCAGCGAGGCAGAGGAGCTCGGCGTTTTCCAGGGCTGCAGGAGTACATCTATGACTGCATTCATAAAGATGGCAGTGTGCTCATTATAATGGAGATCACCACCAGAGCCAGCTAATTCCTCTCCCAGGAAATCTTGTCCGTAATCACATTCCTTACCACACCACACTTGTACTTCTGCTGATAACACAGGTTATAAAAGGGACTCACTCAGTGCTGGAGTCAATTAATGAACAGGCTTTTTAACCTCCTTTATTGGACTACATTCGGCACCAAAGGGACCCGCTGTTGTGCTGCTGGCAGGAAAAGGGCCCAAGAAATGCCATTTCAGGATGTTTCAGGCTGGTGTCCAGTTCCCAGAAATGGGCATCACGACTGACCTCATTCGGCACTGACTCAGCAGCCTCAGCACCCAGAGGAGAGGAGACAGCACTCAGATAAAGCCTGAAGAAACACTTTTCCCAGAGTCCAGGGAGGAAAAGTTATCTCTGACCAAAGAACTGATGGATTCAGGCATCACCTTCACTTCCCCTGCAGCTGGAAAAGGCCATGAGTCACAATCTCTTATTGTGTTTGCATTTGTGGAGTGGTTTGAGGTTTTTTTCCAGGGAAGAGAGGGAGAAAGGCAGGGAAGTTGCACAAAGGCAGGCAATGTAGAAGAGGAAATGAAAATGACAGAATCTGGAGTGACAGATGCAGGACAGGGAAACTTGAATACACAGTGTCATGCAAAATCTTTCCCTCTATTTTAGCAATATTCAGCATGGTCACACCAGGCAGAGAAATGCACAAACTGGCCTTTCCTTTCTCCAGTAATTTGTTTGGCATACAGCACACGTATCTGTCAAAATGTTGTGTATGCCATGCAGTGCTGAGATAATTCTTCTGTGGTATGCACCGAAGTAGGAAGGGGCTCCTGCATCATAACGCTCCTATTCCTAACCTTTAAATACTCATCAATATCTCTGTTGCTGAATTAATCAGTCTCAAGATTATCAGCAATTTAGTTGCATTTTGTTGGTAATTAGCTTGATAAATTAGCATCTGCAATATAAAACTTGACATCTTATTGTTCCTTCAGTTTTATGGTACTTCTGAAAAAAAAAAAACCAACAAACCAACCAAACAAGCAGCTTATTTTAAAAAATGATAATTTCTATTACAATAAAGACAGATACCAAAACCAAAGTTTGACAAGCTTAGTAGCTGACAGAAACAAGCTTCATTGATATCCACTGGGCAAAATATCAAAGATGAATAGCTCATAATGCAAGCTTCAAAAGTATGGTTTAAAAAATAAAATTTGAATCAGTTCGCTGTGGGCAGCTGCTTCTTGTGAGTAAAATAAAATAAATGTTCAGTGAATTAATTTTCCACATTTTCTGTAGAAATAATGACAAATAAACTTTGAAACATGAGGGAACTGAGAATTAATAGGAAATAAATGTATTTATTGCAGCAAGTCCTTCAAAGCTATCTGAATTGTCTCAAATCAGGTAAAAAAAAAAAAATCTTTTCTTCTAACCTTACTTTTCTGTTCTGGGCCATACTGCTACATATTGGGGAGAGCCCATTGTGCAGGACACTGATGTCTTTTTCTGTTTTGGGGGCAATTTTCAAAAAGACCTCTGAAGATTTTTCTCAAGCAGCATCCAAAGGCAAGCCCATACTCTCATCTCCTCATTTTCTTGATGAAAGGAAAGAGTGGGTAGGTATCTTTCTCAGAAAAAAAACCTGTTTAAAATATAGCGATTTAGCAGTACAGATGTGGTATTATAAACTGAAAATTCCTCAGCATTTTGCCTTAGCCATTATTCCTGATGTAGAAAACTGTGCTAATAGAAACATTCCTATTAATCTGAATTTGAGATATTTCATACAATGTATATTACCTTTCTGCTGCCTGCAACCTTCTGCCAGGTTTTTTTTTCCCCCTTTTTAGGAGGTGCTTTGAGAGGAATATACCATGAGAACAATACACAGCTGCTGCTGTATAGAGATATCTAATTGTCAATATTGTGGAATTTCTACAGCTTATTACTTGCATTCAGTCTAATTCTGGGCAAATTGCCAGTCACTTCAGGGACATTCAAGTGAGCCATATTACACGTGGTACGGCATCACAGCTTTAAGATACCCGGCTGTTTTGCCTCTGGCCAGGGAATGTTTGTACCAATGCTACTGAGTGAAGGGGGGTAACTACAAATAAAATAAAATTTGTATTTTTTCAAGTGGGCTGCATTTCAAGCCCAGATGTTAGTAATGAAAGATTCAATTCAAGGATTTAAATTACAAATAAATAAAGTATGAAACAGATGTGATTTTTAAGGAAGTTCAAATTATCCAGGAAGAAAAATATCTCTGTGCATGACAAAGTAATAGGGATTGTCTTGAGAGTCTGTTGAAAACAATCTGCTGTGCTAGATACACCCTAAGGACAGGATTGGTTTGGAATGGGAAGGACTGGTGGAGCTTGTCATTAAACAAAAATTGTGTTTAATAAAACTTTATAACCGTGATTAATCCTATGAGGCCCTAAAGGAGTTTGCAGTTTCTGATAAACACATTTTCCTTGTTTGCAATGGTAATGATATTTTGAAGTGAATGGAATCTGAACAAAAAACTCTAAGGGTAAAAAAGGACTTGTCAGGTACCACCTATGAAGAAATTACCATGGCACAAAAGAAAGAAGGGCCACCCACAAGGGAAACCTTAGATTATATGTTTGAAAGGGGGGGGGGGGGGGGGGAAAGGGGGGGGCAGAAGGC
>VXAC01006246.1:239186-281903 GCA_013399225.1 Rhipidura dahli
GTTGATACAGGTCTCTCTTTATAGTAGTTTCATCACCACACAAAACTGCCTATAAAACCCACAGAAATTATTCGAGGCCGTCTCGCCTGTGAAGATCAGAATCCCACATGTACGATGCAGGTGCTCACTGGCAAAAGAATTAAGTGCTGGAGCTGCTGCAGTCATTTTAAGCAATGTGTATGCAGAGAGCTGGGAACATCACTCCATGTGATTGCTTTGCTGACCAGCACAATGTCCCAGGGTTGCATGTTTAAAAAGTCACGTTTTGCAGGGAGAACATGCAAGGAGTAGATATTGATGGTGATGATGATTAAGGAGCTAATTCAGCAAGGTGTTGAAGAACACACCTGGCTGTAAGCAGTGAGAGCCATGCACCTCCTTATGTGCTGCATGGACTTGGCCTGAGGAGGAGCCCATGCATTCCTCGTCACCAGAAAAAAAAAATTTAAGGGTTCTGCAAGCAATTAAGAAATCTGTGTGCACAAAAGGAACATAGAAGGTTTGGATACCATATTATAGAAAGAAATATAGAAATATTTGCTATTCCCCAAAAGGGTGTGACATAGAATGGGGTGGAAATAAACTGGGTCAGAATACCTGCAATCATGATGTGCTAAACATTACCTGTCTTTTACCTGGTTTTATTTTGAGACACCATCTGTAGTAAGATTTATTTTTATTGTAGTGCAACTTAGCAGCCCTAGAATGAGTGACTCCAACCCCCTTGCAGAAAAAAAACAAAACCAACCAAACCAAAAATCCAACAAAAAACAAACAGCTTTGTCTGGTATGAATACTCTATCACTTCTCCAAATTGTCAGAAGCCCTTTCAGTCTGTCTTTGGGACAAAGCCACATTTAGAAGTGCTCGCTTCATCTGGGAAGTGTTTGGGTTTCTTTTTAATAGGAGCGAATAAATGCTTTCAAGCTATGCTAAAACTTTTTTTTTTAATTAGCTTTTTTATTTTTCTCAGTTTTGTTCTATAGGGTTTATATTTGCTTGAGACCCTTTGAGTCCAGTTTCCTTGCCTGGCTGTATCTGAGTTTAATATCAAAGGGTAGAGTGTAGCACAGCTTGCTACGTCCTTGCTCTTTGTGACAAATTTTTCATTTCCTACATCATTCACAACTTCTTGCTGTAATTTCATATGGCCTGTATAGCACTGTATATATCTGGACCATAAACAGAGACAAAATCAGGTTGAGCTTTTATGAAAATGCATCCTATTAAAGTGCAAATTTCTTTGCACCACCATATTACAAGCAGCTTTCACAGGCAAAGAAAAGTGTCAATCCAGCATCAGCACATGTGTGGCTCCAATGACCCAAAAGTCCTTTACAATCTCCAACTTCTATGATTCCATAAAGATATGGTGCTTCAAGGCAAAGCAAAGAATACTTTTTTCCATTAATTGTCAAATATTTCAGGTACTTCTATTATTAAATATAACATGAAAAACATGAAAAGCAAAACTGTGTTGTAGGGTGCAAAAACATAGATCACTCAATTGCATACACTGTTACTTTCTAGATTAACAAGCAAATGTCTTTTTGAGGAGATGCTGGGGCAAATTATACAGATATGTTGGTTTCTTCTCTCTGTGGAGAAAAAGGTTTTGTTTGTGAAACACAGAACTCCACACACTCAGAAGAAAGAGTAAGAAAACTAGACCAAAACCAAGCCAACACCAACAGATTTGTATTCCCTTCTGGAACAGCAACCTCATTAACTTGCAGTGGAAATCAAGGAACCTCAGTATCTTTCAAAGACACAACCTCTCAGGGTTCATCTCCACAAACCATGTTTTCCTGGGGTGACTGCATGATACAGTATTCCCTATGGTCTGCCCTATGCCAGACATGAATCCTGTGCCTTTCTGTGTCTTTAAGCTGGGTCCGAGAGAAAAGGAAAAAAAGAGCCAAGAGGTTTTGTGCTCCAAAAAAAAACCACACACAATATGCTGGGCCTTGGCAGGACACATGTGCACCTTTAGTTAGCTTACACAAGGAAGCCTAATATTTAAAAAAACCTGGTAGCATCTCCTATTAGTTAATGCTTCCTTTATAGTTTATAGTAACACACTATTAGAAAAGCATTAGGTCCTGAAGCAGTCACAGCTTTAAGGTGGTGCTTATGTCCTTCTGGGACTAACTGGTACCAGGGCCCAGAGAAGACCTTGGGGTGTACACGAAGATAAGTTTATTTTTGTACACCATGCCTTTATTGGGCCTCTGATATTTGTCTGCTTGTTTTTTCAACTTATATTATCTTTAACTCTAATTTTCTTCTAGTGGCTAGTGCTGAATTGTATTTTTTCCCCCTTCAGATTCTTAGGTAATCATTTGAGGACTTATCTTCCAGTTAAATGAATTCCATACTGACAGTGTTACTTTACAATAGGAAAACAAGTAGAATAACAATTTGTCATTTTTTATATGGCTGTGTGCAGAACAGTGGCTCTGTTTCTTGTATTATTATTACAGCAGCAATTAAAAGTGCCAGGCAGGGACCAGTCCCCACTGCATTATGTGCTATTTAAACATAAAGTTCAGCTTCTTTAATGAGTTTACAGTCTCTCTTACTCAGTGCCAGACTTCCCTGCCCTCACAAACACACTGGCTTCTTGCTGTATCATCTTCAAAGGGTGACCTAAGGATGCCCTTGATACCAGGCTCGTCTGCCATAAAGACCCAGACAATAAACACTGTCTGTTCCTGGGCTCCAGGGTAGGCAGGAACACGCCCCACCCCAGAGAGCAGAAACACAGAGCCCACAGACTGCCTGCGAGGGTACCAACAGATGGGCTGCAACATCACCTGTAGCCCTGACTCTGGAGATGCCCTTCCACCCCATAATTTCAGCAGAGGGTTGTCTACCTCTAGTTACAACTCCACCAGGGGGAAAAGATGGTGCTCTTTCCAGTGCTTTATAATCCATACCCAAGGACCTCATCACACAGCTTTAACATATCCTTTTCTATGGTCTTTTAAGCACAAGTGCACATCTGCAGAAATATTTCTAAAGCTATATGTAAAGTTTAATGTATAGTGCATAAATAACAGATGCACAAGTGCATCTTGAGATGAACAAATTCTGTGAACATATTCATAATTAGAGATTATAACACATTGCAGACTTCAGGAAAGATATTTTCTATGAGGAATTATAGGCATCAATGCCTCACAGAGTGAGGGGCTGGATTTAGATCATGAATCTCTTTTTCCAATTTATAAAGCTGCCAAAGTTGACACAAGAGTAGGTAAATTAATTGATAGGCCTCGTGCTATAAAGGTGTAGGTTTAAAATGTAAACCTCAATATGCCATGCATCGTGCCGAGCCTGAGGAACGTGAGGCTCCCTATGGGTTGGCCTATCACAGACATGAGAGAAGTCCTGTGAGTCAGACCATTTTGCCTGTGGGGTTCAGAGGCTTCCCTGGCCCAGGTTTATTCCCTGTGGTGCAGTGCCTGCCTGATGCTGAGAGCTGGTGTACACCCACTAGCACAGCTCCAGGGGTTCACCACGCTTTGGCACCCTGGCTAAAGCCTCTGCACACACCGCAGACACGTGTGGAGGCACCAGCCTTCTCAGAGCTCATTTTGGATTAGTTGCACCAAGCTTCATTGCACCTCCTGGACCTGCCCTTCTACTTGCTTTGCATGGGCTGGTTAAAGAACAAATACAGGTTCTGCAGGTCAGGACACCGTGGGAGAGCCTGCATGCTTTATGCCAATACCATGCCTGATCTATGGGATAAAAAGACACTTTCCAAGGACCACAACCTGACAGCTTTCATGAGCACTGAACCCACTTTTGAAAAATTGAACCCCTTGATGGAATTAAAGCCTAGTAATACAGTTGCCTGTTATTTAGTCTATATTTAATAATCCCTCTCTATGACACACATTGGAGATATAGGAGATGCTTTCATAAACTTTTTAAAATAAACCCATTTCTTTCCCAGGAGGTTCCACCTGACACAAGCCATTACTGAAGATTGACAGGAAAGTGTGCTGGTAGCCAAGACATGCTCTAAGACAAGAAGAAGATACTTAAATGATTTATTTGTGGTAAGGCTTTTTGAGAAGCTGTTTGGCCTCTGCAGAAAGGAGAGGGTGCTCTACTTCCACACTGAGGCAAGAATTTGGGAAAAAGAATTGAAATACAGAAAGTGCCAATTTATTGCAGGCATTAGTTATCAAAACAGTGCTGGCTTTTCCACAACTATTAGCCAGATATCACTGGTTTCAAGGTAGCAGGTAGGAAAATATAAGGACCATGAAGTGCCCTTGGGAACCCTACTCTCCCAGGAAGGGGAAGGGAGGTATTTTGATCACCCAGTGTGTAGTAGGAGGCTGACAGCAGATCATGTTGAATCAATTTCAAAGTTCAATGCAAACTCGACAAAAGTACATAGGCAAGAAGCCAGGGAATCCTCCCAGGAGTCTAGATTGCAGGAAATAAAACCTAAGTCAATGCACCACTAAGGATGCCTATCAGCAGACCCTTAAGAAACACCAAGCTCTCCTCTATAGCAGAAGATAAATACTGGTGTTACCTCTCCCAAACAGTTTTTCTTCCAGAGCTGCAGATTTGGCAAAGGGGAGGGATTTGGTTCTAGGTCCACACCTGATTAAATCATAAATCATGAAGCAAAAGATCCCCCAAGCAACCTTCCAGAATGGGAAAAAACTAGCTGAAGGGTCAGAAAAATCTTTTCACCATATGTACAAAGATGGAAGGTTGGATACAATGATCCCTTTTCTTCTGAGTTGCAAGTGGCTAAACATAAAACAACAATAGACAAAAATTAAGACTTAAAATACTGTTAATTTCTGAATGCCTGCAAGCAAACTCTCCCTCTAATATTAGAAAAACAGGCTTTATTGAGAGAATAAATTTGTCATTTTTTAGACCAAATATTTTTTTTCAAACGATTTTGAAGGAAGGGGAAGAGATAGGATATGGAAAGGTGCATGAGCCAGGCTGTGCAGTGGAGGCTGCTTGCAGATTTAATTGTACTGAGAGCTGCTGCCTCTCTTTATGTCTGTTAGATTTAAACCACCTTACACCACTAACAGATCCAAGGCAGCAAAGCACATCAACATGTACTGAGCTCTAACTCATTCAGATTACTCACATGCCTAACAAAAATAATGTGCTCATGTGATTTTCTGGGCTTCTCACACAGAAACCAGAAGCAATTTAGAAATGTTTTCACTCTTGAATGAAATTAAGAATTTGGGAGTAGTCAGCAGAGGCTTTTTCTACAAAACCTTCATTTCTTTGTGTCTCTGCAACTTGACATTCTGCTGTTTCTGCCATTTACATCTTGTTAATGCTGGGCAGGTGTTTTCCAGTGCAGGATTTTCCATTTGCAGGATGTCAGAGGGACACACACAGGACAGTGGGATTCTTGGAAGCTGCAAGGGACTGGCAGCCTCTGAAGCTGCATGAGAAACAGCACGATGTCAAAATTTACTCTTCAAAATGTTTTAAGGTTCAGATGTTGCATCACGTATTTGGCTAAATTAAATTTCCCGGCAACTGTTTCCTTAAGCAAACATTTGTTTTCAAACCAATCCCAGATTTTTTATTTTTTATTTCCCCCTTCAATATAATATCTGATTCAGCAGATTTTAAATACTCAATATATCTTTAAATGCCAATGCACAACAAGTATAGCAGGTGTTTAATTGTGGTTTAAATATCCACATTTTTCACATTTTACAATCACAATTAAAATTAAGCAATAACACCAAAGGAGTTCCGGTATGCAGCAATAATACTTACCCATATAGTGAAATTGATAAGGATCCAGATATAATGATGCCCATTGTAGTAACCCTGTGGTGACTGATTGCTATTCTGCTGTTAGCAAACAACTAAGAAATACTTTATTTTTTTCAGAATTATCAATTTGTTTCTAGGGTATGAGAACAATGAAAACCTTGAGGGAGAAAGCAATAGTTAGTGAGGTATTAAAACAGTTCTATAACTAATAAAAACACTAAATCAAGTTAGATATGCAGCAGTGTGTCATTTCTATTTTAATAAAAAAGTACATTATTCTCTCCTCAAAATTACAAAATTTTATTTTTTTTAGTCATTGCCAACATAATCGGAAAGTTAAAAAAAGTCATAAATCTACAGTTTCTGGAACTGTCATTTATGTGATTTTCTATTCTTTAAAAAGACTGAGTATAGCATATGTATTCATAAAACAATCTTTTTGAAAACTTATTTGCATCATTGCTTAGAATTTTTTTTAAGGGGAGAGCAAGGGGAATTTCAGATAAAAAAATGTTTGAGTTTGCTAACATTTCCATACATGAGCGATCTGTGAAACACATTCTTAGGAGCTATACTTCCTACACATATTGTACTAGGTGGTAAAATAAATCTAATGGATTCATACTGCACCACAAATCCAGTGGTATGGGAAAACCAACAGACAAACTGAGCTTCTCTAATGCGGAGACCTAAGTAATAAAAATTCACCATTCAAAGAATAACTGATGGTATCATCACAAATTAACAAGAAAAAGATCATATTCCTCATCTTGCAAAAATGCAGAGCAAGAGAGAAGTGACTGTCACATGGCTGTAAATGGTATTCCTCTAATTTGGGTGATCTGAAATTTATTGCTTATTAATATTTAATAACTCAATCCCATAGTTCTCGCTCAAGTAAATTTCCCACTAAGGTCCGTAACATGTACAGATATCTAGAAACAAAATTCAATATATATTAAGGAACAGCGATAAATAACCCTAGGTGTATTGGTACTGTTCTGGTGAGAAGGGCCAGAGGGAAGTGGCTGGCACCTGCTGTGAAAGATGGTCACTTACTTGAAAAAAGGAAAATTTGGGACTTCTTGAGAATGACACTCCTTCCAGACATACTGAAACAAGCACACCATGACATTTCAAGCTTTGTTTTCTGCTCAGTCACCTGTATCATCAATAATATTAATTCTTTCATGCACTTGGGAGGCCTGTAGCTTTATGGAAAATTAAACCTGGATGGAGCCATGTTCCCTTTCTTCCTGAAATTAGAGGGAAAATGTAGAGATTTTATGGGATAAGGTGAATGGAATGGTGACCAGCACATTGCTGCATTCCTTTCCTTCACATACCACCTCAACTCTGCTGAACATACAGGGATAGTGCTAACCAAGAGTTTATCAAATCATAAGAGCATCTGGACCTGTTCAGCCAAAATATGCTGAAGTCAAATTCACCTTCCTTCTTCAAGTCCTTTCTGGTGAAAATGATCCACTTTATAAAACTAAAATTATAAAAACATAAAAGTAAAATTATAAAAATACCAAGGCAATCTTGGGGGAAAAAACAGAATTTGTTTCATTTTATTTAAAAAAAAAAAAAAAAAAGAGGGAATCTAGGAGACAGAAACATCATTTTGACAGTCTTAAAAGTATGTTTTTGTTGACTTAGTGTAAGTCCAGCCTGCCCTCAACAGCAGACATTCCTGAGATGTTAACATTCCATCCAAGTCAAGAAAATTTCAAGTCAAGAGCATTTTCAAAGCTCTTGTTGAATAGAAATGTGGTTTCTTGCCCAGGTCTAGCAGATTAGCCTGCTCCCAAAATAAAGCATTGGTGAGAAGCTAATGTAGTTTAATTCCCATCGAAAGAAAACCAACCATTTTTAAATCCATTCTTTTTCCTATAGATGTACCATTTGGAGAAGGTCATGGAGGAGGAGAAATAAAGAATGGAAAGGAACAGGATGCAGAAAGGCTGCCATGTAGAAGACTCCAAATTTAGGTGAGAATACATGCTAAGGAAGGGACGAGACAAATGAGTGGGTAGGAAAGAATTCTCTGTTGATGGCTGGCTGATGTGTGGCCATTGTATAAAAAGGTTGTGATTAAGAGGCAGTTCCCATCATAAAAAGTTTACAGTCTAAATAATTCAAGCACACAAAGGACTAAAGAAAGAAAAACACATTTTGTGGATGGGAAACCAAGGTACTTTGCTACCACTGTACTCTGTGTCCTTCTTATCTGACCCAATGAGCCTTCTCTTACAAATGCATTTTTGATGTGCTTAACAAAATGCATTCACTTCATGCAGTTGGCAGACTTAGTTGTTGCATCAAAAATAGTTAATGGCAAGTATCAGCATTTTTATATTTCTTTCCTTGTGCAAGTATTTAATAACAGGGAAATAGCAAACAACAGCTGTGTAAAGGGAAAGAGCAGTATAAATGAATGCTCATCCTGCACCACAGGGAAAGATAAAAGGCTAAGACACAGACTGGGAACTTCCCCCAGATTGCAACCAGGTGCTTTTGTGAAGAGTCAGTTTGCCACTCAAAAGTGGTCAGGAGAAATCTGAGGGGTGTTACTGTTCCCAGATACCCTGTGCATATATGGGATCATACAAGGAAAGCACGAGTGTGCCTGTAAGTAGCAAAGACAAAAAAACCTACAAAACGGAGAGATCTAAACAAACCGGGGATACCAAACAGATGCCATTGGGACAAAAAAAATCAGAAGGTCTGCATGCAGGACACCAGGTTGAGAATGACTCCAGCTCAACTGGAACCAAACTGCCCCTGACATCCCTGAAGATGAAGGCTTTTGCCCAGCTGGGAAAGTCTGACTTGCATTGCCTTTGCCATTGATGGCAATACTGAGCCTCTTTTTAGGAGAGTTGTGGATAAAGAGGGTTCTTTTTTTTTTTTTTTCCTCTCTCTAGGCTTCCTTGATCTGATCATGACGCAAAAAACCTAATTACAGCAATTAATACAGAATTAGAATAGTTTCATGCTAACTCTGTGAGTAGCTTTCTAGCAGCAGATTGCCTAGAGATACAGGGTTTGAAGCAAACTCTAAAGCTCTTATTTTCCTGATTACAGCTGTTGAAAAACTAACATGTTGGTCCTCAGAATGAAGAGAGAAAGATGACTATGAAGCCCGTGTGAGTATATTATTCTGCAAAGTGCAGCCATACATTAATATAGACAGAGGCTTACAAAGGAACTAAGGAATGTGCTCAGAAGCCAAATCCCGTTGCATTCTCAGGCTCTTTACTACTTTTTTGTGCCAGAAAATTATGCCTACCTGGTTATTTCCCTTTAACGTCACCAGAGAGATAGACGAATCTAAATGGGAAAACAAAAGAGGGAGATTTAAAGGGAAGAAGTCAGCTGCAAATGTTCTTCAGTAGCTTAAAACAATGTTAGGCAAAACCTAACTAGTGCAGAGAAAGTAACACATGATAACAGCACGACCTCAGATGACTCATTCTCTGTTTAAACTTTAGCATCTAGGTCTCTACAGGAATTAGCACACACACTCCGGACACTCATTACCCATTCTTGGTTTTGTAAAGCGCACAAAAAAAAAAGGAAAGAGAAAGAAAGTGTAAACCCTTGCCAGCGTATTGTTTGCTGGCAATAGCAAGCAAAGCAAATACTGAACAGTCATGCTTCATCCAACAAGCATAACTGCTAGCCAAATGCAGGCTTACAATTGTTTGCATGAAAAAGAGACTACCATCCATTCACCTCTGTATTAAGGATTTGATGAACTGTGCTGCAGCAAGCTAGGAATCAATCTTTTGGGAAGAACTGATATGAACATTTACTGCAGGATGTGGCAAAGAGTATGAACTCCTCACACACACAATTTCCAAGAGGAAATAACTACAAACATCCGACTCTATGGCTTGTATTGACAGGGATCAAAAAATTATCCCAAAAAGTTTCATCAGTCGGAACCATATGTGACCCCTAAAACACATCAACATCAGTTCTCTCTTCTCAATGCTTTCAGAGACTGAAGATACAGGAATCAGACGTACTCCTCTGGCAGCTTAACCCCTTCCTCTACCTCCTCAGTGCATGGAATTCTCCTCTGCTCTATCAGGGGAAGAGCAGGGAAGCAAAAGGGCTTGCACCCTCTTCCTCCAGTTAGTGCAGTTTTAAAATATTACACCAGAATAATACCTTTTCCATGGCAGTATGCACAGTTTCAGCTCAAATGTCCACCCAGGGCTGCAGTAACAGAAAGCAGAACCTGTAAAGGGAGGAGTCAGTGCAGCACAAAAATGGATCAAGCTGGAACGGAAAGCTTGAAACAGCCGCAGCTCCTATAACCAGTCCAAGAAATAGAGAGATGGAGCTCCTTGTAATAGGTGATTTAGAGCACACTGTTGTGAGAAAAATAGGGTGAAAGAGAAGCAGTAGCAGCAATATTTTGTCCTCTGTGTAACTTTTAGGAAGGGAAAGTGAATCTGTACTGTGACCTGGACTGAACCATTGTGGTACACCAGCAAGTGTATTTGGTGCGAAATTCCAATATATATTCAAAGCACTCTGCATGTATAATTTGTAAGAATTTGTCCAGATATTGTCAGAATCCCTGTAACTTAGAGTAATATAACCTGTCAAAGAAACAGATGTGTCCACAGGAAAAAAAATCTTAAGTGTGTAGTCAGAAAATGTATGATACTGAGAAGCCCTCTTAAACAAATAACCATTAATGGAACAAACCTGTTATAATAATTCTTTTTCCATGCTCAAATGTTACAGGTTTAATAGATTTTTACTGTATTAGCACAGAAATGCACTTTCACTTTCCATAGCTAATCTTGAAAGAACACACATTAACATACTGTATTTTTCTGCTGTATTAATGGACATTACAACTAAGACAGTATTATGCTCATTATGAACCTAACAACTAACACATGATCACAAAGCTATGTTAACACTTTCCTATGGAAATGGGAAATGAATAGTACCTCTGTTTAGATGATTATTAAAAAGAATTTTGCTTATTAGAAGAGAAAAACCTGTACAATCTTCTCTTTCCTACGAAAGCTCACAATGCTTAGAACACACCTGACGTCCAGTATCCATAGTGTTAGCCACCTGTGCATGTGAATTTGATGCAGAATTGGGGATTGGGTACTAAAATGAGAGTACCAACATATTTTTCATTAAAAAAAACCCAAACATACAGAAACTAACAAAACAAACAAAAATCCCCAAATAAAGAAACAACATCCCCCCCCAAAAAACAAAAAAAAAAAACAACAAAACAATCTGTGACAAAACTCCCAAAGTCCATAAAATAGCCCCAGGACTGGTTTTGGTTCTGTAGACTTAGTATGAATACAAATGGAGTCAATGGGTGTTTACTGGAGCTCAAGAAAGAGACCACCATGTTTTCTGGTAATTGAAATGTCTGAACACTGAAATAATGTCCAGATTAACTGGCCAGGGTGTGTTCTCAGAGGCCACATGCAAAAGCAAGTAATGGTTTGGAGATTAGATCAGTATGATCATGGTTGCCTGGAGTTTGTTCTGTACTTGACCTGATGAGCATTGAGAGACCCAGCCTGAGTCTACAGCTCCACTCCCTTCACAGCACACACAGAGGAATATCTTCACTTGGTCTGACCTGCCAACCAGTCCGCTACATCTTCATTGGTCAGATGAAATGCTTTGCAGTCCTCATGCTCCACTTAAATGTCCCACTTCACACATTCCCAGTCCTCGTGGCACTTGTTAATCATCCTTAGCTTAAATAGCTGTTGTCATCTTCTTACTTCTGGTATCTCCTTGTCATCTCTAACTTTTCTTTTTGCTCCTCCTGCTATTTTTCTATGAATATCCATAACCATATCCACAGGCTCTAAATAACATCAGTGGCTGTTGGTGACCTGGTGTTGACAGCGTAACTCACAGTTTTGCTCTTTTTTCCACCTGGCAGCAGTAATGAGAGGAAATATTCCTTCCTCACCCCAAATGTTTATCTTTACTGGCTCTGTTATCACCTTGGAACAGGGGAACGCACATGCTCCTGCTGCACCTTCCTGACTTTCCTGCTTACAAACTAGTGTTGGTGTTAATCTTTTGCCCTACTTTTTATCAATGTTACATCTTTCCCCTTTATACTCTTCAAACCCAATCAGTAGGTTTCAGAGTCAGTGAGTCTCCACTCAATTGCTTTCCAGCAAGCTTCAAAGAGGCAAGCAACAAAGGAAGAGAAAAACAGAGGTGGGAATGGATGCAAAATTACTTTCTTTCAAAGAGCATGCACAGGTACTTGGATGAGTTAGGTATGCATTCCAAGATCAAATCCTTCAAAGTGCTATTCAGGAAAATGTCAGGACTGCAGAAATGGACAAGCATTTGCATAGCATCTCTGGGAATTATTGTACTAGAGCAAGAACTAACACCAAGGCAGCACAGGAAATAACATAATAACTGAGGCCCACATAGGGCATGTCTCATGCAGATGACATTGTACAGATACTTACCCACTAAAGTACAATTTCAAAAGTTATCTAAAGGTACCTGCTAATATCCCAACAGGCATGCTAAGGCATGGTTTTAAAGGAATTTCTAGGCAATGACACAGCTGGTGTTTTTGTCAGTGGCAGCAGCTCTAGGTGAGTCAGGTTGAATTGGAAGCCATGTTAAATTAGGTCCCTATGCTTTGGAAACTGTGATCTTTTCTTGGTGGTATAAAATGTACTGTACAACAGAGGACTGTCATCAATGCACAGAAGCCCATTTCTCTGACATTGTTATTACAAGCATCTGATGACAACCCAAGTAACCCTGAAGAGTATTCATATATCTATCAAACTAGAAAAAGCTTGACAACCTTAGCTGTTCACAAACTAAAGCCCTTTTCTCTTTCCAGTTTACTTTTTCCCTAGGTGTTTCTTATTGTTACTACAAGGCACAGGCACCACAGTGAATGATGACACTGGGTAAAGAGAGCTAACTGAAGATTTTTTTCCTGAAGAAAATACAACAGTCTTTGTAGTAATACGCAAGCTACTGAACCCCATCTCTTGCAACTGTGCCCTTGCCAAACAGCTTCCCAATTTGTGAGTAGGCATGACACTGTCCAAATAAATGGAGAGTGGTGTAGGAGCCAATAAAGAGCTCCCTGTGCTGAGCTCTGAAATCCCAGCTGGGAATGACGAAACAGCTCTCAGCTTTCAGGTTACACATGAACGGTTAATGGAATGTGCTTCTGCTAATCTACAGCAGGTCATGACTGGAGTTGCCAAAAAAAGTTTAAAAGCTTCCACAAATGTGAAAGGAAATGAGATGAGAGCAGGAGAGTGAGGAAATTGCTCTTATTTGTCTTCTCTTTTGAACCTGCTCACAAAAGACAGCAGGAGTACACCTGCCCCAACTCCCTTCTGACACTCAGTGGTGTGGGGGCAAAGATACTGAAATAGCTACATTTTTGAACTGCCCATAATTTTTTTTTTTTTAAATTTTATGCTATATTCTGATATTTCACTTCCCTTAAAACGAGTAACTTCTGGTTTCTTTCAAGACATAATCAGAAGTTCTGAAAACCTTTTGCTCTGCTTCTTAATGTCTAGATGTTCCTGTCCTGCTCCCTCTCCAACACACTGCTGTCCACTATTCCCAGGCCATAGATGAAATAAACCTGAAATAAAACCCACCTTCAAAATCTGGATCTTTCCCTTCCACTGCAAAATAAAGTTCCTGAAGCATCTTTCCCATGGAGTACAGATCCTTTAAATACAACAGGAGCGCATTGATGGGATATGAGTCAGCTGGTGCAGTTGCAATGTCTTTGCCGAGGGGCTGAAGGCAGCAATGCCAACATCTGCCAGGCCTGGATGGCTGATCCAGCTATAGTCCCACTCAAAATATCATCATCCATATCTATCTTACTACTTATGTCAGAGTGATGCAGTTCCACAACATTGTCCATGAAAAGAGAAGACGAGAATTTACAGATTATTTAATTGCAGAAAAAAAACAGAATAATCAACCCAATTATGTGAAAGGTAAAAAGGAAATAACTAGCAGCCAGAATAAATTTATTAAGAATAAATCATGTCAAGCCAGACTAATTTCCTTCTGTGAAAGGAAAACAGTACATGTGGATAGGGAAAAGTAGTCAGTGCTCTGTATATTGATTTTAATAAGTATTTGACAAACTTTAATTGGGCTTCCTCATAGGCAAACTTAGCAAAGACACATTGCAAAATTACTGTAAAGTGGCTACAAAACTGTTCAAAAAAACCTCACTGAGTAGAATCATAACCTGCTTTATTCCCAAAGTGGAGGAATGGGACCTCACAGAGAGCTGTTCTGAGCCCGATACTTCCAGTAATGTTTTGGAGCCTGAATACTTTTGTGACCTGCTGGTCACAACAACCTTACAGCTCAAGTGGGCACATTAAAAGGCAGCATTGGAATTCAAAAACTCCTTTAAAAGCTGGAGAAATTTCATAAAAGAAATCAAGACAAAGACACATAAGAAGACAATCATCTGCTTCCAGAAGAGGGAGAAGAGACTCTTCCTTTATAGCAGCTTTTCAGAAAAGGGTTCAGGGCACACGGCACGGTGTGACACAGCACACGGTAAATGCAAGCCAGAAATTCTGTGCTATTGTGAAAAAGTCAAGAAATATACTGGCATGTATAAATGGAAACAGGAAACATATCAACACACATGCCTTGATGCAGCCCTTCTGCTCTACTGATGCCTGTTAAGATTGCAGGTAGAAGTCAGATCTGATACTGAGACCTCAGTTTTGCAGTGTACTTTGACAAAGATGTGAACTATACAAGACTTCCTCGGACAACAATGAAGTGATGTGAGATTTGAAAACTAATTCCTTTAAGAAAGACTGCAAGAACTGGAAACATTCATTCATGGAAGAAAATAAACACATGCAAGCAACAATAAGAATCTTTGGGTATAAAAGACTATTGTAACAGGAATAAAATAAGGTGTACAGGATGTAAAATAACAGGATTAAAATGCAACCAGGAAGATTCAAGCCAGATATTAAGAAAAACTCTATAATGGCTAAAGACTGAAATAAAGGGCTTTGAACACTGTTGCAATACTTTAGGAAGAGGTCTGTCAAGAATTATATAACGGCAGACTTCTTCTTTATAGTCTTGTCTACCTCAGTTCCTGTTTCTGCATTTCAAAATGAGGTGTCACTACACTTAAGGTGGCTCTTGCCCTTGGCAGTGTTTGGGAAACAGTGCTGCAGAGGCATAGATGTGACTCAGGAGGCAGTCACACTGTTAGAGTCCACGAAGGTACAGACCCCTGGGATGGGGTGCTATAGACCTGGGCAGCTTAGCTCTGCTTCAACCCTGTCTCCTGAAAACCAGAATGAACCTGTCTGTTCAGTAAAGCTAAGGATGGAGAAGGTGCAACTGTTCCACATGGAAAGAGAGGCTGAGAATTACTCTGGGTCTTCAGCTCCTGAGTCAATGTGATTTTTGTTAATAAATAAGTTGAATACGTGTGAAATGCTACCCCGAACATCAAGCACTAAGAAATGAAACATTTTCTAGCTGCACACTCATATATCATGTGAATTATCACAGATATATCCACTCCATACTCAAATATACTGTGCTACTAAATGTGGGCACTTCAACAGTAAAAAGACCTGCATTTGATCCATACTTCCATTCCTAGGTGTGTCAATTCTCTGAACTATTCCTCCCTAGACTATCTAGAATATGTGTGTAGGGAATCCAGTTCTGTTGGTACTGTACTATGCATTTTGTCCTTCTGCATTTGCAGAGCAAGATAATGGGACTGTAATCAGGTCTGGTACAGCAATTTTTGACATAACAGAATATCTTTTTCCTAAAAGTGCATAAACTATGGATGGAATTGCAGTAAGAAAACTAGTTTTGAGTAGGATGGTAGCAAACCCTTAGGAGCCAACAGTATAACCAATTAACTGCCTCTATAATTTTATAAATATAAAAAAAAATCTGGAGTGCAAGCTTTAAACTGAAGATCCACCTCATCGACTACATAATTAATTCCTAGTGACATAAGCATTGATAAGCAGTAAGTGCAATTCAGAAGGTCAGAATTCTAAAATTAGTCACTAAACTTTAAAACTCAAGTGATACTTCGCTACCAATTTCTGTTCTTTATTGTCAAAAAGAAAGAAGGAAACATGATCTGTTTTCAACATGGTGATAGAAGACATTTGTACAAGCTAAACATTCATAGATCAGTTCTGGCTATTAATTAACCCTAAATGAAAGTATTTTTTTGTTCCTGCCCTAAAAATACATAAACAGAAATAAAGTCGAGCCATAGAAAGATTAATTACTGCTTTGTCTTCCTCATGGAAAATAAGGTCTGGATAGTCTACTGCATTATGTGTGCTAAATAATCAATATTTTACAGTCTTACCATATTTAACTTCGCAAGTACATCTAAATACCCTTTTTGAGACATTCTAGTGCAATACTGTGAACATAACTCATGGTCATATTCAAGTGGATTAATGATTCCCTGAAATACACCGTGCATAGGAAATCATATTTCATCTGCATCTATTTCTCTTATTCATTACCTAATCTTTCAAACCCCAAAGCTCTCTGCAGCTCCATCTGAATTTAAACAAAACATTTTCCAGTGGTCTTTTTCACAGGAAGGGCATAAATCTTCACATTTACCAGATCACAGACCATTGAGAAAGCCAGCATTAAAGTTTTTTAAAAGTTTGCAGTCCTTGGGCTTAATGCCTTAATAACCAGTAGAAAACTCAGATGTACTAGAATGGTTGGTGAAAGGTTTAGAAAACTAATTTCTAAACTGCCACTGACTTGGACCACGAAAGGTGCAAGGTCCTGCACTACAAGACATGGTTGCAGAATAAACAGCCCCTTTCTCTTCCTCCATGCCACTGTGTAGGGACTTTGTACCAACTCCAGCTGCACTGCAGGTTTCCTTTGAATTCAGTGAGGGAAAAATACAATGTGACATAGCAGAATGTTTCCACATTTCAGTAGCTTTTGAAGAACCTCTGGTCAAAGATCAACAAATTATTTTTGTACTCGTTTGATCAGTATGAGACAATTTGCAAATGTCTCTTCACAGCTACTTAAAGTCAGAATTGCCAAACATGTATCCACCACAGATAAACTTTTCGTACCCGTGAATGACAGGGGAAAAAGCTAGAAAGGCAAGAGCAAACTTCTACTGGTAGATTCAATTACTTTCCTACCCATGTATCTCCTCTGAACTTAACAACTACAAAGAGCCTCTCAATGCAATCTTAAGATCCTAGTTCAGAAAAGGTTTCATGCACAAGCTGTAAACAGGTGACCAAGTTTCATTAAAGTCATCAGGATGTAACAACCCACTCAAGTCAATAAACTGCCAAGTGTTTTTCTCAGCCATGATGGCTTGATGAATCAGCTTTCAGCACCAGCAGCCAGAGTCCAGGTTGATCTCTTTGAAACCTGGTAGAAGTTCTACCACCCTGAAAAGAATAAAAAGCATCACCTTATGTCATCTTGTGCCTCTGATGAAGTTAAGCTGAGCATACATTAGCCTTCTTTCACCCCCCCCCNCGTAAATATATTGCTTATTTTTGCACTATGTTCACTTGAAGAATAACACTATCTTTTAAAGTAGCATCATTTTGCAAATGTCACTGTAATTTCCCCCAAAGTATCATCCATTAGTTATAAAAGGTGCAAATGAAGAGGATTTTAAAATTGGTATGGGGGTAGAGGAATATAGAGTAATGCACTAATAGCCTAGGTGGTGGCTGGATTTTTGGAAAGCTTTCAAAAGAGAAAGGGAGAGAGAGAGACACAGGTGATCAACTGAACTTCTTGTACATTTCAATACATGAAGTTAAAAGGGACAAAACTCTCAGGAGTTCTGAAAGCATTTCTAAGGCAGGGGTTACAAACAAGGACCCACTATTGTGGATAAATATGCATATAAATATATATTTATATTTCCATCTACATGTGCTGAAATGAGAAAGGAGAATGAGACAGCTTCACAGTTAGGACTCTGTGTATCTCATCACCTATAATGGTGTTTCACAGTATTTGCACCAGTTGTTGACCAAAGTTACAGATGACTTCCAGTTTGTAAGAGCTAACATGACTGAAATGTATGTGCAAACAAGAATTTCATAAGGAAACCCAGAAGAGATTTCAGTAATATTAGGTTTGCAACAGAATTTTTTTCACTACTTGACTGGCTTTTGGTTTTTTTTTCATGACCTCCCAAAATTTCATGGAAAAACTGGACAGCATTATTTTATCCTCTTTTATCAATCAATTCATGGGTGAAAATAACTTTAACCATCATTAGCTGCAGTTACACACACCACCATTGCCACCTATTCAGAATATTAAGTTAAAAATGGTTGAGATGTCATTTATGAAAATATAATCTTTAAATTCCTGTTATCAATAGACTGATTTAAACATTTTAAGTGAATTTTCTTTTTTGACATCTGGATGGCTCCCATTCATTTGTTCGTCTCTTGCTTTCACTCTTGCAGTGTATCCAATACCTTTGTACGAATAGCATTCAGTTCAAAAACAGAACAAAAGGTATTTCCTCTGCTGTCTCTTCTTGTTCTGCCCCTTGACCACAAAATCGTGAAAAATTCTAAAGCAATGGAAAAAAATGTTGCCAAAGAGCAAGCAACCTCAGGTAGGAGATGTTCTGTTTCCCCTTACTGCTGCATTAACTCAAATGACTGAATTCTACCTATGACTTGCAGCCCTTTTTAGCTCAATACCTTAATAATCAGGTTATTAGCTATTCCGGTTATAGTCTCTTAAAATTGTATGAGTCTGGCTTCCTCTGGTATCCAAGCTCAGCACTTTAATAATCAGGTTATTAGCCATTCTGGTTATTATCTTTTAAAACTGAATGATTTTGGCCTCATCTGGTAGCAAAGCAATTGGGAATTAGGCCTCAAGAAGCTTTACAGAACTGAAAAAAACCCATTCAATCCCACTTTACTTTAGGATTCAGTACTCAGAAAATACAAGGCACTAATCCAGTACTTAATCACACCCTGTATTATTCTAAGCATCAGTATGAGTTTACCCCAAGTTTAACTCTGCAGTGTAATATAACTCCACTGCTATAGAGGAGGAAAAAAAATACATGTTTTAGGATTGATCTGAGACAACATGTTTTCTCTTAATTGTTCTGGGAAGCAGGATGAAAATAAGAAGGTCTCAGGACCTTTTTTTTCTTTTTTTTTTTTTTTTTTTAATCTATGCAGATCTTATTATCTTCCATGTATTTTAAATACTCCAACATGAAATACAATAGTTCAAGGTTAAGCAAGTTTTTAGTCTATAAAGTATAACACCTGAGTATAACAAAATCCAAAGTTTTTGGATATTTTACTTTGCAGTTGCTGTCTGAAGATGATTTTCCATTTAACTATGGAGTTTTTTGCATCTTTTACAAAAAACAAATTCCAAATTTGAGGGCACAGTTAATCTGAATTAGCCTTACTGACTAGCCATGATTTTACATTTCTCCAGTTTTCAAGTATGCCAGATAAGGTATACCAGTTTACTCAAAGCAGTGGTTCCTTCCATATTTAAATTTTCTTGCCCCTTGTTAAGGTGTAGAAAAAAACTGCATGCATCTTTTTATAATGGGTGATATGATCTTCTGATAACTGCTCTGTAAAAGAGATTTTGTGGCTGCTGTTTTACTTAGGCAGTTGGGTTTTTATTTGTAGATTTGGGGAGTTTTACGGCAGGATTGAGTGGGAGGGGATTGCTTTGTATCTTGTCTTGCTTTGTCAATCAAATATTTCAACTTTCTGAAGCAATCTGTGGATGCTGAAGTTCTGATAACTGTTTTAACAATATCTGCATTTGAGTGAAAGACAATGTAAGAAGCAGCCTACTTTTAACCATCTTATAACCACCAAAGATGGCAAGAAAAGCAGGGTTCAACCTGGTTAGGTTTTTGTAGTATCTCTTCCTTTTCACAGCTTTAAACACGAAAATAACAATGAAAACTTTTCTCTTGGCTATCACTAATATACTTGGCACTGATCTCCCTTGGAAATTCATGTCTCTCTCCATCAACTCTAGATAAAACTTAGGCATCTCACTTTTAGATCAGTAAAGATAATTAAGACAAATACTGTAATCTAGAGGCAGGGAAAAAGTGGGTGTCAAGAAATGACAGTAAAAAAGTATCTCTATATTTAAAGTTAGCCTGGTAGAAACAAAACCCTCCTTACTGAGTATATGACTCAAACCCTCCTTACTGAGTGTCCTTACTGAGAAGACTCTGGCAACTTATCTGGAGACATCCTAAGATGCTGCATGATACAGCCAGGGTTCACAGAACAGTTACACAATGCATTTCCTTCCTTCTTGAAGCTGCTGTTTGTCATTTTCCACACTGTTTCAGATAGAATTATTCTTTCAAAAAAAACCCTACATTCTAAAATATTTTTCAGCTAAAACCATCGTCAAGTCTCTTTCATAACTTGTAAATGGAAAAAAAAAAACCAGTTAGAAACTGTGTTCTAGGTGCTGTAATGGGTGCTTACTGCTGCATTCACTGAATCCATCAGTGGCACTCCACAGACATCTAGCAAGCCTATTTGCTTCATAAATTATTGAAATGCGTGAAGACCTTTTGCGTAACCCAGAAATATTCTTTAAGTGTTTAACATCAATAATAATGAAAACTGGCATCACAACAACTTAAGCAATGTAAAATATGGCATCGTAGGGTTCAGCTTGACTTTCATTGAAGGATTTCTAAAAATAAGAGTACATCATCAACAGTGACAGCTTGCTTAGTGACTCAACACAGTGGGAAACCTATTGCTCTAGAGGACTATGTTCTGCCTCATTATTTAATACAGACATCACAACCATGCTGTTCTGTTTTCAGTTCCTAAATGCATGATGCAAAGGAACCCACACCTCAGTATGCCTGCCCTAAAGAGTGGGAATAATTCAGAGCTGTGAGATCTGCACTACTGATAGCATACTATCAGCATATTAGTGCCAAGTTACATAATTTATTGTGAGAGCTAGAAACACTTGATACTCTTTCTGAAACCTCAGCTGCTAGAATCAAGACGTTGTATGAGAACATCTGCTTCCATTTTCTAAGCATGCACACTTTCTAGCACTCAGTATGTGAAGAAAAACTCTAGCCCATGAACAAAATATACTCTCAAGTATGAACTCAGAGACACACAGAAATAATTAGAAATATAATTTAAAAATACTTTTAGTCACATTTTTGAAAGCTCAGCATTCACATTATTGCAATACTAATATTTTATACTTTAAATACATGATCAAGAGGCCTGTGAACAGGAAGAAAAAATGAAGTGGAAGAGAATGGAAGACAGTTGGGAAATGGGAGGAAGAAGATTTGGAAGGGGGACAGACATCAGACAATGATCTGGGTCAAGTATTAGGGATAAGAAGAGGCAGAGAAGACCTTGTGGAGAAAGAGCCAGGACTGTCACTATATGTGGAGAGATACTTGTGCATAGAGAATTAGGCAAAAATATGATGGGCAAAAAGGGACCAATGAATACAGTAAAGCAAAGAGAAGCCAGGGCAGGAGACAGTCAGTAAAAGGATGGGAAACTTGGATTGTAAAAGCAGATGACTAGGACTGTGAGAACTGAGAGACAGCAAGACAAGAAAGGCAAGAGACTGGAATGGCTGAATAGGGAACTGCTGGTCAAACTGCAGGAAAAGAAACAAATTCACAGGCAATGGAAAAAAAGGACAAGTAACCTGCAAAGAGTATAAAGATGATGTTTTGTTGTGCAGGGGTGGAGTGAGGAAGGCCAAACTCAAGGCGAAGCTGGAACTGAATTTGGCAAGGGACACCAAGAATAACAAGAAGGGCTTCTACATGTATGTTAACCAGAAAAAGAAGGCCAAAAAATGTGTACCCACACTGATAAACAATGCTGGAAAACTGGTATCAATAGATGAGGAGAAGACTGAGGTACTCAACAACAGCTTTCACAGAATCACAGAATCACAGAATGAGTGAGGTTGGAAGGGATCAGTGTGGGTCATCTGGTCCAACCTCCCTGCTCAAGCAGGGCCATCTGAGAGCACATTGCACAGGATTGTGTCCAGGCAGTTCCTGAATTTCATCTCCAGTGAGGGAGACTCCACAACCTCTCTGAGAAATCTTACAGTGCTCAGTCTCTTGCACACAAAAGAAATTCTTCCTTATATTCATGTAGAGCTTCCTGTGCATCAGTTTCTGCCCATTGTCTCTTGTACTATTACTTGTATTATGGCACCACCGAGCACAGCATGGCTCCATCCTCTTGACACCCTCTCTTCAGACATTAATATATGATGAGGTTCCCTCTCAGCCATCTCATCTCAAGATTGAACAGGCCCAACTCTCTCAGCCTTTCTTTATAAGAGAGATGCTGTTATAATCACCTTAGTCACCTTTCACTGGACCCAACCCAGGAGTTCCATGTCTCTCTTGTACATGAGAGATATGTACAACAGCCCTCATCTGGAGGGCTGTGTCCTCACCAGCACTGAAGAAGTGAAGACCAATGCAAAGAAGATGTTCAGTAACGCCGCCTTCTTCATGTCCTTTGTTACCAGGACCCCCTCCCATTCAGTAATGGGCCTCACTCTTCAATGGCAATCTCTCTTCCCACACCTCTCAAATGAATGGGGACTGGAGGAGCAAAATGCTTCCCAGTTTCATGATCACCTGAGGAACCTGAATGTACATAAGTCTACAGGAGCCAATGAGATGCATCACAGAGTCCTGAAGGAATTGGCTGATGCAGTTGCCAAGCCACTCTCCATGAGATTTGAAAAGTCAGAGCAGTCAGGTGAAGTTTCAGGTGACTGGAAAAATGAAAATATTGTGCCCATCTGTCAAAAAGGTAGAATGGAGGACCCTGGGAATTAGCCTCACCTCTGTGCCTGGGAAGGTCATGGAACAGATCCTCCTAGAAGCTCTGCTAAGACACATGGAGAACGTGATTTGGGACAGCCAGAATGGCTTCTGCAAGGGCAAGTCCTGCCTGAGCAACCTAGTGGCCTTCAACAATGGCTTGGTAGCAGTAACATGTAGAACAAAGGGCAAACTACATTGTCTTTTTTTACAAGCATGTAATCATTACAAAATTCTTGACTATAGAAATAATCCAGGAATCACAGAAGTTGTTTTTGGAAGGACAGACTGAAATATACTGAAGTAATATATTTGTCTCAAATACCAAAAAAAGTCCCTGGACACTCCACTTGGAGGACTGTTCCACGTGTCTGAGAGCAGGACAGAATCTGAAAGAGTCAGATAAAACCAAAGCTATGATTTTGAACATCTTGCAAGAAAATGCTAAAAATAAACACCAACAATGGAAAATACAAAAAGGTGAGATTTCAACAATAAGTAGCTGTAGAATACACCACAGTTTCTTTTCTTTACAAAACACTACCAGAATCTCTCCACTTAAGGATATTTTAGCAAAACTCACCTTAATGCAATTACTGTACATTGATGGTAAAGATGTTTATGCTGTGGCTAAACCTGAATAAATAAGTGAAAATTGCTATGCAGCTTACACAACTGACAGGAAAAATGAAGAAGGGGTGATACATGGGGCCTTTTCTTGAAAAAATAGTTATACAAAACCTGGCAATTTCCTTGAGGTGTAAAATAAATTCCAATATGGTAACCACAGAAAGTTTCCAAATTTTAATTGCTGGGTATTTACTATTCTGCTAGTTATTTCTATGGGATGTAGCTAAATTGGCAGCATTTATAAGTTTTCTTCAAGCTTTTTTAGCATTCTAGCAAGCAATAAGAATTTGGATAACAGGAATAATCTATGGAAGCGGGTAAAAATGAAAAGAAATTTCCAGAAAATATTTTATGTGTAAGTAACTCTAAAAGCTTCAGAGGTCAATACACTGTATCACCCAGTGATCCTACTTCATGCAACATTATATTTTCCCCTGGACAACAGCACATTAGGCATGCTGCAAAAATAAGCATTTTTTAATACAAAAACATGCACCACCAGAATTATTCATGTTGTTTGTCTCATGGGGCCTGCATCCACTTTCACACCCTTCCCTCTCAATTTCCTTACCTTGTTCTAGATTTTTTTTGGTCTCCTCTCAGTTATCTATTCCTAGTGTATCATCTTTGCAATCTTCCCCATCCTTTTCTCACTTTACTTGAAAACTTATTTGAAAAGAGGGCCATAACCAAACTTTCTACTTCAGAGACTTCCAAAAAATAAAAAAGTATTTGCAAATAACTGTTCTGCTATGGGATAATAAATACAATTATGGAATCCAGAAGGAGGACCCTGCCTAGCCTCATCTGAACCATCAACACTACAGCCTCAAAAATATGAGAGTAAAGCTTGGCCTGGTTTTACTTGACAAAAATTGTAACTGCTCCAGTCCTACATCAATTAACTAACAGAAGCTGCAAAATTAAGCAGGATAAAAAGCCCCAGAGAAGTAAGTTTATGGCAGTTTCCTTTCTCTGAAACTTATTTCATTGCTTTTTTTATTTGCTCAGAAAAAGAACTGGATGCATGTTAAACCACAAGAACATTCGACCACAGCATAAGTTATACTCAGCTAATGCCAGGCTAATGATGAACATAAGCAAAATATTTGTGATTAGCTGAAAAAAATAAGATTGCATTGATTTTAACATTGCATTAACCTTATAAAATAGCTGATTTGAGGAAGTTAAGAGTTTTTGAGTGATGAGTGCTTAAACTTTCACTTGAAACCCGATTTCATGCTAGGAGGTACTCTCTGAACTTATTATTCTGCTTAATTTTTAAAAATTAAGGTCCCTCAAGAAAGGATCTTAAGTCCAAATCCTCTCAGGGATAAAAGGATAAAAGAATAACTTTGGAGGACAAAATGCTGGGTAAAGGAAATAGACAATGCCCTTTTAATGCAGAGGGCCACTGCCTGCAGAGCATCACAGAGCCACATATTCCTGAGGGATATGGAATAGGAAGGGAGAAGTGAGGTGACGGTGTCTGATGAGGATACTGAGCCACTCATAGAACTGACTGCAGCACGGCAGAAGTCAACAACTGGTTATTGAAATGGCAGATTAAAAAAAGAACCTATAAAAATGTGAGGAAAATGTGGAATTTTTTCTACATAAAACCATTATTGTTACTGATGAACAAGGATTCTAACCGGTTTATAAGAAGATATTTTAATGGCCATTAGCTATTAAAAATAAACTGAGTAGTGGGACATATTACTGTTCCACATTATAAATCTAAGAGTCTGTCACATTTTAATTACCGTGTACTGTTCTGGCCCCCCACTATTTAGAAAAGGATGAAAGATCAACAAATTTTCAAAGAAGCACAACAACAATAATTGCAGGTTTGCAATAGCTTCCATGGGAAGTGTGCTAAGTGGATAAGGACTCTTCAGAAAAGAGACAACTGAAGAAACAAGCTGCAGAGGTCTTTAGTATTCTGAGTTACTGGGAGTAGCAGCAGAGCAACAGGGACCTCTCAATCTGTCACCATAAACGTACTATGGAAAAGATTATTGATGCAAGCTCTTCAATTCCTTCACATTCAGGCACTTCTCAGATGCCAGTGAACAAAATATCCAGCAGGAGGCAGATAAGGCAGGCAGACTGTAACCCTTTGCACTCGTCAACACTGAATCCACTGGAAAAAAATTATAATAATGACTTAAAGGGGGTTGTGCAGTTAACAAGAAGTGAAAACTAAACAATCCTGCTTTGTTTATTTCAAATTCTAGCCATGAGTCTTCCCTCAAGATCCATCTATTGAAATACGTGTGCATCTTTCACATATACACAAAAGAATAGTAACATGCATAAGTGTTCAGCATTTAGATATTCTTTTATTACCTTAACTATTTACTTTTCTTCTCTGCAAAAAAAACCACTGTTTTTTTGCTTGGGGTAGAAAAAGGTTAGCTATGACATGGGAACCACCATTATACCATTTGTGAAATTACTCATCCTAGATGTAAAAGAAATGTTTCTGCTCAGTGCAAACTCTGTTGTTCAGTGTTTTTCTCAACTCAGCTTAACTTGACCTGAATCTCCTCGACTAACCTCTACTCTCCACTATTTCCAGTGTTTACATCTATTTAGCACTTGTAAGGCCATACCTGGAGTAATGTGTGCAGTTCCAAGCTCCACAGCTGAGAGCTCTCTGTGGCTCACTGAGCTGGAGAGAGTGCAGCAAAGGGCCACCAAGTGATGAAGAAACTGGAGCATCTCCTGCAAGTAAAGGCTGAGATAAATGGGATTTATAGCCCTAAAGAAGAGAAATACCTGATGGGAGGGTGCTAAGAGGACTGAGCCAGGCACTTTTTAGTGGTGCTTAGTGAGGCAATAGGCACAAACAGAAACACAGGAAAGAATTTTTCAGTGCCTGATGCAGGTTGCTCAAAGATTTTATGGAGCCTCCATCCTTGGATGGAGCCATCTGGACACAGTTCTGGGCAGCCTGATCTAGCTGGCCCTGCTCGAGCAGCAGGGTTGGACCAGGTGATCTCCAAAGGTCCCTGCCAACCTCAACCATTATGAAACCCCGTGATTCAGGTTTTGCATCTGTCTTGTTTCCTACTGAACAAAGACTAATTAAAGAGCATAAATGTGTGTGTGAATATATGTGTTTGTATTTGAGTATGTATATACACACACCTACATTTATTATGACCATGAAAAATTTTGCTAGGTTCCCAAATTATAAATATTTTTATCAAATGGGACAACACTCCTTATACTGATCCAAAAGATTATTAGATTTTCAAGACATGTGCCTGTAACTAAATACCTATTAAATGGTTATTCTTAGGCCAATCTGAGTGATAATAATTACTATGTCTGTATAAGATTGTGAAGACAGATGTTTGTGTAAATTATTTCTTTCCTAATAATTTCCAAAAAATTACCTTTCTAGCCAAAAAGACATAATGAATTATAGATATTGATTTTTATAATCTTTTCCTTAATATTTAGTCCCATTATGAATTAATCTGAATTATTAATTGAAGCATTAATATATATATGCATTATAATCTGCAAGCCAGATGAAGGACTAGGTTTTTTGATGCAAGATCAGAAACCAGACTTTGCAAGAACAGGTACTGAGAGTGTCCTGGCAGAACTGCTCTTTGGAATAGAAATGGCAAATTAATTTATCTCTTCACAGTACATTTTCTTGCTTTCCTCAACATGAAATAAATGTATTCAGTGATAGATCTGAAGTGTTTCACTCAAATAATCTTGGGAAGGAGGAAACAGTGTCTTTGGACTACAGTGGTTAAACAGACAAAACTGTGTGACCTGTGATGAGCAGTATCGAGAAATGTTTTTCTTTGGGTGTTCGAAATTTATTTCCAGATAGTAGAAGATTTGTTCAAAATCTCTCTCTGTTCATGGGTTTTTGCTGCAGACAGATCTTCTAATTGTTCTTTACACAGCAAACCTCATGACTACTGGCTACTTGTCTTCAAAAAGATACATTCCTCTCAATATTTTCTGTAAGTTTGAGAGGCTAAATTTGGGATACTGCCTCCAGCTGACCAATGCAGGCATGGGCAGACAATTAAACATTAAGACAGTGTGTTTATCTAGATAAAGAAACCCTAGAAATAGTATAACAATAGTGCAACAGTGTACATATTCTCATTTTAATTTCCTTTAAGTCTATACACTTCAGCGTAACAAGCCTAATAGCTATTAAAAGAGAACAGAAAATTTTCCGAACATGTGAAAGCATTTGTAGGAAAGTCATTATTGTTACCATTACTTTTGCTAAAACTCTACTGGGACCACAGCCTTTTTATTTTTTTATTAGCTCTCTACAAATAGGATGTGAATTCCAGCATATATACTAATCAATACTTTCTCCTTCAGTACCCTGAGAAAATAAGGAATTCAGATGATATCTCCTTAAATGTCTTAAGAGAATGCCTATGCCATCTCATATGCCTTAAATGCTTATCTAGAATAAAAAATAAAAAAAAAAAAAAAGAAAAAGAAAGAAAAGCAAGCAACCAAAGAACAACAAGAAGCTAAGTACATATTCTCATTCTATCCCCAAATATTCACTTGGCTTCATTGCACAATTGGTTATTTTCCATTAAAAAATATTCTGAGAGAAAGCTTATTAACACTTGAGGTCAGCTCTAAAGCAATGATAAAACTCACCAATTCACTTTTTCAAATGGTGCAAAACATTTTCAGCACTTTCAAAAGGTAACAAAGACAGTTGCTTTATTTTGTGCATTAGAAGCCTGATAAAAAGCCATTCATTCACTTCAGGGGGACATAGATCAACTTTTCATCATTCATTAAAGCTTCTCTCTTCTTTCATTAAATGTGGACTGAAGATTGGTTCTCTGTTCAGAAGAGAAAAATTTTGTATTGGTTTATGGTATGATATTACACAATTACATTGCCTTTGCCTATTTTTTAAGTGGTTGAAAATGATATGATAGTTGATAAAATGTTTCCAAAAGACTCTGGCCTCAATGAAGTGCTTAAGTAACATGATCAGATCCTCAAAAACTGTCTTTTAAACAGAGTTCCCAAATACTGCAAGCTGCAATGTTCTGTTAAAGAAAGAGTGTTCTGGTTGGCAGGATATCTTTGTTTCTTTTTTTCTTTTTTTTCAACATGGCAAGGGGGAAGTGTCATTTCTTCTAAGAGAATACTTACGTCAAGATTTGCCCTTCTCACTACTATAGTTATGTGTTGTGGCATCTGAGGAGCCACGAGCAGCACAGGTGTGGAAAATGTAGTACCAAAAGAAGTGGGGACATGGATATGGGATTGCAGCTTCAAAGCAGAAAGCCCATTTAAAAAAAATCTGGCCCAGTCTCAATGCTGTGTTAAGGTAATAGTCCTGCATTAGCCACATTACAGAATACCAGTTTCAGATCCCTCTCAGATGATCTCAGTTCACAGATTTGAGATGTCAGAAATGGGGTAAGACTGTTCTGAATGAATTGTCTTGCTGCTGAAACATCAGGGGGTGATAAGACAGCTTGGAGAGCCAGCTAAGATGTATTTCAAAGAAAGCAAGGCTTGACAGCAAGTATCTGCAACTATCCCTGTTGAACATTAGAAATATAATTTAACAAGAGAAAATTGGCTTTCCCAGCACAGATTGAAATAAGCAGATGAACAATGGCTTTACTTCCCACAAGACTTCAATTACTCAAACTTAAACAAAAACAAATTCACAAATGCAACTGGAAGAATAAGAGTCATAGTTCTGGTGCTGAATCAACTTAACAAATCTAATGGTGTAACACCAATAGAGTAGCTGTTGTTCTAATAGCTATATTAAACCTCTGAGCATAATCAAAATGACTTTGATATTTCCATAAGGCAGAGTAAACTCAGACTGAGTACTGTGCTTAAACCATTAACAGTATTGTTGCCTTCTTGATGATTAGTTTGTGTTTGGAGTAATTTACTATATTTTACACTAGAAAAGGAGAAATTATGCATTAGGGAAGGAACATTTCTTCTTATTTGTCCCTTTTTGGAAATGGAGAAGTTTATCTGGCCCTTAACATAGTTTTCAAATTTTGTTGCTCTCCAAACTGGTTAAAGTTGCAAATCACCATCCCAGCACTGGGCAAGCTAAATTCTGTTCTAAAACAGACACATACAATCCTTACCTTAGCCAGCTTCCAGGGCTATTCTATATCTACACAAAGGGACAATTTAGTCCTCTTCAGCACCTTTTTATGTCTCTTCATAAAAGAAGCCAGCAAAGCCAAAAAAGTGAATAGATGCATGTAAACAAATTAGTAATCTAGTGTCTCTCTTGGTCGGCCCTAAGGCAAGGCCCATATGCTCCAAGCAAGGTCCGTGTGCAATGTTAACATCTCCTAAGCATTCTTGAAGGCTACTTAACTCTCCATCAGCATCCTGTAAGTGAATGCAGAATGCATTATGCAGAGCATTAGCTGGGCACCTGACATGGGGGTGGTCTCAATCTGGAGTCTCATTTCCCAGACTAGCATAGGATGCAAGTGTCACAGAGGCAATGTGTTGAGCTCCCAGGAAAGCTGAGAGAAAGAAGGGATGTATGCCCTCACTGATGCCTGCATGCAGAGAAGAAGCTGGATCTCTGGTGAGAAGGATGGCATGAGACAAAGCCTAAAAAATAAAAGGATGTAAAGAGATGAATGACACAAGCAGCGAAGGATTTGGCAGGGTTCCAGCAAGGATTTAGGATATCTCAAAGGAGAGGGAAAGGGTGAAGAACAAGAAGGGGGGGAAAGCAAGAGTCTGATTTATACCAACAAAAATAGGAAATTCAGCTAAAAGGCTGACAATCTGTTATCTGCTTATCACTCTGCATAGATATTTCAGTGGTATCGGGCAGTAGAGAGTGTCAAATTCTGTTCATGCTGTTACACCCACACACAGCTCAGTAGGTTAAGACTGGCGTGTTCTAGCTTAATTGTGCTTGAGTCAGTCCAAGCACGTACTTTTGTAAGGTACTTTTTTCTTTACAGTTTTCTTTTCTTACTTTTATTAGCAAGATCAAAAAGGGCACATACAAGAGAAGACAAAAACACAAACTTTGTAAGATTTTATCAGATCCAAATTAAACTGTGAGTGTGTTCCCACCAACAGACTATTCAACGGCACTTGAATGCCAAGCTCTTTCCAAGGCTTTACACTCTTACAAGGTGCTGACTTCTTCTGACGGAATTTGCTGCTCAGTGTTTCATACCACAGGAGCAGCATCCACTGTACTTACCCTTATTGCCAAACAACAGTTGTGTTCAGGAGCCATCAGTGGAACGCAGTATGGCTTTTCACATGACAAATACCACTGATGGAACGCTAGCCTGCATTTCAAACACAACAATACAGCTCGGTTACCATGGCATAGTTACATACTGTGTCAACTAGCAGCCTCCTGTTTATGTCCACACTTTGGGTGAGTAGCCACCAAGTTCAGAAAAAAGGCAATGTTTAGTAGCAAAAAATAAAGGTGTTAATTCTTCAGGTCCAAAGTGTACCTGTAAATGGGAAGTGGGAAGAGAGAGTGAGAAGGAGGAGGTATGAACTCTTCACATCTATACTGGAATTTAAAAGCCCTCACTCCTTTTTTACCCAATGATTTTCATCAAGGAAAAAAAAAATTATGCAAGTTCCATACCTCTTTTACTTCATTCCAGAAGTTTTGAGATACAAGCAAACAGGAGAGAAAATAATCACATCTGAGGCTTTCTCAAACAGAGAAAAAAATTAATCTCTTTTTTATTCATATTGTAAATTCAGCTGCACCTGGTGAACAATAAAGAATTAAAACCTTTTTTTAATTTCAGTTTGCCAGTTGTACCTGTTCTTCTTTCTACAAATACAGAAATGAACTTGCTATGCATTCCCATTACAGGAAGACACTATATATAGTTTATTTGACCAACTACACTGCATTAAAAGGGGAGATGTCTGCTGCAAGGCCAGGAATAGGCTCAGGTTGCTGATGTATGCCTTTGAGACACACTAATGACAACAGGATTTTGCAGGAACCTCTATTAGAGGAAAAGTAGTTCAAATAAAACTTTCAAATAAAGACAAGGTATCTGGATTTACCCTGGCTGATAAGCAATCAAATGGTTTTCAAGGATGTTTCAGTACTGTTGAAGTAAACCTGACAAATCCTTATTTTCTTAAATACCTTCTTAATCTCTCCATAACTTCAGTTGAGGAACTTAATGATAGTCTACCAGTACTAGCAAATATTTCTCATACACACTCCCTGTTACAGAGAATTAATTTTACAATAGCAAATATTCTGTTTCATTGAGAAGTAGATCTGCAGATTTTACAAATTTCTTACCTAAAGAACAAATAAATTTTCCCTTAGAATAACATAACTGAAAGAAGTATTCTCAAGGCTTTATTTTAACTAGTGATTCAAATTTGCCTTGACTGCCTTTATAGTTAATGGGTAGAAAACTAGTTCCCTAGAGAGTTAATTCAGCAGTTTCCTGGACCCAGAGAGCCAGTCTCTCTTTGGGGTTCCTAGGGGGAATCTGAAGAGACTGGACAGTATTAAGACACTTTCAGAGTGGTCCTCTCCATGCAACACCTGAAAGGGTTTGTGGTTGTTTGAGGTTATGAATGACAGAAATATAAATTAAATTTTCTCAAATACCTACTTTATGTAATAAAGTAATGGGATATTGGCTACTTAAGAAAACAAAGCCAAATGAGGAAGAAAAATGTGCTATTAGGTTATTTAGGTTAGATTCCTGTTTTCAGAAGGTTGAGTATTTTTTAATTTACGAAACAGTCTACACACAAGCCAAGCAGAGTTTGTGGTACAACTTTTTCAGGATTTCAAAATAACTGTGTGTTAATTGATACCAGCTGCTGTATGAAAGGAACAATCCCATGTACCTGAAGAGTTTGATATACAGATGGGAAAAAAACAATAATGCCTAAAATGTTTTGAAAACAGCCTGCTGAAAATTTTTTCCTTCAAGTAGGACATGTAAAATCTGAGAAAACTGAAACATCCAGACACAGAGATGATCCAGAAGACCAGCCAGTGTCATCTGTGTTATCCTGAGCAGCAAAATGACATCCCAGTAGCATTCAAATTTTCTGAAGGAAGAGAAAACCACATAAAAGCTTTTGGACAGTGACTAGGCAACCAGCCTAACCAAGAACAGAGTTCCACAGAGGGGTTCTCTGTTGGCCTCTGATTCACCAGTAATGAATCAAGTCTTTTTTACAAAGCTTATTTTCCAATGTTGACCTCTGTCTCTTTCCCTCTGCTCTGTTTCAGGGAAACACAAGGAGGAGGTGTAACATCCCCTTCCTTAGCACAGGGAATTATCTTCCAGCACCAGCGCTACCCTCTGCCTTCCACCAGATGAAGAGGAATCTTCAGTGTGTGCTGAGTTCATCACCTCTTACAGGCCTGACAAATTTAGAGGACAATCTCTTTGCCAAATCCCGAGTGCTTTATTTATGTGGGAAGTAACAGGGATACCTAGGAGAGACAATGGTGCCAGTTATTTAGTAAAGAGTTGTTCAGATGCTACAGCACCACTGCAAACCATTGTGTGGCTGACATACACTTGAGTTTCTGGACAGTGAGTTCACAGTTTGTGAGCAGATTGATCAGTTTCTGTTTGTTAATATACCTAATCCATGTGTGTTCCCAGTTTCTATGCTTCAGTACCCCGGTGTACAGGAAAACAGAATTACTTTGCATGAATGCTCTAATCTCCAGATCC
Organism: Rhipidura dahli; assembly: GCA_013399225.1. Lineage (NCBI taxonomy): Eukaryota > Metazoa > Chordata > Aves > Passeriformes > Rhipiduridae > Rhipidura > Rhipidura dahli. The sequence continues at coordinate 272,298 of VXAC01006246.1, forward strand.
AAAGAGTATCAGGACCACAGAAATTCTACCTCATTGCAGGCATCAGTTACTGGACCAGAAGTTTATTTCACCTGAAGTGAATTCAAAATGTGATCTCTAGAAGCTTGATCTTCGCTTGAACAAAATTAAAATCAAGTAGTAACTTGCTTCCACACATTTAAAATAACAAGCATATTAAGTTAATTTCTTGTTTAAGAATGTCTTCTGGGATCAAATTTAAATCACCCCTTTTTAATAATGACAGATATCTATTTACAGGCAAACATCAGTAAGCAGAAAAAGCATTTCAACATGTTTAAAAACCTATTCAAGAAGTTTTCACAGAGAAGCGCAAGGAACCATAAACAAGAGGGGCTATAGCTGGATGCCATTATAGGATCTGAAAAGATTATTCCTTAGAAAACATGACTGTAATATGATTATTTTTCTATGGATTGGACACAGTGCTTGGCATGATATCTTTTCCAAAGATGTAGTTAACTTTCTTGGATTTTTATAATAATGACGTATGACACAATGTCCTCTGGGATTAATCACAAGTATTTTTAAAAGATGAGGCTTCGTTATATCTTTGTTCTTTATATCTTGGCTTTTGTTAGCGCATTTTAATTAGGATCTGGTATCTGCAATAAACAGTAAACATAAAGAGCTTTGCAAAAATGTATTAGACTGTTTGTTTTCACACTCTAATGCATATTTGCACAATTTTACCATGGAAAAAGGAAAACATGCTAAGCTCTTGGGCTCTATCCCAAATGTCCTGGAATAGAATCTGGAAATTACTAAGAATGAAACCAAACCACATCATATTTCAGTAATTAACCTAAGAAAAGAGGGCACACTGTCTATGTGAAAGATAGTTTTGTGGGAGGCATTTGTGAAGAAAAGAATATTCTAGAAGAGACATGCAAGCAACTATTTAGGACTTGATTTAATTTTCTTTGACCAGGTAAAAACTTGATAAATGTTCTGAGGTTACAAACTTTTTTTTAATTCTTAACAGTGGAGAAAATATTTATCATTTATTTCTCATTGCAGAAACAAAATGTGTCAAAAAGAAACTGAGAATAAAAATACAGCCTGAAATTCAGTACAGTACAATTTTTTTTACTAGTTAGACAGATGTCAAAAATACAAAAGAACAACTTTGGGAATCTGCAGAATAAGTGAATTTATGGTGGATTGCAAAAACAGATGCTGACAACAAACTGTCTTGGATGCAGGGGACTGGATAAACGGACTTCATTATAATCACATGTATACTGATTTGAAGAAAGTTCTGGGGATTAATATGGCTTTTGTAATGCACTATAACAACATATTAAAAAAACCCCAAACATTCAGAACTGAAAATGCCATTTGTCAAAGACAGATGTACTTTCATTTCAAAGTATTCCTATCAAACTCTATCAGAAAACTTGAAAGGTTTAAAATGTGGCTCTTGTAAACAACTGGTATTGATATGACACCTTGATAGTATTTGAACGTGACACAAAAGTCATAAAAGTATATAAGCAATTGTAAGGTGTAAAGTGATTTTTTTCCCACCAAAGCTAGGCTTTAATGTGTTTCCAAATAAAACACAAGATTAAGTAATTTATTTTGTCATATGATTTATTTATGGGCTGAAACACTGTAAACAACAGATAAAAGATACAGACTCAGATGTCAAAGTAAAAGATGAAAATCATTACATTTTATTAGCAGAAGATATATAAAAATGCCAAAATGAACTGTAAAGAGAGGGAAAGTGTTATGCTCAGAGGTCCTTCAGCCGAGTTGCATTTGTTTTTCCCACCTCCCCTAAAGGGGAATAATAGCTCTGAATTTAATTAAAAATCTATTTTTTAAGATTAAAGTAATGAAAAAGTTAAAAGACTGGATCACAAAGAAGAGTAACTGTGAGGATCTCAGGGAATATGAACTGGTGAACTCCCTTATATTTTATTTTCTCTCAACTATTTGTGGGAGGATCACTAGTGTTGCATAGGAATTGTTAGTCCTGGATAAAAGCAAGGATTTTATGAACCAATAAATTTTTCATTAGTTTTACATAAATTTTAGTAGCAATAGTTTAATTCCAGTCAAATTATTTCAATCAGATGAGTTGGTGCTGAATGCAACATTATACATTATATTAACTGGGGCATTTAGAAACCTGGTTCCTAACCATTCTGCAATGCTTGAGGCACTGTTTCCCATACATTTTTCCTTAACATATAAAATAAAAATATAACAGAAGAGATAATGACAATGAAAGTGAAAAGGAATTTCAAAAACTTCTAAGCACTGAGATAACTGGAAAACCAAAACTGACTATGTAGACACTTGTAAGATTTTTTTAGCATGTTTATATGCCTAGAGTTTTCTTGGTCCTCATAGAAATAAGTCAAAAATGTTATGAAGTAATTTCTCATCCTTCAACTTCACCTGTCCTTTTTCTCAGGCCATATACTTCAAGAAAAGGCTGGAAGAAATACCCATCTTGCATTTGATCAGACAGTTTCTGAACCCGGACTTGGAAAAGTCAAAGTGACACATCCTTGCAAGTACATTGGCAGCACACATGACATCTCAGAGAAGTTCAGGTTGAGAAAGAGAATTTCTCTGATCACTCACAACCACTGAAGGCCTGTAGGTCAAGAGCAATCTCTTCTTCATCCAGGTATCTGGTAACATATCATGAGACTAAGCATAAACTGGTCTTATGTAAAGCAGACACAGAATCTAGTCACATTTTAGCTAAAGGTTTTCAGGGTAGCTTCATCTGGAGTGTGTTCTGCAAGTGCAATTCAAAGATGACAAAGATGACATGGTTGAGAAACCATGGCTGGGGGCATTTATGAAAGAAGCACTAGCACACTTCTTTCTTGCAAAGTGCTGTTGATTGTAAACATCCACTGCTCCTTGCCATCCACACTACTTGGCTGGGCTCAAAGAGTTGAGGATAAGGTCATGAGAAAAGAATCAGTATTAATTTTCAAAGAATAGTTTCATTTCAGGGGGTACATTCCAATATTTATAGGTCAATGCTGGTTGACTCCAACCAGAACTATATACCCTTTATTAAAATTTTGATAATACTCATACATTAACCTTCCCCTGCTTCCCATTTCGTTTCTGTCAAAATCATGCAATGGCACCCAAAAGTCTGTACATAGAGCTTTCCAGTGCCAAATAAACCAAGCATATCTTTTCATGCTGTATGGTTTATAATTTTCTTGATCCTGACTTCAATGGAAATGCTGTGTGTGGAAGGATGACAAGATTGGGCCCTGAGGCAAGAGCTCTGTAGAATAATGTGTAGGAATGTTATTGTTAGAATTTTAAGAAACAACATCTCTTAATTGGGCCAAACCCAGGCCATCTTCCTCATGCCAATAATCAGTGAAACTACTCGTATGAGTAAAGAAAAAAGCTAAAAATTATTATGGTTTACTTGAAAAGAGCCTATCTTTTGTGGAGTCTTTCTCTGTTGTCTACATACAGTTGTACTAATGCCATCTAGTTGGCATTGGGAGGTGGTTTCTGAGCTCATTAATCCCATAAGACAGATAAATGGATTGGTCTGATCCCCATTTCTAGTGAACATTTTGTCCTGTTTATAAATAAGCAAAAACTTTGCTACCTATGCTCCAGTGAGGTTAAGAAAATGTGGTTCCATGCTGCCAACCATGGCAACTTGTAACACTTGCTACCTGATGCTCAGCACACATCACATGAACCACTGCTTATTTTCATGAGTAATAAATTCATCATTCATAAAATTCAAATTTATGTACCTACTCAGAGAATTTCAACTTTGCCCTTTAAACACTACAGCTCTTAGGTCGACTTGACCATTCTCAAAGAAATGTTTTTGCCAGACTACTTGAAGACCTTATTGAAGTTCCCAGCAACTCAATGTGATTTTTTGCAATTAAGCAACATGGTTTTGGACACAAAAGGAACACTGTTACCATTCCTTCTACATGGAGTACTTTTTATTGATAACTTTGTAAGCAGGCTTAATGCAGTGAGATAGGGAAGAAGACAGTATGATAAAAATAACAATGAGAACACAAAGCTGTAACAAATTCTAAAACTTCATTGCTTGATGTACCCTGAGAAGCTTGGAAGTGTGAGTCCTTTCCCTATGAATTTTGTCCTCTCTTTGCCAAACATGTTAATTTGTTGTTTTTCTAGCACAGAAGAAGCCAGCATGGTTTTGTCTTTTCCTTTAATTTCTGTTGGTGTGTTAAATTCATACTATTATATTTGTAAAGGTGTCAGCAGCAATGTGCACAGCTCTGGAAGCACAGTTGCATACTAGAAAATTGCCATGTAGTCCACCTATTGCTTTTCCTTTGCGTGAAAGGCATGTTGCCTGTTAATTACACAGCACAGTGCATGGAACAGAGGGAAGCTGGGCAGACAGTGAACACGCTGAGCCGTACTGTCCCCCATAGTGTAAATAGGAGGAGAATAAAAAAATGAACAAAAATCTCTTCTAAATGGAGCAGCACAAACTCCACCAAACATCCCCATCAGCCATACGTGAGCTTGTCCTGAGAACACAAATCAGTTGGTGCTGCAGTGAGTGAGGAAGCTTCAGTCTTGGAAGGGGAGCCTTTACCTCCACGCAGTAAAAGCAATGGCACATGTGCCTCCTGGACACCCAGCATGCAGCCATTTGCTTATGACCACATTTTGTGAAGGGACAAACTCCACTCACCAGACTTGCTGTTTTATTGATCTGCATCTTGGAATGGAGGAAAACTTTCACTAACAACTCAGTAAGCCAAAACAGGCAGATTGTGGCTCAGCTCTGAAGATCCCTCAGTTAACCCCTGCAACCACTTGACTGCAAGACAGCAAATGGATGTAAAATGAGGAGTTTCTTATGCTTAGCAAAGGAGACAGGAGATGCTATTAAACATGGTGAACACATGTAACTGAAAAGAAGCCATAATCATTAAATGGATATAAAGAGATGCTGCCTGGAGAGGGAAGGCTCATGGGCTGCTGGCTAAACATTGACTAGTTACTTTCAACAAGTATGGAAGACCCACACCATCAAATTAGCTTTCCCCTCTCTCCCTCTACTCATAGAACTCTCAGCATTCCAGTGGATGCTATGATTTTTTAGGTCATTTTACCTCTCATAGAGCTCAATTTCAAGTTTTAAGCAAAGTGCAGAGGGAAACATTTTGAGTATAAAAAAAAGTAAAATGCAGACTTGATGCACAAGCTACAAAACCATGAAAAGATTTTTTTAATATGACCATCGGAGACAACAGCTAAGAAAAAGAAAGCATATACATAAGAGACATATTACTGATTATGAGAACAATAAATCACAGACACAGTGCACCAGCACTTAACAGCTGAAGACAGACTATGGAATAGCACCTAGCCACAAAGAGACAAGCTTGAATAAATGTACTTTTAAGTATGGAACAATCTACCCAATATACTCTGTGCTCACTCCAGGGTAGTCACCCAACACTACTATCACAAATGGGTGTGTTTGCAGATGCAGTAATGACAGTGAACATTTTATTGTCATCCCTGTCACTGTTCAGTCACTTTGTACACATATTATTACTTTGCATCAATTCTAGACAAAAGGGAATGCAGAAGGGCCATGGCTTTCAAAACTTTACAGGAGGCTGTATCTAGCTTTCCTCACAGAGAGCCCAAACCAGATTCCCCCATTAAAATGCTTTCCATTTCTTTATTGTGACTTTGTCCAAAACAAACAAGCACGTAGAAACCTGCACATATCACCACTCAACCGACACAAGCACCTGATAGTAATTTTGTGGTATTTTTTTTATCTTGTATTTTTATCTTCCCTCTTATTTCCACTCCAACATAAAGTGTTCCCATTCCACAAGCAGAGCTCTTAGGCAGCATGTAATAACACAGCCAAATAATATAACTGCAGAAGCTGATAGCAGTATATTAATTTGTGCAGTTTAGCTTCCTTTAACTCACGACCATTTCCTAAATTCCTATATGCATTATAGTCTGTATAAAACTCCAGAGAAAGGAGCCTTAAATACTGCACAAAGCACAAAAGAACTAGAAGCCTTACCAGATCACAAAGCAGACCCACACTATACCACTCAATACCACTACAGCAAATATACCCATAAATGCTCTTCTCCTTCCCTGTCAATGATGGCTATTGGAAAGGGGAGGAAGACACATTTGCCCCAGAAATTTTAAAGCAATATGCAAGAATCAGGCAGCTATCTGTGAAAAAATACCTGCATCATATTGTTATAACTGCTATCCTCCAGACACAAAGACACTGTTGAAAGGCAGTGAACACCAGAGAAAACCCCAACAAACAAACCAACAACAAAAACAAAACAAAAACCCCTAAAAAACAAACCCAAAAGACCAGAGACCTTGAAACAGACTGGGAAAGCTTTCTTCTTAGTTGCTCTGAGAAACATCAGTTCGATCAAACCAATGAAAATGAAATAAGTGGTTTTTTTTTTTTTTTTTCAAATTAACATTTAAGGTAAGTCATTTTGTCAGACTGATAGCCTTTTAACTGATGTTTATTTTTCCATGAGATTACACAGGACAGGCTGATTAAAACAAACACTTTTTTAGTTTACCTTTAAATGTGAAACTTACATCCAAATGACCAAGTCCTATATTACAAAGCAGCCTTTGAAATGAATGATGCCTTACTCCTAGAGTGTCTATATTTTATCATGCACAGCTTATTTTTCCATGTTCATCTCACTCTGCTTTGATATTTGTAATAGTATGGATACTTACTACAAACCGAATTCTGCCACCAAAAGAGTAGGACAACAAAGTTCTCTATACTAATATTCAAACAGAAAAATTGTTTGGTAAAAATACCAAATGAAATGAGAAAATATAATATAATTTATGTTTCACCTTAGCTAAATTTCACCGAGGTGCTTTATATGGAGAGAAAAGCATCTTACTCATCTACAACTGATTATAAGTGCACTCATAGAACAAATCTATTTCATACAACAATGGGGTGGATTCTCATTCCATCTATTTAAGAGATATACAAATGGAGAAGCACATTTCTTCTAAAAAGAGAGTCAATTCAAGTTATAATGTCCTTCATTTGGAGATACAGTGAAGAACTGTGATTATCTGAGGAGCTTGCTCTCATAATGAGACTTAAGCTTTATGGCTACAGTGTGCACTCAGAAATACTGTACTTCTGAAGGAGTTCTTCTACTTGTATTTCAATGTAAAAAAAAGGTGACTTCCCATCAGTTTGCCCTATGCATGTGTAGTAGTAAATCAGCAAGAAAAATTAATTAAGTTCATCTTAAGGTTGTCGAATAGAAGGTTGGTACTCTGTAGTCAAAAATATAAATGAAATGAATTATTAAGACTCAAATTTATAAACATGAAGATAAGCAGCTTTATTTTCTGAACTTGTGAGTAGCTCTACTGACCCCAATGAAGCAAGTTCAGACTCCTTTTCTGTGGAAAATCGGTCTTGCATGAGACATGGCATTTTTTTCAGGGAAAAAAAAAACTGTTTGGGAGTAAATTGAGAATTAAAGTGCATGGATTCCTTTCATCTGATCATATACCAATGAAATAATAGAGATAATTCGAATAGAGGAGAATAAAAGTGGTTTGCATTGGAGATTCAGTACTCTATTACTTAAGGATAAAGAATTTCTAATAGCCATTAAAAGGAAAATCAAGGAATATATAAATTTTAATTTGGTCTCTGTTTCATATCATAATGCACTGAAGGTTTTCAAAGTGACTTTTTGAAGCTGGATTTTAGGTGTATGTCATGAAATTAGGAAATGCCAAAGGCAAGAATAATTGGAGCTATTAGCAAAGATAACAATAAAAAATTAGAACATCAAAAATCCCATAGTAAAAAGCTTACGTAGAATTGCTACAGATTAAGGCACTATTGAATAATATTGCTGTTAAAGAAGCCAATTATTTTTATAGACCAAATAAATTTTTCTATGATAATTCATATAAAACTGGTAAATGGTTAACTGCCTTAATAAAAGGGGAAGAGAAATCTCAACATAACAGCAATTTATACAAAACAAGGGGTGATAATGAACAAGAAGAATTAGGTATGTGATATCTCCAGGGCACATTATGAGACTACATAAATCTGAAACTTCTGAAGATGATATCCAAAATTAGGGACTGAAAATGAAGAAATTGAATGTTATCTATCTTTTCCTTAACATAGAAAAAAAGAGGTTGGCTATGGTCCAAAAGAGACTGGGAACAGTTAGACCTCAGTGACACTAGGCAAAGATGGCTGTCCATCAGATTTTTTTAATGCTGTATTTGAAGTACTTGGGCTCTTCAAGCCACAGTTCTTCTAATTTTCTTTCAAATGAAGCTAAACAGCCCCTATCACATCACTGAAATAATTCCTGTTGTGAAACAGAAAACAAGGTCTTTGGGATTTTTCAGCTGTAACCTTTTTTTTTTTTCTCATTTGTGACAATATCAAAATGTTTAGTCAGCAGAAAAAGAAAGGTAGCAAGAAAATACTCAGGAAGATCTGATGGGTTCAATAAAAAAAAAAAAAAGACTCCTCCTACAGAACACTAATAGGGTATTTAACATTAGCACTATTTCCACCCAAAGTATTTTCTTCACCCCTAACTGGCAGTTGCAGTAACTACTGAAAGATTGTATGGCCAAAAAAATTGGCAAGGGTGCATAGATTTGTTTGAAACAGTGTCTTGAAAAGGCAGTTTTTGACACCAAAACCTCATTTTGAATTGAGTCTTCAAACACAACCTTTGTTTCAAAGAAACATTTATCAGATGGGATAGCCTCCTCAGAGCTCTCACAAAGAATTTGTCCTTATTTATATGAGTAAAACCACCTCTGCTGCATTTAATAGCCAACCCTACAGTGACCTCAGTAAGTGAAGATCCAGTTTTATTCATGTCTTCTTGGCCTGATACCACAGACAAAGACAAGTTGGTCCAGCAAAGGCTAACTGCATTTGGTTATTTTCATATTGTTCTGGCTCTGTTTTGTTAGAAAGAACAGACTTGGTGAATACATTGTTTGTTCAGTTAGCACTTGCTATTCACAAACAGTGACATGTCAGGAATATCAATGTTCATGTGCCTTCCTTTTAACTCACCTACCTCTCACTCATGCTACTTTAAAAAAATTTGTTTCATCCCATATAAGGATTTATTATGAGTACAGGACTTTTGGTCTCTGCGTGACTCTTGATCTCACACACAACTCACACCAATTGACCCATGTTCTTCTGCTTCGGATGAAATTGATAGGCAAGGAGAATCAAGCACATTGTATGAAGTTTAAAGCCTTTGAGTTCTTTCCTTTTCTTATTTTTATTTTCCTTGAAAAAACCTTGTGCCTGGGGAAGTCAAAAGCAATAGTGTTCAAGATTAGAACATTTTCTGGAAATGTGTTGTAACTAAAAGGGCTTTATTTACACTTGTCTAGCTAAAAGAAAATCCTTTGTGTAGTCTTGATCTATCTGACATTGATTGCTAATGCTACAGATTGACACTGGTATTTTTTGCTAGAGAAACTGAGTGTCCTTCCTAAGGGGTTTTTTTGTGGGTGGTTTTTTTT